>CM069858.1:26631200-27231200 GCA_036172795.1 Pelodytes ibericus | reverse complement strand
TTCACAAAATCTTTCTCCATTGTATTACTTTCGTCTAGGATGTTTTTAACTGATTCGCACCCTCTCGCATGATCTATAATAGTATATAGAGATGTGACATTGCTTGTCACTAACCACATGTTGCTCTCCCACGTAATCGTTTTAAGAGCCCTCAAAATGCTAATTGTATCTTTTAAATATGAAGGGACCTTTTTAACATATGGTTGAAGCACCAAGTCTGTATATTCTGAGAGATTTGAAAACAATTGGTCTCCCTGGTGGTCTCTGTATGTTTTTGTGGATCTTAGGGAGAAAGTAGAAAACGGGAATTATTGAGTGAAGGTTGTTGATATATTCGTATTCATCTTTACCCAAAAACCCTTTTGTCTTACCCTCATCTAAAAAAGCTGTCAATCTTTTCCTTAATTCCTCCGTTGGGTCTTTCTTCAATCTAGAGTATACTTGGGTATCATCTAGTTGACGGTGGGCTTCTTCTAAATAGTAGTATTTTGACATAACCACTACTCCACCCCCTTTGTCTGCTGGTTTTATTACCAAACGGTCATCCTTTCTTAAGTTTTCTAGAGTCTGTCTTTCTGCTCTTGTATAGCTAGTATACTGCTGGTGTATTTGTCTACCATTGATTAGATAGACAAAGGAAACAAAATGCATCTTGGCAGTATATGAGGGGTTAAAAGAAAAAAGTACCTTTTTTATTCGTGTATTGGCAGTTGTAAAGTCTTTTAATTGTAGAAGCAATTCCTGAGGAGAATCCCACTCATAGTATGTGTTTTACTTTCGTTTTTTACCCTGCTACGATGTCCCTGCAATGATGTTAAATGCCCTGTTTTTGTTTTGAGACATATGTCCCATCAAAATGGAGCAAGAGGAGGCAGGGACAGGCATGCTAACACTGACCAATAAGACCATTTGAGAGGATGAGCTGACAGAAGAGAGCTAACGATCCGTCATAGAGGAGACGAAGGGGGAGTGGCTATTCCACACGTCATGAGGGAAGCGACTGTACCTAAGAGGAAGAAAATAATCACATGGGACACTTGATAAAGCCTCAACAAGAGGGGAAATGCATAGTGAGAGGAGAGGATTGTACAAGAGAAACGCTTTTGATTTTATGGACAAGCATCCAGGACTTTTAAAACGATTTTAATGTAAGATCTTACTATGTGTTTGTTTTAAGGCTGATTATTAAAATATTTACACATGCATTCCTGCTTTCTCTTTCCATGTGATTCAGTTGCTTTGGAGCTGTGTGACAGGACCTACCTGCTTATATCTGAACTCACCTATACCACTTTTCCTGAGCAGAGTACTGCTCATGTACATGTGAGTGCAATATCTGTATACTGTATGCACTTTCCCCCCCCCCCCCCCTTTTTTTTTTTTTTCTTTTTCTTCTGACACTCAGACACTTACACAGCATTTGTACTTGAGTAGTGTAATAGTTTAATGGGTCATCCTTGTGTCGATTATATCCATTGTTTGTATTTTATAAATATTATTCATCTTTATTTAACATTTAAAACTTATAATCCTAAAACTCATGAGACACAGATCCATTCCTGTCTATAAGCCATTACTGCAACCCGCTTTTCCCATTCACATTATGCTCCTCAGCTATTCCTTACATACTCTCATTCAATGGTCCAGAGTACAGGCACGGGGTCCAGCACGGCTACTTTTCTTCCCAGTTTTGTGAATGCACAATGCTCTATTACTACTTCCGTCATTTTTCCCAATTATTTATCCAATTCCTATACTGAGCAGCTATCAATCCTGACACGTCCCTCTTCCAACTTAAGTCCCTCTCCATCTTTAATTGGTGAAGTAGTTGCTCTTCCATCTGTAAAGCTACAAAAGGTAAGTTGGATTTCCAGTTCCTGGTAATAATTATTTTTGTAGCTGTAAAACAGTGTATTGCTATAGTTCTATTTTTTTTTTTGTTAGGTCTTTCATATTAAGATGTTGAAGAGTAGTCTTTGGATCATACTTAGGGGCTACACCTAATTTTTTAAGTTTGGTGAAGGTGTTCTTTCACAGTATTTCTACCCTTGGGCAATTCCACCAAATATGAAGAAATGATCCTTCTTCATCTCCACATCTCCAGCAATTTGGGGGGGAACCTGCATACATTTTGGATATCTTTTTTGGAGTCATATACCATCTGTGCATCAGCTTAAAATGGTTTTCTACCAAATTCAGGCAGTGCACAGATTTAGACGTCTGGGAGATTGAGTTGTTCCATTCCCTCATTGATATTATCGTTTGGAGCTCCCTCTCCCAAGCAGCCTTAGCCGTCGTGGAGGAGGAGATCTGAAAGCCGTCTAAGAGGTGTCGACACTTGGATGCCACTCTATGGACCTTTTTACCTGAGAATATAGCCTCCAACTGATCGCCCCCCTGTCCCATCTTTACCAAGTGCGTCTGTAGGAAATGTCTAACTCGTATATAATCAAATTTATCAAACTCATTTAACCCCAGGTTAACTGCTAGTTGTTCAAATGGAAGTATTTCATGGTTTTTTATTATCTCAGAAATACTAATTCTCTCTTCCTTCTGCCAGTTTTTTAGGGATAAATTCTCTATATTTACCTGAATACTATTCAATTTAGCTGTTTTTAGAATTTTGTTCTTTAAGCCCAGTATATTTTAAATTTTCTGACATTCTTGTATTAACTGCGTCAGGACTATCGAATTCGTCTTTAGATTACTTTTGTTATAGTTATTTAACCATATCAGAGTTTCCAACTCAGCCTTATCCCACGCTTCTGTCTCTATTTTGTACCATGGTTCTATCTTAGAATCCTCTTCCTGTAGTCTATATATGTGTGTCAGCATGTTTGCCTGGTATACTGCCTCAACGTTAGGGAACCCCATTCCTCCTGCCTTGGTTTTCCTTATCAGAATATGTTTTGCAATTCTCGGTTTCTTGCCCTGCCATATATATGAGTTAAATGCGGCTTGTAGCATATCTAACCAAGGCTTCGGCACTCTGAGGGGGACCATACTAAACAAATATGCCGACTTGGGCATCAGATAATAATTGACTGTATTAACTCTACCCCACCACGAGATTTCCAAGTGGGCCCATTCCCTCAGCTGTCGATTTGTCTCTCTCAGCAGTCTCATAAAGTTCCTCTCCATTAGGCTATCTACCCCTGTTGTTACCAGAATGCCCAGATAGATAAATTCTCTCTGTGTCCATTGGAAACAGAACAGCTGAGCTAGATCATTTATGGTACTTTGATCTAAATTTTTGGGGACAGCTGTTGTTTTTGTTACATTTAATTTATAATTTGAGATACGGCTGTATTGATCTATCTCCTCCATCAGTGGGGGCAGGGAACGTCTTGGTTCTCTAATCGTGATCACAACATCATCGGCATACAATGAAATCTTAAGTTCTTCCAATTTATTCTTTATAGGGAATCCCTTAATCTCCTTATTCCTTCTAATGTTTATAGCCAATGGTTCCACTGAGAGTACGTAGAGAACAGGGGAGAGCGGGCACCCCTGCCTCGTACCATTTCCCAAGCTGAACCATTTGGCAGTAACGTTCGGGCCCACTGTCCTCGCCATTGGCCTTGAGTATAGAGCCATGATAGCCTTGTGTATCCACCCTTTAAGACCGAATGCCTCCAGGACCCTGCTGAGGTAGCCCCATCCAACCCTGTCAAAAGCCTTCTCGGCATCTAATGACAGGGTTAGAAGGGGCAGTCCTGATCTATCCGTCTGATCCCATACATCTATCAATCTTCTTATGTTGTTGGCCGAGATTCGTCCTGGTATAAAGCCTATTTGGTCTGGATGGATTACTGATGCAATGATGTTTTTCAGTCTTTGTGCTAGGATAGTTGCATATAATTTAGTGTCTACATTAATTAATGATATGGGCCTGACGTTTTTCACATTCGTATGATCTTTATCCGGCTTAGGAATTGGCAGGATATTAGCGCTTAGCATTTCCTCGGGGGCCTCACCTCTTGTTGCAATATCATTAAAAGCATTTAAGAGTCCTTGAGATATGGTTTCCTCAAATATTTTGTAAAAAGAGTTACAGAAGCCATCTGGGCCTGGGGTTTTATATGTGTCTAATTTGCTGATAGCCTCGTGCAGTTCACTGCTGGCGAATGGCCTATTCAGTTCAATTCTAATCTCTTCGGAGATTTTTGGGATTGGCGTATCTGCTAGGTATTTATCTATCTGAGTGTCGTCACTTATTATGGGCAGGTTGTACAAGGTGTCATAGTATTTATTAAAGGTGGTACCTATATCCTCCGGAGTCACTTGGATTACCTTATTGTCTATTAATTTAGTAATTTTACTACTAGCTTTTTGTTTCTTTAATCTGTTAGTTAAAATTGTGCTTGCTCGGTTACCTTTGTAATACGATTGTAGTCTGAGTTTATTCATAGCTAAAATGACTTTGTCATACAGTTTGTTGTTTATCTCTTCTTTTAATTTTTTTATTATAATTATATTCTCAGGTAGTGGATTTACTTTATTACTATTGGTTACTTTATATAATTCAATATAGAGGTCTTCCAGCTGTAAACCTGCTTCTTTCCTCATTCTTTTCTCTAATTTGATGATGTATCCCCTCATAGTGGCCTTAAAGGCGCACCATATTGTGATCGGGCATACTTCCCCTGTGTTATTTTCAAGAAAGAAGCATTTAGCCATTGATTCCAGATGTTCTCTGTTACCTTCTTTGAATAGGATATGGTCTTTTAGCTTCCACGTAAACATCCCTCTTGATACTTTTTCTCCCATTGAGACTAGATTAATACTATGGTCAGACCATGTGTTTTCTACCAAGGAGGCCGAATTAACCATCCCTACCACTAATGCGCATCCCAGACAGATGTCAATCCTCGCATATGACCCATGCCGACTGGACATATGCGAGAAGTCCCTATCCCTGGGATGCCTTACTCTCCATAAATCATACAAATCATATTGTCTACAGGTTTGACGCAGTTTTTCTGCTTGCTTTAGGACTGAGCCGTCCATAGTGATCCCTGTCTTGGACAACTTTTTGTCCATTTCTGGGTCCATTACGGAATTAAAATCTCCTGCAATGAACAAACAACCCTTCTTTATTTCCATTGCTTTCTTCAGAATCTTTTGTAGCAGTCTAACCGGGCCTTTATTTGGCAGGTACACATTTACTAGTGTATATACACTGTTATCAATTTTGCAAACCAAAATTATGTACCTGCCTTCTGGGTCTAATATTTGGCATATGATTTCTTGTAGCACAGATTTTGCAAAGATGATAGCCACCCCCCTTTTTTTTTTATCTTTTAGTGAGGCTTGAATTATATTGGGGAATTTTTTCCCACCCCATTTTTGTTTCGAGTTATCCAACCAGTGGGTTTCTTCGATAAAGCCCACCTGAGTGTCAAGTTTGTTTAGTGTGTTATATAGGAAGCTTCTATTTTTTTGCGTATTGAGCCCCTGCGCATTCACTGAGAGGATACTAATCCTCATCTAAGTTATTGCCGTACTGTGACCCCCCGCCAGTCCCCGGACCCCATTCATTCTCACACATACATCCTTCGGGGTGGAGCCAATGTATTTCTTGGCTATCCTCCCACCTACTACTCTTATGGGGGCAGAAGCCCCCTTAGAACTCTTTCGGATTCTGGAAATCTCCAGAGTTCTCAGCGTAAATTACGCACAGCTGGTCGGCCAGAAATTGGGAGTCGACTCTTCTCGGTCTGCATTTTTTTTTAGTGAACGTAAGATAGAGGAAGGAGGAGGGCAAAAAAAATCCCCCCTTCCTGACATCCATTTAAACCTTAATACCATTCCAAAGTGCATATAATCAGTCTTTCCATCCTTATATATTTCTTTGAAAAAGAGCCAAGATATGGAGGGAGGAAGAAGACAAAAAAAAAAAAAATTCCTTTCTTTTTCCTTCCCCTTCTCCCCCCTCCTCCTTTCACATTAAGTGAGAGATTTATTCTGTAAGTCTCAAATAGACCTGAACATTCTGTGCTTAAATTTACATTAATTCTAAGGTACTATGTGGACTCAGTACGTCAAGAGTGTCCAAAGAAATAGAAGAGAGGAAAAAAAAAATAAAAAAAATAAAAACTGTACTGTATTGTATGCACTTTAATATCGTTCTACTGAAATATACTACACTATAATCGTTTTTATTGTTTTCCCTTTACATAATACCTGAGCATTTCGTCTCATTGAAAAGGGTAATATTTTAGGTTGTCTAGCTAGGAGTGAGACACTAGCTGTGTTCAGGTGCTTGCTCAATCCATCACGTATATTATATTGTTTGTTTATAATTCCTACCAGACCTGCTCGATTACGACCAGGTGGACTTCGTAAAGGTACGCCAAGCAACAGATAAAACCATAAAAGTGGTAGATATTATTCAATACAATTATTTGGAAGCTGTCATGGGGAGCTATTGTTTTCCAGCAAGTTACATAGATGCAGTAAGGGCCCTGTACTCAAAACCCACAGCTCGGGTGAAGTATAAGGGTTCCAAGTCAAGACAATTCGAGATCTCCAATGGCTCCAGACAGGGTTGCCAACTGTCACCAATTCTATATGCTGGCAATCATGATAAGAAAACATCCAAAAATCGAGGGCTATAGAATCTCCTTTACTAGCGATACAAAACTTGCCCTCTACGCGGATTACATCCTAGTGACGCTCTAGAAACCAGTGGAAGCCCAACCATACTTTATAGAACTATTGGAGCAATACAGTAAAATAAATCAAACAAAATCTCAATCATTATCTCTAGTAGTGTTGAGCGAACCCGAACCGCCCTGTTCGGGTTCGTACCGTTCATTACGGTTTTTGGACCCCGGACCCGAACACGGACATTTCACTGTATGTTCGGGTTGGAGTTCGGGGTTCGGCGATTTAATGGCGCATTTTGAAAGGCTGCAGGGCAGCCAATCAATAAGTTTTTGACTCGTTTGCCCTTAGAAGCCATAACAGCCATGCCTACTAATGGCATGGCTGTGATTGGCCAGTGCAGCATAAGACAAGGTTTTTTTCAGAGCAAATGCTCTGAAAAATACCCCTCGTCTTACATTCGAGATAGTCTTATAATCTGACCTCAAATCAAGGTCCGACTATAAGACTGGGATCCAGGTCCCCTGCAGGGGAGGGGGGGGGATAGAGAGAGACAAGGGGGGGGATAGAGAGAGACAAGGGGAGGGGAGAGACACAGACAAGGGGAGGGAGGGGGAAGAGAGAAAAGGGGAGGGGGGAAGACAGACAAGGGGAGGGGGTGGGAGTGAGAGAGACACAACGCTGGGGGGGGGGAGAGAGACAGCTGGGGGAGGGGGAGAGAGGCCGCATTGGCACATAAAAGTAAATAAAAACAAGAAATGCATTTGTATAATATCAATTTTTTATTAAATATTAAAAAGCAATTTACATATATACAAGTTAAACTTTTTTTCCCTATAGGGTAGTCTTATATTCAGGCTTTTAGTTTTTTTCCTAAAGGAATATACAAAGTTTGAGGGGTCGTCTTATAATCAGGGTCATCTTATAATCGAGCAAATACGGTATAAGCTGGAGTCACGTACACGCACATCACATTAGCTCTTCTTAGTGTAGGGAGAGGATGCTGCAGCTGTGAGGGACAGATTTAACCCTGCCCTGAGCCCAGTGCCACAGAGAGTGCAGTGCACTTGCAACTGCATGTGTGCCAGGCACATGACTTTAATCCTGTTCTGTTAGCTCAGTGGTTAACATCTAGGAATTTTTAAATACTGAATTTGTTGGTGTTAAATATTACATTTGCGTCCTGCACTTCATATCTGAGAGTCAAATAGAACCGTCAAATACTGTGCTTACAGCGCACTTTGAAACATTCTAATTGTTTTGGGTGCTAAATAGTACATTTACGTCTTGCGGTGCATTTCTTTCAGTCCAATAAACAAAAAAAACAAAAAAATTGTCCTTTATGCCTTGGAGGTGCTGGCCTGCCCTGCAGCCAGTGTATTATCTGAACGTGTGTTTAGCACGGCAGGGGGCATTATCACGGACAAGTGCAGCCGCCTGTCCACAGCCAACGTCGACAAGCTCACGTTTATTAAGACGAACCAGGCATGGATCCCACCAGACTTTTCTGTACCTTGTGCAAAATAGACATTTATACTGGCCTCACCCAGTCATTGTTATACTCAAGTGCACTTATTCTTTGTTTTCTATTGTTATATTTCTCAATATTTTGGGGGCTACCCCAATTTAAATAAACAAAAACAAATAAAAAACAGTGTTGGCTACCTCCTCCTCCTCCTCCAGCGCCGCTTCCACCTACACCGCCACAGTCACCGCCTCCTCAACCTATGGGTCACTTAGTTTAAAGTGAAAGAGAATACCCTGCACTCCACCCCTTCTCAAATGGATAATCCTGTTGATCCTCCTGGCAGCCATGCTTTAGATTTAGATTTATGTTCTTCCAAAGCTAAAATCAAAGATTCCATCTAGTGCTATTTTATGGCTCAGCTGTATTTGAAATTTGTATGTATTTTATGTTATTGTAAGTTATTTCCCTATCCACATTTGCTTGCAGGGCACTTGTCCTACTCTTTCCACATTTTACTTCATTTTGCAGCCCTCAAGCCTTTTCCAGGACTTTTTTAGAGGCATTTTAGTGGCCAAAAGTTTGTGTCCCCATTGACTTCAATGGGGTTCGGGGTCAAGTTCGAGCACGGACCTGGACATTTTTTCGAAGTTCGGCCAAACCTGCCGAACCCGAACATCCAGGTGTCCGCTTAACTCTAATCTCTAGCACTACCTAAAAAAATAGAGGATGTACTAAAAAGGGATTACAAGTTTGATTTGAGAGAGAAAAGCATACTTTATTTTGGAATACATTTAAACTCAAACCCCGAAAGAATGTTAGAGGAGAAATTGGGCAAGAAGTGGAAATACTGAAAAAAAAATAGCATTGTGGTCAAATTTGTTTCTATCATGGTTGGGCAGAATCTCAGCAATTAAGATGGTTTCCCCAAGATCTCATATATTTTTAGACCTCCTCCAATTGAGATACCTACCCCATTCTTAAAATAAATACAAACATTAATAAACAGCTTCATTCATAATATTCCCAGACATATTCTGCTCAAAATAGTTAAATGCATCTCCTATTCAGACATATGTTACACCCCTTGTATAACTGAACATTGTTACATTGAACAAGAAAAATATTTATTTCCCATCAAAACATGATTAGTACAGCAAAAAAGCAAATGTAAATCAGCATAATCACAAAAGGTTTGTCTTTGCGCTTGTGAACAGCAATCTTTAACCACAGATTTTCTATTGGATTGAGGTCTGGGCTTTGACTAGGCCATTCCAACACATTTACATGTTTCCCCTTAAACCACTCAAGTGTTGCTTTAGCAGTGTGTTTGGGGTCATTGTCCTGCTGGAAGGTGAACCTCCGTCCTAGCCTCAAATCATGCACAGTGTGGTACAGGTTTTGCTGAAGAATATCCCTGTATTTAGCACCATCCATATTTCCCTCAACTCTAACCAGTTTCCCAGTCCCGGCTGCTGAAAAACATCACCGTGGGGATAATGTTCTTTGGGTGATGTGTTGGGTTTGCGCCAGATATAGCGTTTTCTTTGATGGCCGGAAAGTTCAATTTTAGTCTCATCAGACCAGAGCACCTTCCTCCAAACATTTGGGATTCTCCCACATGCCTTTTCGCAAACTCAAAACGTGTTTTCTGCTGAAAGTAATGGCTTTCTTCTGGCCACTCTGCCATAAAGCCCAACTCTGTGGAGCGTACGGCTTATTGTCGTCCTATGTACGGATACTCCAGTCTCTGCTGTGAAACTCTGCAGCTCCTCCAGGGTTACCTTAGGTCTCTGTGCTGCATCTCTGATTAATGCCCTCTTTGCCTGGTCCGTGGGTTTTGGTGGGCGGCCGTCTCTTGGCAGGTTTGCTGTGTCCTGTTCTTTCCATTTGTTTATGATAGATTTTATGGTGCTCCTGGGGATCATCAAAGATTTGGATATTTTTTTATAACCTAACCCTGACTTGTACTTCTCAACAACATTGTCCCTTACTTGTCTGGAGAGTTCCTTGGCCTTCGTGTTTGGTTAGTGGTGCCTCTTGCTTAGGTGTTGCAGCCTCTGGGGCCTTTCAAAAAAGGTGTGTACATGTAATGACAGATCACGTGACACTTAGATTGCACACAGGTGGACATCATTTCACTAATTATGTGACTTTTGAAGGTAATTGGTTGCACCAGAGCTTTTTGTGGGCTTCATAACAAAGGGGGTGAATACATACGCACATGCCACTTTTCTGTTTTCTATTTCTAAAAAATAGTTTTATGTATATATTTTTCTCATTTAACTTCACCAACTTAGACTATTGTGTTCTGATCCATCACATAAACTGATGTTAAACTTAAGGCTGTAATGTAACAAAATAATTAAAAAGTCAAGGGGGGTGAATACTTTTGCAAGGCACTGTATATATATATATATATATATATATATATATATATTTATATATATATATATATATATATATATATATATATATATATATATAGTAAATGTTTTCCTGGTTTATAAGGTGAAATAAAGATAAGGGGAATTATTGTAACACAAATATTGGTTTTATAGTTGTCCCTGTTATTTTAATACTACGATACTTTGTAATATATATATCACTTTGCTCCACACTAGTAAAATATAACAGTAATGTTTATGTTTTGAGAGTCAAAGCTTATACCGATATAAGTACAGTACTATTTGTAATGGTGTTGGTTGGGGATTTGAAATTGGGTGGTGCTAAAATATAAAGATGGGGAAAAAAAATCATTAACATTTAATAAATGTTGTTGTATTACATAAAATACCCACTACCAATTCCATGCTATAAATGCAAATGGCAAAATGACAATATAGTTTGGTAATTCAAGTAAATGTTTTGGCTTATTGGGAAATATTTAAACATGTTTTACTGTTATTTCTTTTTTATTTCTTTATTTATTTTTTATACAGAAATTATATATTTGCTTATTTTACTGTTGTGTTTTGTTTGTTTTTGTTTTGCTATAGTACATGAAGGTTCCATTCATGATCTATTCTGTAGTGTGCACACTATAACTAGCAAAGTTATCCTGCCATTTTAACAGCTATGTTCTATATTTTACTTGTTTTTAATTGCTCTCTATATTTGACAATCTTCTTAAATAAATCCACTCTATTTTACTTTCTGCATTCTAATATCTAATGTACTTTTCTTTTGTCTTCTTGTACCTTTTCCTTCCTCAACCAATGGAAAAAAATACAGGCATTAAGAGGAAAGGTGTGTTTTTGTTTTTATTTTCTCATTAAAGTGTTCAGAACTGGAATAATGAAGCAAATTAGTTTTTTCTTTTAAACACGTGGAAAATTATGTAATTGCTCCCTTATTATACCTTAAGTTTAAATACAGTGGTAAGGTGTGGTTAAGACATAGGTCACACAACTTCAGTGTGTTGTTGTTGTTCAATTCACTTAAAGCTTTATTAATTAATGCATAGACATTTCTGTTGATATAAGCAAAATAAGCAAGTGGCAAATACACTTGGAGTAGATGGTCAAACTAGTTTGTAAGTGTGTTGTTTTCTCTTGTTTTGTAGATGGATCCTCACGAAAATATTTTATTAACCACTCTTGAAATCAAAAACGAGATGGCTGCGTCGGAAGCGGTTATGGGCCTTGGAGACCCAAGAAGCACTATGCTGGCTTACGATACTTCCAGTATCCAGTACCGAAAAGCCGGTTTACCCAGGCACAGCTTCGGAAGAAATGCCTTAGAGCGGCATGTACAAAAAAAAAGCAGACTACGGAGACGTGCATCCCAGCTGAAAATAAACATACCAGACTTGACTGACGTAAACGCCATAGACAGATGGTCACGCATGATCTTTCCAGTGGTTTTTTCATTCTTCAACATTGTCTACTGGCTCTATTATGTGAACTAAGACTAAAAGCCATACAATAGACAAGAACTGGATTTCTGTTCAGTTTATGTGTGAAACCAGAAGTGGGGCTTAGAAAAAATATATTCAGGACACAAGCTATTTTAAAACACCTTAGTTGCTGGCAATTTCCACTGTGTACAGTATGTTGTAGAATTTGCTTTATTCTGTTCCCATAAGAAATACTACATCCATCTTCCTTCTACTTTAAGAATTATCCAGATAACTTTTATACAGCTGATAGAGCTTTTCCCTGTGTACACACAAGTGCATTGAAGAGGAATATAAAGCAATCGGTCATCGACAGACTTATTTTCAATCACTACTGCTTGCCACCTACTCATTACATGTTCTATTTAAGGCTACTAAGAGTAGGATGCACAATCTATGTTTTTTCTTTTGCTTTTTATTAATTTGCATATTAGAACAAATCGTTCCAAAGGAATATATTACATATCTATGCGTACCAAATTTGCACATCAAATTCCGAGGAGATAATACATTTTTAGTTACTAACCTGTTTAATGTGAGGTTAGGGTGGCCACCTTTTCTTCAAAATAATACCGGCCTTGGTACTGTCTTCAGAGACTTAACATTGGCCTGATGCCAATGTTTTACCGGTAAAATAACGGCCAGGTGGCACCCCTATGTGAGGTGGTGTATAAAGAACCACCTGGCACTTAAAGGGTTACCCTACTATACATAAACTTGAATAGAGTTGTGCCTGTTATCATACTACTTAAAATACCAATGAGACCTATTTTTGAATTAAGCTTTACACCTCTTTTAAACCATTTTGACTTGCTCCAGCCATTGCCCGAGGATGCTGTTCTTCAGATATTTCGGCTCGTTTGTTGAAATATGTTTTTGTTAAACCAATTTGTTGATTTGGTTCTCTTTATAGCATCTACACTTGCTTAATATTATTTTATAAACTATGTTTGTTGCATGAAAATGACCTTTGTGTGGGAATCTGAATGGCAATTTAAAAAAAAAAAAATGTAAGAAAATATAGAGATTTGAGAAGTGTCACCTTAACATTGTTCATACTGTGAATATAGAGAATAAATATAAATAAAAAAAACAGCTATACAATAACTAGAAACATATATTTTAAATATGTCTGTGCTGTCTCCTGTTTATTTCATCATCGGTGTCTGGATATGCAAATTAAGTACTTTCAATGTGAAACATTTGTTTTCTCTTAATTTATGCATTTGCTTGCAATTGTGCTTGTAATTCTGTTTGCTCACTGTGTAGATCAGTTTTGATATTTTATTATTCTCTACATTCATAAGTATTAATACTTTTACGGTGATGGGGTTCCTTTCATTTCAAATACCTGATTATTAGAGTAGAGAAATTTCATCTCCACAAAAAACATTGGATTTATAAAAGGACTCGCTTCTGGAAAATTTGCTCAGCTGAGTCAATTGATCTGTATCGGGTAAGAATATAAATGCAATTCAACCGCACAGATGATTAGATTGCAGGACTATAAGAATCAAATCCATAGCTGGTGAGATCTTCAGTTGGAGGTCAGCACAAGCTCATCCTTCAGAGGTGATAAATAAGTACCATTACTTTGGGTAACTGTAATATCCCCAGGATGTACTTGCAAATGAACCACTAACTGAATAGATGCTTTTAAAGAGAATTGTACACTTTGGTATATGTTTGACAAATTCCTGATGAAATATTCCCTGTCAGCAAAAAAATAACTTATGTGAAAGATTGTGTTGATGTTTAAAATAGAAAAGTTGTAGTAAAAATACAAGAGGTATCCTGAACAATGTGTCTGCCCTGTGATAGCGCTATAAGCAGCAAAGATGACACATTCAGGTATTTATTTGTATTCTTTTAACAAAGTGTTTCTATTTAAAATGTTTACACTAGATGCAGTCATTCGATTACACATATTATTTTTGTGCCTATAATTATATTGTACAGTTATATCAATTTTAATTCAAAAACAGTTTGTCACAGATATTCTAGACAAACCTCATTACACTAATATATGATGCTGAAATCCTTTCAATAGCAAATGTCTCAGCATGGCCATGGCTGGTATATATATATACAATACAATTGTAAATGTGTTAACATCTCGGTGGTAGGTTTTGTTTACCGAATGTCAAGACAATGCCTAGAAAAGAATGGAAAGCTATGAACCCCTGACCTTATTTTGGTCAAATTAAAATAGTGCAGCTTGTGTTTAATGACCATGTTCAGGGGTAGATAAATCCAGCTACTAATTTCCTAATTACTTGTGAACTATCTAATTTATATTACCAAAGTGCAAGTTGGATTTTTAATAGCAGAGTAAAAATTTTGGTTGTTATGACATTGACTGCAACCTATAGGGATCAACCTAATTTTACCATATTTTAGGAGCAATGGTGTCCTAATCATAAAAACAATCTGGCTTGTTTTAATACTCAAACCATGTTAAGATGGTGACTCATGTTAAAGGGAAACCTGCAAGCATGCACATCATAAAAATGTGTGTCAAGCCATGTTACCATTTTGTAAAACCAATTAAGCTTTATGTATTTTGTCCATACATTTTCTTTTAAGTATTTTGTTACAGGCCAACTGTGATCTAAATCTTGGATTAATTGCTAAATAAATTGTGCACTTTAATTGCAAATTACTTTAGAAACACCATTGATATGAGCAAAATAAATGCTATATTATAGAGGATTGAATTAACCCAAAGAGACTAGAGTAATATACATATTTCATGCCAAACATTGTTCACCTTTAATGATAAATAATAGTAATAATAATAATAAACAGTTTTTGGCTAGGCATGTGAATATTACTTTATTTTCTGTGCAAAGGAACTTAACGGTCTTTGCATTTTAATGTGATGTAGAATCTACACTATCTATACTATACTATACTTTCTTACACATTACAGCAATTGTACATACGACATAGCACATTGCATTGGGTACTGTACATAGACAAATCTTTGCTTGATTGCATTTATAGTAAATCACGCCACATTCTACAATGATTTATATCCTCCGTTTTAGTTCATTCAATTGTACAGGATGTTGCAATTCTGATCAATGTGTGTTCTCCTATATCAATATATTTGTGTCTCTACCAGTTCAGAAATTATAAGCGTGTGAGTGTTAAATTATATCTCTTTTATGTGTTTTGCTTTTGAAATATATGATGACCAGAAATATATGATGAAACTGTAAATGGCAAAAGAAAGATTGCCAAGCAACACCTTGCCAAGTCAAAAACCTTCAACAGTGCATAAAAATATACATAAAATAAGCCTAAACTGTCTACATCCACTAAATTATTGATTCATTTGAATTCATATTTCGTATAATAATTATTTATCACATGAATCATAGTCATGGTGAGCTTGGGTTATGATCTGCAGGGTCAGTGCCTGTTTCATTATCAATGGCATAAAATAACACATAACTAAGCACATTGACTGTACAATGCTAATTAACATTAAATGCTTGCAAACACAGTGTACATCAAAGCATGAGCTATGAAGTAGAATGTGAATGTAGAACTGCCATTAGATTTACCATTATAAACCAGAATGTAAACTCATTAACTGAATGTAATCTTCATAACCAATCCATTTATTTATTCAAGTGCCACATTCATCGGCTTTGCCTGCTGTGTTGAGAGTTGACACGAGGAACTGTATCAGTTCCTTATATATTGCATGCTAACATTACAGATCTGCTGTAGATGTAGTATAATATGTACAACATAAAAATACATCAATATGCCTGAATCAATGTGATAATGCTTTTTTAGAGCAATTCAGTGAACCATTAGGCCTAGACTCATCAGAAATGTCCATAGCCAAGATTTTATTCCATTGTATGTCGTTAGAACAGCATATATTTTTATTTACCATGGAAGCATGCCTTAAATTATGTCTTATGTTTTAGTAATGGTAACAGATACCGTAAAGCATGTGTCATGGCATGGGATCCATATACCCCAGGTTCACTATTCCCAAATTGTAACACAGTGAAATAAATTTGCCAAAAATAAATTACAAATTATATTGTATGTGGTGTGTTGTTTTACAAACGTTAGGCCAAATATGTTATTTTTTTTTTATCATTTCTTTTTTTTATAAAGTATTTTACCAGGAAGGATACACATTAAGTTGAATAGATGTTCCTTTTTTTTTTGGGAAGAAAATAAATTGATTTGTTTGGTGGCGCATGCTGATTAAAACATGCCCTATCGTTTAAATGCTCACATATTCAGATATTTTATATATTTAAGCAAGCAAAATAATTGCTTGCTCCAATCCCTAGCTAACAGTTGAAGATTCTTAGTATACAGATCTATGCTCAAAACTGCCTATGCACAGACATTACCAATTGAAAGTAATGGCGATGTGTGACCATGATGTCATTCAGTGACATGTGTAGTGCGAACCTGTGCACATGGGGCATCACCATGAATCTTTTTTGGTGCCCTATGATTGGCAAGAGAGGTGTTGATCCCATTTCAGTAGGATCACAAAGAGAGCATGCAAAAAGTATTTTTCAGAGAAAAGTATTCCAAAAATAATAATGGAACAATAAATGCTTTTACTTAAATGTGTTGATTTAAGCATGCATTTATTACATGTGTTGGAAGATAATCTTGGCAAAATGGGAGCTGGCAAAAGTGATTTCATAATTGGTTCTATAGGAAACAAGTAGGGTTACAATTATATCATGTAATGGCTAATTGAGAGTTTGGTTGCAAGCTTTCAAATCCAAGTTGACAGGTCCCTTCCTCGGTCATAAATTAGGCTAAAACCAGAATCCTAATTACAAAACAAAAATGGTATCATTTTAACCCTACTTGTTTTGTATTTTTCCATGGCTAACACAGTACTACTCCTTTAACTATTTAATAATTGGTTCTATATATATCTTAATCTATGTTTGAAAAGTCTGTACTGGTAAAATATTTTTAGCATACTATCTTCTCAACATCCACACCATGCTCCTATGTCCAAGTAAAATATCTGTCTGCATTTGATTAGTCTAGGCCTTAACATTTGCACACAATTATAACAAGATGCAAATTGTGTCAGTATAATTAAAACCATTTCATCATAGAAGCATATGAACATTTTTGAATTATTGGAAGAGCTAAATGGATTTAAAACATGCCATACCACCAGGGGGGAAAAAAGTTTGAAATTGTAAAGACAATAAATGTATTTCACAAATATTTGATCATGTACCATCATTTCTTGTCAATGGCAAAGTGATTTTACAACCTGATAATCCAGCAAATAAGGTGTTTTTGAATGTTGTGAGATCAGAGACCAATATTAATGCCATTTATGCTGGTTGGGTTTACAACTCATTCCTGAGCAATGTGCTGGTGACCTTCCCAGATTGTAAAGAGTTTAATTTTGACTTAATTTATGGCAGAGCTTTAAAGAAATCTTAGCGATGAGTCTGTAAATAACTACTGTAAATGACTGCTAGCAAGTATGATATGCATTTTCTGATCTAAACATACGTTCATTATGTGTCTGTGTCTTCATAATGATTGTTTTCTTTATATTTAATACAAATGCAGGGTACTACTGGGTGAATAATTTTACAATGTCTATAAATATATCTTTTTTTCTGAATCTTAAATATATATGTCTGTAAAGATGATGGGTAACCAATATGTAATATATGTGCAACATAGTTCCCCACTGGTATTCCTAGGTTAAGGATAAGACATTTTTTTAACCTTAAATATATAACATTTGATTTATGAGAAAAAGCACAATGTACATGAGACATTGGATTTCTAGTCTAAGGAATAGCAGTGAATTTATCCTTTTTATGAGATATCAATCCCATCAAGCAGTCATAATTGATTTGTGCATCCTTCTAGAAGGGGCTAAAATATAGTGTTACATCTCGATTAAGCTCCAGTACTTGAAATGTAGCTAGACAAATAATACGCATATCTTATTGTGTATATGTACTAAACTGTTGGATGATCACAGGAATAAGCTAATACCAATTTTTTATGGTTCACGTAATACAGGAACATTTTCAGTTTGTGATATCAGACAAACAAACAAAGAATATAATATATTAATAATGTCTTGCAACTGGGCATTTAACGTCACATCATAGTAATTGAAAAGTTGTACCTTAGTACTGTAGAAATCCCTTTTGCATCATAAGTTAGGTTAGTCTCCTCATTGCTTGTCGAATGACTCATTTTTATAACAATGCTGATAATCAGTGAAACAAACAATACATAAAACTTCTTAAACTACCAAGAGAAGCAAAAATTTGAACATTTTTAGAACTAGGTTTACGAGATATAACTAATACAAATACACTGTAATAGTAGTGATGCGTACCATTTTGCTACATGTATATAGGTCACATAAACGGAACATCCATTAAAGCAGAACGTTTGTAAATATAATCAAAATTTCTAAACATTTTTAACTTCTAATTTTTACTTAATGACAAGGCAAAATTATGCTAAACTACAGTTACGGTTAAAGTGTTCTATCTTACTTGTAAATATTAAAATTGCTTTAATTTATTCAATAAGAGTTTAGTGTACACACTTTTGTTTGGTTTGTATTTATAAAAGCTGCTTTCGGTTCAGTGATTTAAACACAAATGTGATTATACTGTTTTTATTTTTAATTGTTGGGCTAAAACACATCTTTATTTTAGAGGGCCGATAGGATAGAAAAAAAAATGTAAGTGCCATGCATGTCAGTGTACAGAATAATGAGGGAAAAAAATAATCCCCATCTTATTTTATCAACAATCTTGTGACCAACATTGAATCCCAATACAATGCAAAAATTGCCAATTGCTCTTTATCTCTTTAACCTCTCAATAGGTTAAGTTCTAATTAAGCTTCATTGATAAACTAGGGAGCAGAAATAACACTGGAACAGTAAACAGTTGAACTATACTTGAGAAGATAAAGGTGCTTGTATATTAACTACATTTTCATAGCATCAAGGCTTCTTATTGTGTACCTGATTCTGTTTACATGGGTTCTGGTACTGCTGAGTGCAACCCCGTATTCAGGATAAGTCAGCACCAGTATACGTACAGTGATAAGAAAGAGTGAAACACAAAGTATGAACAGTTGCAGTGATACCAGTAGACAGTGTTCCTTATGGTCCAAAAAGAACAAGAAAGGCAGTGTTCTATGGTTCTAGTGTGCGCATGTACAACGAAAAATAAAACGCAGGGTTACGCATCTTGTAAAATAAATGAATATTCAGTTTAATGTGTACAGTTCTAGAAAAAAAAATCAAAAAAATATACGAATTACATAAAGAGCCGAGTTATTGTTTTTTTATAATAATTGTAAGTGAAACTACTACTAATGTGCACCTCAATATAATTTTTACATTTGTAAAGGGCTGAATTGGGGAAATAAAGGTTCCAATACTAAACTATATGAGCTAAGAAAATGGTTTAGTGCTATAATTTGTAATTTTTCAAACACCCTGGAAAGGCTCTAAAATGAACTCTTTATATAAGTGTATCACAGACTTGCATTTATAACTCTACAACTACTTTGTGTCTTTTATTTATTTTTGTTAAATTAAAACATTCTGGGGGAAAAAAATCCTCTTTAATGGCTTAGCCATAGTTAACTTGGGAGCCTTACCTTTTACCGCAACTGATAAATACAACTATACTATATAACTTTTTTGTATGTATACCCACACTCCATTTTATTCTGCACACACAGAGTGCTGCACAAAAGTAATGCATTCATTTTAATACAGTTTTAATAGTGATAATAATTCTAAATCATTAAATTCTTTTGTCAAAAAGGCCCCCAGTAAATATCTACTTTGAATATCCTTAAATATGGGATATAAATAGCAGGCCTTATTATTTTCAGTACACTGATTATGTGTTGTATTTTTGTTGCACGGGTCTTCAAAACATCATTTTTGTACTGCCTCTTATTCTTATTTCACATTGTATTGCTTATCCTATGTTATTAAATAATTCAAGGATGTAAAACAGATCTGATACATATATATATATATATATATAAATATATTTGCTTGTTGGCACAAAGTGGATTTTGCTCAAGTTTGGAAGGAGTTAAGATGATTCCACATACCTGTGAAATATGTGTAAAATGAATTATATGATATTATGATATATATGAAGAACTATTTTTATTTTTTAACATGTATTAAAGCTACAGAAAGGGTAAAATAGGTTCTTTAAGCACTATATCTATTCTGACAAGTCCAAACCAACAATATGAGAGTACATGCAACTTTTTTCTGCTACCTGTTCGCAAGTATACCTACACGGTTAAAGCAATAGTTAATAAATTTGATCATCTTAAGGAATATGTGTTATAATTCAATTAATAGTTATTATTAATTATAGAGGGCTTCCATATTTGAACAATAGTTTGTGCATTAAAAAGTATAACATTCATGTTAGAATTATAGTCAAGGACATAAACTAGATATTTTTTAATTTAAAAATATTTTTTTTCATCTGGAATTATTGAACAAATAATGTAACTAGTAATGAAAACTTTTCATGCACAGACATGTTTTTTTATTTTATATATAGATTATTTCATATTAATATGCCTCGAAGTATTTAATCTACTCATTTTTTTTAATCCATATTTTTCTTGAATTTTTATGCATATCTGTTATTGTTGTTTATTCTAAAAAAGGAAGCCCAATTCCTTTGACTTGCGATCTGAATTTTGTGGGTCAATACCGTCTAGCCTATGAAAAAAGTATCACATTTCACCCGTAAAGTAGACTGTGATTATTTAGGCAATTATAAGTTAAAAAAATAGGTATATTCAATAGTAGTATGTAACATTGATTACAAATATGCAATTATTTACAACATTTCCAGACTGACATTATATATTTTGTATTTTAGCGTTTGTATTTTGTTCTAGCTTATAATCCAAAAATTCGCAAAGGTAGACTCATATTTGTACAAAGTGCTCTAAAATGTTTTGAACCGTAGTTAGTTAAATGGAATTGTAGTGAACAGCATGTTATAATAAAATGAAATACTATAAGACTTGTAAATATATAATCAATATGATTTAGATTTTTGCCATATTGAACATTTTGACCGTAGTCGAATAATGATAGAAGTCATTTTTGCCTTCTAATTAGAAACTTTAAGCACTCTGGGTCCAAAATATTTTTTGTTCATTTTGGCAGGTTCAGTGGTATTATATAAAGTTATATAAAATGTAATTGTTTCCAGCAAAATATTTTATTACTCAATTACTTAGTTCACGTAGTGAATGTGCATACTATTTTTTTCCATCCAATAGAATTTTTTTTTTAGTAAGTTTCTTATGGTAATTTCTTAATAAACACAGAGAGGATAACCTGGAAGACTTTGCTTACCTAGTCCATCTGGTCATGCATGTTGATTAATGTCAGCATGATTCTCACTAATAAACATAGACTCAAAAATGGAATTTCCATACACACCAATTTTATAAAAATTCCAAGAGTTTATTTTAAACGGGCTGTTCATCTGTTTGTTTGCTATCCTTTCGTGCAAGAAATAGAATAGTTTTTTTAAAGTTAAAAGGGGTCTGTCAACGTAAACATTGCTTATACTGTGAATATGGAGAATAAAAAGTGCTAAAAAAAAGTATCTATATATTGCGCGAGCAAAACTGTAAGCCAATACATAAAAAAAGAGAAACATGCTTTATAAGTGTTCGTGGCGTCTCCTTCTTATGACATCACCTGTGACTTGATGTGCAAATAAAAAAAATTTGAATGGGAAATGTATAATTTGCATTTCAATCCACAAGGTGATGTCATAAGCAACAGACACATTTAAAAACACAAGTCTATCTTATTTTATGTATTTGTATGCCATTCTCTGTGTGAAGATCATTTTTCATTATTTTCTATTCTCTTCATTCACGGTATAATTAATATTTAGGTTTGCAGAGTCCCTTTAAGAGTTCTTAATTCGGGAGGATCTTAAGCCTATTCTACTGATATTATGTTTAACCATTCGTGTATAACATTATTTATAAAGGTTAGTTGGACAGCCAAGTTCTAGAAATGGAGCAGGAACACTCCATTGGTTTCCAAGGAAATTGCTCCACGTTTATAACTTTGGGGCTTTATTAGCTGTCATACATAGCCCCAATAACAACATAAGTGAATGCTTGGAGAGACCACACAATTTAAATTACGTTTTTGTTCATATTAGGAAAACTTTGGGGTGCAACTAGCAAAACTAAAACTCTGAAATATAAACCCAAAAAATACAAATCCTACTCTGTTACAAGGTTCAACAAGACTGTTTTGTATACTTTTTATTGTATATTTATTTACTGTCTGCTAACTAAACATAAATTAATAGGATATTATTGGAAAAAAAGTATGAATTTTACCACACAATTTAAGGCTTTTATACTTTGTAAGAAATATTTTTGATTTTCCAATACACAGTATAATGATCCAGTTTTATTTAGCATTCTAAAAACGTATCTGTATTCCAAAAGTCAGGTAATGCTGCAATAAGTAATTTCCTACTAAATCTTTTTACAAGTTTAAAAGGAATTGGTATGTGCTAACACTAATAAATGGATTTAAATGTATTTGTAATTCATATTTTTTATGACGTTTTTGGATTTGTTTTACATCCACATTGCTTTGTTTTACAGTAGTATTCATCAGCCTTACTGACTACATTTTAGCCTTTCTTATATGCACATAATGCACATTCTATGATGGTTTTGGTACTGCAAAATACTAATGGAAACTAGATTCTGATTGAGTCTTCGTAAAAGGACTGCCATCCTCATCATGAGAATGAGGGCCTAAACTAATGATTGTAAATGATTAGCGCATAAAAGATATTTTCTTGAATTTATTGCAGACAGTTGCAGCATGTAAATATATAACAATGTTGGCTAGTGTGTAATTCTTGAATTCAAAAATATAAATAAAGAATTAATTGAAACATATTGGTTTTTGTCTTTGACTCCAATTTTTCATGACTTCTAAAATATATTTTAAATATTTCAATACAGTTATTATTCAGATATGTATGATTGCATCGGTAACATCCATTAAATATATCTTCTGTACCATATTAGAATATTTCAAATATTTTTGAAAGTATTATTAATTATTGACCATATGATTTGCATGCTGCCATTTTAGTTTAAACAATACACATTTTCTTTAGCTGCCTAACTCCCTTTCCCTCCATTTCCAAGACTGTTATCCTTATAACAAATGTACATTTTAAACTTAATTTACAGTGGACGTACAGACGTAAGCAGTGTTGGCTCTTTTGAGAACACATAAGCAAAAGCATAAGGGTAATTTGTAATTCTTTTCTCTCCTGCCCTATGATTTCAAATCGTCGCACTTTACAAATAAATATAGACAAATCAATTTAAATTTCCTGTCCGCTAGATGACCTGACTGAATGTTTGTTTTTTCTTCAGAGAATATAATAGAAGTATAAAATAATAAGTTGGAAACACCGTGTTTCAAGTAGCGCAAAAGTAGAATCTGCCTAAAGTTGAACTATAAAATGGGTCCTTATACATATTATACGATTTTTATTATTTATGTATATCTTTATTACCGTAAATTAAAACTAAATGTTGTTAACAGACGCTGTCCATATTTATACTTCAGAAGGGATCCGTTGGCTGACTGAAGTGAGTGAGATGGAATATTGGATCTCTCAGGTACTGTTAGCCTTGATTGTTTAAGGCTTTGAAGGTTAGCATTACTCTATTAGAATGATACATTTGATTATCCAAGTCCAGCTTGGGTCCTGGACTGACATAGTGGCATAGCCACCTCCTCACCCTTGAGGCTCCAGAGATGAAACAGGTTTTGGAAATATTGTGCTCAACAATAACTATCCCACAAACTCGGAAATTTAATTAAATATGATTCATGGTGCCTATATTTCACCACAAAGACAAATTTTGATCGGCATCAGAGACACACATTGGGGTCCTAACTGTTCCAAAATTGAGACTAACCTTTAATATTGAATACATCTGTGAAGTGAAACAGTGTGTTTAGTGTTAACCCAATCCCCAAAAAAAGGTATCTTGCAAAATTATTAGAGGAATAAAGGATTCTCACATTTTCAAATACTATGTAGAAGCACAAAGATGAAAAAAAAAACATATATAGTGTAGAAACACGTAGTGTGTGAGCGCCTGGAACACTTCAAGGATCTCTATCACTGTGGATGTTTATTACTTTTATTGATGCCATATTTTTGCTTGCTGTCCATTAAGACTTTAAATCTACATATAAGGATACTATTTATTAATGTATGCGTGGTTGTCAAGGACTTCTTATATCTGAGCCTATTTTTTATTGCTGAAACTTGGGCTAAGCACCTATAATGTTTGATTGAAGTACCTAAATCACTTCAAAAGTTTCTGAGTGCGATACCGTCTTTATTATGTTAAATGGTGTTGCACTATATATGTTTTATCTATGTATTTCCACATGTTATTTGGACATTGGAGAATTATTCAGTCAATTAATAATGTGTAGCTAGTAAGATGCAATAGATTTAACATTAAGTGCATTCTTTCACTTGACATTTTTTTTCGCTATTGTTATTTTGTATCATTGAGGGAAACACACTGATACAGAGTGCTGCTGGTGTGAAGTATAGGTGCTGGATTCAATTAAAGATATGTTTTCTGTTGTTAACCTTTACTATTTTTGCGGAGGGCAGTAGTTCTCACTATTCCCGTGGTCTGCATCTAGGCATAAGACAATAACAATTTTAAAATTACCCAAGATTTCCGAGCTCCCGCTCACAAATAAATTTTACACCAATGGATCCATGAAGAACCACCAATGCTTAAACTCTTTTAAACCAAACTTGTCCATCTATTTCAAATGGAATGGCTAGAAACTAATACTACTGACAAGTAAACACTTTTGGAAATGTTTTATTAATGCCCAAGAGGAGAATGTTTAACAAACAAATTGTGAAGCATCCCATTACACATCAAGGTATTCCACTCAACAGAACTCGAATTGTACTTACCGCTCATGCCCCTTAGACATTGTGACAGGGATGAACTATCCTGACTTTGAGACTGTACAGTGTACTGTTCATTCACATTTGCATAGAATCATAAAAACAAATTTTGAATGTGATTTAAAAAAAAAAAGAAGTTGGCATGCATTTCTTCTACAGTAGGGAATAAATAAATATGCGATAACATAATAAGATAACATCATTAATCACTGTTAAATATTACATAATAAGTACATGCTTGTAACTTAAAATAAAGTAAAAGTTTAGTAGATCTAAACTAAACTAGGGAATTGTTGATTTATTCATTAGTGTGATTGGGCATCCGTATCATGGATTTGCTGCACAAAAATTATGTCTATGAATAATTTAAATGACATCATTTTTTACTTAGTAAAATATCATTTTTGTCTAATCAATGAGTTCTTTTAGGTGGAACATGACTAATCATCTGTGACAAGACAAGAGGAGAACACTATTGAGCTGGATTAAAGAGCAGTAAAAACATGTACCTTCACTTTCATCTTTGCAGGTAAATATAGCGATAATGGAAGACACAAATGTAGAGGACAAGGCTACTCCAAAAAAGATGCACTTCCTGAGTTCAACTGAGGCAATGGGAAATTATGAACATGTACTGTACGGACTTTGATCTCATAGGGCTCAAGGTTGATTCCTCTTCATTTACCTTGTTGAAAATGTTTGAATATTGCCTATGGTATCATGAAAGCATGTTGGGGTTTTGGCACATAGAAAGCTCTGCTTCCTGGAAATGTTTTCATAATTTGCTGAAAATTAAAATAATAAGTCAGTATTGTTCACATTTTTTATATTAGCTAAAAATAAATTAATTTGTAAACTGTAAATACCCTTATTTTAAAGGATTGTTTAATAGCTGCAAGAAAGGAATGGCTCATGAAAATAGAAGCACCCACGGTAAAAGTTATAATAGAATGCTGTTTGATCGAAAAAACACCACTAATGCCAGTTCTAGAATTGCATTTTCTGTGCATCTAATGACATTTGGCTGTGCGTTTTGAGAGAAGCATGGTCTAAAATTTGTTTTTGAAAAAGAAGTTACATTGGAACAATCAACGGAAGCCCATAGAGGCCATGTATTTACAATATTTTTCTGACTTTCTCGAGATAACAAGTTGTTATTTTGCTAAAACAATATGTCATTTTGATAAAAACAACTTGTTATCGTGGGAGAACACAAGTCAGGAAAAAAAAAATGAAAATACACGGCCTCTTCCGTAAGAATCAGTTGGATTGATTTTTCACAAAAATAGTTTATTCTTACGGTTTGTTAGTAATTTATGCAATCCCTCCTCCAGTAACACAGATATGATGAGCTCAACCAACCCCTAGCTTTGTTATCCCTCAGGATAGGAATAAATTGAGCCATCACTAAAGGTGCATGCAAACTTTAATAATAATAAAACTGCAACTTTACATTAAAAACATTGTCATGTAGAAATCTCCAGAAAGTTGTAACTGGGTAGCGTCTATATTTCATGTTTCAAATGTCACATGGCAGGTTTCACAAGAAAGAAGGAAAACATCTATTGAACTGGATTAGTAAAAACTAGTACCTGGTGACATCATTGACAGTGCATCTTTTGGCTGGCTTTGCTCTTTTCTACGCAAGTCTACTGAAGTTTTCTGGAGTCTTAAGTCTACACCAATATCTGATAATAATGAAAGGGATTTTAGGACATAGGTGAGTTTGAGAGAAGCAGCAATATTTTATATTTTATTAATATTTATTACATTTTTTTAAATAAGTGTTTTTTTACACATATCTTTGTAATATCTAAATAATGTTTCATGAGTAATCTGAGAAATATTTAATTGTTTAGGAAAGAAGTTCAGATTGTCTCTGCTTTTTGTATGCCAAACAAAGGTTTCTCTGACTATCAATTTCCAGTGCATGAGATACTAGGTGGATAGTTTTAGAGCTGATTTTTATAGTGTGAATTTCAATACTTACTAATTTTGATTGATTGATTTTTTTTTTAATACTATTTAAAATATTTAGGAATGTTTTTACAAATGAAAGTAAAAGTTATAATAAGCGGGTAATGAACACATCTTAAAATCCTTTTGCATAAAAACAACCAAAATATGAATTTCATACATAAAATGTAATTCATTAATGATTTCATACACAAAATTATGGACCTATAAAAAAAAATAAAAAACGAAACATTGTGAGGTAATGAAAGTTCATAATGAATGAACCAGCTGGGTTTTATTGGATACAGATCTATCACAATTCAAAAGATCCGCTTCAGTTAGCTGTCATGGAATTTTAGTGGCAAGATTCCCTCAAACTCTCCTATTTGCTTTTATAATTAGGATGGCATGTCCCATCTGTCGGGACCTAGAAATCTAAATTCTTAACATCTTGTTTAATTTTCTGCAGGCACTTACACACATTACTGAACTGGAAAGAGACACGACATAATCAGCAGATTATTTAGACCTCGTGCTGCTATATTTCCAAAGGGCATTTACATTTACAGTAAAAGGTACATTATTACGTCTTGGAATCTTCAGTTCAACAAATTGCATTTTGTGTTTATTGTAGCCAAGTGATATTATTGTTTAATATAGGTATGTATTTATTTTTGAATCTACTGTTAAATGTGTAACTCTGTGTAACTCCATTCTGGACTGGGTCCCCAGGACATACTTGAAAACGAGAGAAATCTCAATGTATTCTTCCTGGTAAAACACTTTATAAATAAATAAAATTATTTAACTTTATTGACCTAGCAAGACAATTTGTATTGTGCCAAAAAGCTTAGAAAGAAGTAGATTTTTTTTTCACAATTTTTGTAATATATCAGGAGGAGTTATAGAATATATAATGTCAGTCAATGTCAGTGAAATAACAAAACTTTAAACAGAATGTAATTAAAATTGCATGTACTGATTAATTGGGAAAATGTGGCATTACTGAAATTAGTATTTTTTAAATGAATGAATCATGTTACCATGTTACGCAAGAGGAACACATTTATTAAAACCAAGGTTTGGCTGGGCACCAATAGTTTAGCTTGTCCCTTGTTAGTTATAGTACTCAAAGTAGGGATCCAATAAATGTGATCAATGATAGTTCCTATGTATTTTCCAAAACACTGAATGATACTTTCTGGAAATCTCTCTATACCCATATAAGCTCTATACCTACAAAATACAATGCATACATAAATACCTTATCCACTTCCTTGTGTGTGACTTTATTCCCCAGTTCATTGAAGGTGACCAAATATAATTTCTGCTTTCTTAACCCCTTAGTGACCGAGTGCTATGCTGCATTTGATGTGCCTTGAAGACCAGAATTCCATTACTTTAGTCATATGTTTACTGAACTGTGAATTTCTTTCTTTGTGTTCAGTCCACCCACACAAATTATATATCATTTTTATATAGGATGGATAGGGCTTTCATTTTATACTATTATTTTCATCATATGATATAATTTACTATTAAAAACGATATAAAATATGATGAAAATATGCCGTAAAAACACCTTTTCTAACTTTTTTTAAAAACAATAACAAAAAGACCCCATCAATATATTTCTAATATTCGTCCTGAGTTTAGAAATACCAATGTTTCCATGTTTGTCTATGTTTTATTTCAAGTAATAGGGCAATAAACAATATTAGTGTTTTTTTTTGTTTTCTAACCATTTTCTTCTACAGTGACCTTTTAACCCCAACCCTAAATTCATCCCAACTCTAAATTTACCCTAACCCTAAATCCATCCCCACCCCTTAATCTAACCCTTGTACTCACCGGAACCCCCCTGTAACCCTAATTATGACCCTAACCCTAGATCTAGGTTTAGTAGATCAAGGGTTAGCTGTTTACATTTATTTATTTATTTTATTTATTTTCTCTTGCTAACTGTAATATTGCGAACTGCCTCTAGGGGCAGTCAAGCAACGGTTTCAGAGCAACAGAAGAAATATTTTTTTCTCTCTTCTGTCGCTCTGTGCTGGGCATGCTGTATTGGGTGATCGCTGTGCCCAGGGGGGCACAGAAGGTGTTGCATGATGCTTCGATCGAGGCATTTAACTTGTAATTTGATACTTTACTATAATCCAGAACCTCAGACATAAGACTTTCTACCGATTACTCTGGATCTGTCAGTGTAACAAGGATATCATCTGCATATAGAGATATAGTTAACTCCTCTTTCCCTTTATTAAAACCTTTAATTTGGGGGTTATCTCTTATATTAATCGCTAGAGGTTCAAGGGCTAAGATATATAGAATTGGGGAGAGTGGGCACCCCTGACGGGTACCGTTTTTTAATTCGAACCATTCTGAGGTTATATTTACACCCACCACCCTAGCTGTAGGTCCCTTATATAGGACGGTTATTGCTCCTCTCATCCATCCCTTGATTCCATAGGAGTCTAATGTCCTCATCATGTACCCCCAACCGACCCTGTCAAAAGCCTTCTCGGCATATAAAGACAGGGTCCGGAGAGGGGTACCACTTCTCTCTACCTCCTCAAAAAGATCAATCAGCCTTCTAGTATTGTTACCTAGATCTCTGCCTGGAACAAATCCAATTATGAATTCTAAAGAGTTTGAGAAAACTCCTGCACAGTCACCAATTACTGGTGCTAATGATGAATGTGAAATCCTCACTGACGAATCATTACAAAATATTGATTTGTCTTTTTTTTTATTTTTTATTATAATACAATCTGTGTACTATAAGAAATTGCACAAAATGACATGACATGTCGATCTGTTGTATTGAATTATTTAGCTATCTTATCTTTTGCACTAAATATTCTGCTAATGCACTATATCATTTAAAAAAAAATCTTATTACAAAAGTAAGATGTCACTGGTGTCAAAATCAGATGTCACTGTTGTCAGGGGACAACACCAGACTGAGACCACCGTCCCTGAGCTAAGTGTGTCCCTTAAACCTTCCCTGTCCCATTCTAGGCAAATTTCCCCCAATTTCCAGTTGAAACCCAGTACCTCATCACCAATGTAATCTGTCAGCAAATCAGTATCATCTGCAGTATTTAATGCTATGTCCGCTATGCAAGAGGCAATTGTGAAATCTGTGGCTCAAGCTATCAGCCATTCTACCAAACCTGCACAACAGACAGAGGGAATTCTAATTAGGAATTTGGTTTTAGCCTAATTTATGCCTGAGGAAGGGACCTAACAATTTGGTCTTGAAAGCTTGCAACCAAAGCCCTCAGTTAGCCAATAAATGGTATCATTGTAACCCTACTTGTTTTCTTGATACTTCTAAGCTCTGAAGATCTATGTTATAAGTCTAGTTGACTTTCTCAGGCAATCAGGTTGAGAAGAAGTTAAATCCCAACTGCAGCAACAATTTATTAAAGATCCATGCAATCCTATTCTTTTTTTTTTTTCCAATAACACAGACAGTACTGTTGCAAATTTAGCAAAGAGTTGAGGTAATCACGCAAACAATTTATTGTTTTCTTAGGTGAAATCTTCATGCATTACCACACAAAAATAAAAACAAATGAGCAACACATTAAAAATACATTTGGTAATGATTTCTACATTTGGTGGCTGAACTGACTCTTTAATGCAGTAGAACAATTGTACCTGTATTATTTTTTCATTGTGTATTACAGTCAATACGTGTTTCAATTATCACACTAATGGTATTTTTTTTGTGTGTGCAGAAAATTAAGTTAATGCGTTTAATGTATTGAATTATTTAGCTATCTTTGTGTGCACTTAATATGCTGAATTAGCTAACGCACTTTATCATTTTTTTAAATTCTTATTACAAAAGTCTGCCGTTAGAATGAGATGGCACGGGTGTCAGGGGACAATCCCCAGATTGAGACCGCCGTCCCTGGGCTAAGTGTGTCCCTGAAACCTTCCTTGTCCAGTTCTAGACAAATTTCTCCCAATTTCCAGTCAAAACCCAGTGCCTCATCACCAATGTAATCCATATGCAGATGAAAATGTGAGAAGTAATATAATAAATGTAAATATGATATTTAAATTAACACAGACCACATGTATACAATGTCTACAACATATGTTCATGTAATGAATAAACAAAGTAATACAATTTCATTTTAACAATCTTATCACATTTTTTAATTGTTTTTTTAGTCCCTTATATATGCTTTCACCCTTATACAGGGAGTGCAGAATTATTAGGCAAGTTGTATTTTTGAGGATTAATTTTATTATTGAACAACAACCATGTTCTCAATGAACCCAAAAAACTCATTAATATCAAAGCTGAATATTCTTGGAAGTAGTTTTTAGATTGTTTTTAGTTTTAGCTATTTTAGGGGGATATCTGTGTGTGCAGGTGACTATTACTGTGCATAATTATTAGGCAACTTAACAAAAAACAAATATATACCCATTTCAATTATTTATTTTTACCAGTGAAACCAATATAACATCTCAACATTCACACATATACATTTCTGACATTCAAAAACAAAACAAAAACAAATCAGTGACCAATATAGCCACCTTTCTTTGCAAGGACACTCAAAAGCCTGCCATCCATGGATTCTGTGAGTGTTTTGATCTGTTTACCATCAACATTGCGTGCAGCAGCAACCACAGCCTCCCAGACACTGTTCAGAGAGGTGTACTGTTTTCCCTCCTTGTAAATCTCACATTTGATGATGGACCACAGGTTCTCAATGGGGTTCAGATCAGGTGAACAAGGAGGCCATGTCATTAGATTTTCTTCTTTTATACCCTTTCTTGCCAGCCACGCTGTGGAGTACTTGGACGCGTGTGATGGAGCATTGTCCTGCATGAAAATCATGTTTTTCTTGAAGGATGCAGACTTCTTCCTGTACCACTGCTTGAAGAAGGTGTCTTCCAGGAACTGGCAGTAGGACTGGGAGTTGAGCTTGACTCCATCCTCAACCCGAAAAGGCCCCACAAGCTCATCTTTGATGATACCAGCCCAAACCAGTACTCCACCTCCACCTTGCTGGCGTCTGAGTCGGACTGGAGCTCTCTGCCCTTTACCAATCCAGCCACGGGCCCATCCATCTGGCCCATCAAGACTCACTCTTATTTCATCAGTCCATAAAACCTTAGAAAAATCAGTCTTGAGATATTTCTTGGCCCAGTCTTGACGTTTCAGCTTGTGTGTCTTGTTCAGTGGTGGTCGTCTTTCAGCCTTTCTTACCTTGGCCATGTCTCTGAGTATTGCACACCTTGTGCTTTTGGGCACTCCAGTGATGTTGCAGCTCTGAAATATGGCCAAACTGGTGGCAAGTGGCATCGTGGCAGCTGCACGCTTGACTTTTCTCAGTTCATGGGCAGTTATTTTGCGCCTTGGTTTTTCCACACGCTTCTTGTGACCCTGTTGACTATTTTGAATGAAACGCTTGATTGTTCGATGATCACGCTTCAGAAGCTTTGCAATTTTAAGAGTGCTGCATCCCTCTGCAAGATATCTCACTATTTTTGACTTTTCTGAGCCTGTCAAGTCCTTCTTTTGACCCATTTTGCCAAAGGAAAGGAAGTTGCCTAATAATTATGCACACCTGATATATGGTGTTGATGTCATTAGACCACACCCCTTCTCATTACAGAGATGCACATCACCTAATATGCTTAATTGGTAGTAGGCTTTCGAGCCTATACAGCTTGGAGTAAGACAACATGCATAAAGAGGATGATGTGGTCAAAATACTCATTTGCCTAATAATTCTGCACTCCCTGTAGAGCAAGAACATAGTTAACATTACTCATACTGTAAATGTAGAGAATAAAAAAATGATCTATACATTGTGTTAGCAAAATTGTAAGCAAATGCATAACATAAGATAAATATTTGGTTTACATGTGTTTGTGGTGTCTCACATCACTTTGTGGCTTAATATGCAAATTACACATTTCCTATTCAAAATATGTTCTTTTACTTTTCAGGCCACAGGTGATGTCATAAGTAGGCGACAACACAGACACATTTCAACCATATTTTCCTTTCATGTTATGCATTTACATGCTATTTTGCTAACACGATGTATAGATTTGTCATTTTCCTTTTATTCTCTGCATTCAACGTAGAAGGAAAGTTTAGTCTGACAGTCCCTTTAACTGCTTATTCCACGCTGGATCAAATGCAATAACCTTCACAACATATGTATATATCTTAAACTTTCCCTTGAGAAGCCATAGGAATCCCTTATTCATTAAAATCTCCAATTTGACATTTAAAGATTGCCCTTTTAAATATCCTTTTAATAAGCTTGTTGGAATAAATATTTCTTTTGGGATTACAGTATAAGTGTTTATATGCATTAAGTCATTGTGCTGAGCTTCCACAAATTTTTGAGGTAATAAAACAAATACATTTTGAACTATATTTTCTTTATATGAATTGCAGACGATTCATTTCAATGAAAGTGCACATCTGGCTAATACAGAATATACCAACATATACAAAAAGCCAAAGAAATTATCGGTCAATTTGAAATATTTTACGCAGACAACATGGGAGTTAAGTTTTTCCCTTAATGTTATCTCATCAAGTTATGGTTGTAGCACTTCGTTAAAGATAACTGTTAATTGAAATATTTCAACAAGTATAGACATTTTAAATATAAATGGATACAAATGCAGAAAGAAAAGTCCTGCGCTCACTCCCATCACTGGGCGGCTGCAATGACTACAGTACACATCAGCCCCAATATATAGTAACGTCTGCCTTGACGTTGGCAGGTGGGCTCATCCTCTCATGGCCATTGGAGGTAACTAAAAAACCTCCATTTGTTTAAAAATACATAAGGATAAAGGAGAGAGCTCAGGTAACTTGTTTTTCTTTGGATTTTAAATATAAATGTTTAATGAAAGAATACAAATAAAGGACCTTATAGTATACATTAACCCCTTCGCGACAATGGACGTGTCAGGCCCGTCCTGCCGGGAACTTCGTTCCCGACAATGGACGTGCCTGACACGTCCTGTGGTGAAACGAGCGGTTTTCGCGATCAACGATCGGGAAAACCAATCTAGCGAAATTTGCTGTCTGGGGGTGCCACGATGGCCCCACGGAGCGATCTTGGGGACCATATTGACGGAGCAGCATGCTCCGGCAATATGGCTATACCCTCTTGTGGTCAAGAGCTTCGGGAGTGGAAAAAATCACTTCCGTCACTCTGAATATGTTGTTTGACTGCCCCTAGAGGCAAAAAACTAAACAAAAGATGTAATTAGCTAAAAACTCGGATTAGGGCTAGATTAGATGTTAGGGTTAAAATTAAATATTTTTTAGCATAATGGATAGGGTTAAAATTTAATTTAAATTAAAATATGTTAAGGAATAGCATAAGGGTTAGAGTTGGGGTTAAATTTAGGGTTAAGGTTACATTTTATCCATACAGCTCTATCAGGGGTATCATGTGGTTTAGAACCATGGGACAGATCTTCCATCATCTTAGGACTGATGAAGACCCAACATTCTAAACAACAAACCACCCTTCAATAGAGTTATACAGAGACAATAGTGGTCAGTATGGTACTTTTTTGGTATTACTTCATTAATTCATTCCTATTTATAATGCAATCTTTCAATTAAACATAACAATTTAATTTCAGTACTGGCTTTTAGCTAAGCAATATTTGTCTGATAAGCAACCTTCCTTGAATTATATGGTGAACTTTATATATTTTTTAATCTAATATTAAGACCATGTTGTTGTATATGAGCACTACTAGAAAACTAGCAAGGTATAAGATCAACACAGAGCTGCTCTTTGGTAGTTTTTATTGATTCATATATTATATTCAGTGCAAAGATACCAGCTGAGAGGTTTCCCTCATCTTTGTTTTTTGTCTCAATGAGTTATTAGGGTATGCCCAGACGTGGGTCCCTGGCTCGATACACCTAGAGGGAGATGATCCGTACAACACTGACTAGGCCAATGAAGACCGAAATGTCCGTCTGTGGTTGCTTTGTTCTTTGTGCAGAGGAGACCTGACAGGCTATTTGGATCTGGTCTGCCCTCATGGGTGGGACCAGTCTGATATGCTAATGGAGAGGTTTCTTCTGTAATGGTGCAAGCGAGCAAAAAACGGTGATTCCTTCCCGAGTAGGTTACATCCTATAGGGCTGGCTATTTCAGAGAGGGATCCCACACCTTTGTTTTTTGTCTCAAAGATACCAGTCCCATCAAAAAAATTATAATAAAAAAAAAAATGTTCACTGGTGAGCCAACAAAGTTGCCTAAGATTTTACATTATTACTTTCTATAACTAGAATAGGCAACCTGCTCCCCTCCCAGGACTACAGTTCCCATATCCCATTGTCAGCTTCTTAGCTGAAAGAGCCTTTTGGGAGATGTAGTTCATCAGCAGCTGGAGGACCACAGGTTGGCTACCCCAGTTTTACAACATAATATATATTGGCTACATGTACTGCAAAATGATAATTATGCAAATTATCTTAGCTGGAGATATTATGCAGCATTTAAATTAGCATACAAGTTTTTATGATGTGTAATAGCAAAGCATTTTAACTAGATTACTCAATAACAAATCACATCATAAGTATTCACTTATGTGAAGAGAAATATCCAATCAGTAAAGGAGCCATAATACAATGTGCTTTAACCATTTTTAATTCCACTTACCATTACTGTTGCTTAACAAATAGTTAGGCTTTATATTATATTCTATTTAATATAAAAGCTAAAGTATCTGTGTATGAATGAAAGATGATCAGTCTATATTAAAATGATTTGTTCAATAAAATAATTAGACCACCAAACTTATTACAAGTAATTGTCATAATTTAAGAGCTTTAAAATAGTTCCCAAACCCAAGCTGTAAATCTGATTTCAAAATGAATGATCATTTTTAACATCTTTAGTGCATAGCAAGCAGAATTCTAAATGCATCTGTATATGCCTAGTGCTATAATTGTTTCTGATTAATATTGTTTTAATTTCAGAGCTAATAGTTCCCATCATTATTCAAAACAAAATAGATTATGTTTAGAATAAGAGTTATGTTTAGAATATGTTAAACTTATAATACGTTTTGAATTGAGTAAATCAAAAGACAGGAAGTCAGGCACAGAAGGCAAGAATGTAGCTGGAAGAGTAATTTAAAAAGTAATATAGTGAAATCAGATTAAGGGGCAGGTAGAAATCAATGGCCAGTCCAGACTGTTTGTTAGCTGGAAACTGATTAAGACTTTAGACAGGCCGCTCTCCAGTTTCATAGATGGCTTCTAAAATATGACAAACTGAGAGGTAGATGTTAGATCTGAAAAAGGGTAAAACAGGCAAAAGCTGAAGTCAATCCTGTTTAAAAAATGTGTTCCAAACATTGCAAATAACCTTTATACCTACACTACTATGGTCGAACGTATTGGGACACACATCTTAGTTATTGAATTCAGGTGTTTCAATCAGAGCTATTGCCTTAGGTGTATAAAATCAAGCACCTAGCCATACAGTCTGCATTTACAAACATTTGCGAAAAAACAATTAGTTGTTCTAAAGAGCTCAGGGAATTAAAGCATGTTACCGTGATAGAATACCACCTTTGCAATAAGTCAGTTCATGAAATTTCATCCCAGCTATATAATTCACGGTCAACGAAAGTGTAAGCATCTAGGAACAGCAGCAACTCAAAGTGGAAGACCACGTCAAAACCTTAAAGATTTCTAAATTTGACTGTGCTATGTTATTAAGAGGGAGAGGGAAAAAATAAATTAACTGACTTGCTTGTGTCTCCAATTTTGAGACTCAGCTGGGTCTATTCGCTAAAATGTAAGAATAGCTCAAGTTTGATGTTGTACGTTAAATTTCATTTTGAGACAAAGACAAATTCGGCACCCGAGTTTGACTTAGAAAAAAAGACTTGCGAGAGCAGGTCCACAATAATTGGTTTTCTTTGTTTAAACATTGGCATATTTTGAAGGGTGCATGTTGAAATATAGGGATGTAATCATGAATTTAATTATTTAATTAAAGGGGTCAGTTTCAAACATCCGTATGTTGATAAGTGGTATTGTATAAAACATTTGTTTTCTTGTGACTTGACATTCATTGAATACCTCTTGCAATGTCCATGAAATTTGATTTATGTTGGTGAAACCACCCAAAAAATGAAAACAACATTCTCTAAACACAGGTTTACCATCCGAAAAAATACACATGATCTACCAGTGTCCAACATTTTCATGAAGCAAGACATCAGTCATCAGAATTACAGTTTTAAATGATTTATTCTGTCCCAAAACTGAAATGAGGGAATAATCATGAACGTTACTTCAAAGGCCTGGTAGATCAAAAGGCCTGCTAGATAATTTTCCTAAAGGTTTAAATAGGGAATTGGATCGGCCCCTTTTTGCATAAAAACATCATGACTATTTTGGTGTATCATTTTAATGCCACTTTAAAGGGGGGGGGGGGGCAGCTACATATTAATGTCCATGTATTTAGAAAGCAATGTCACAAAAGTCCCCAGTTTGTGTAATGGTCAGGTGTCCCATATGCATATAGTTTGTCCTTATGAAGGCTCCGCTCCAGAGACTGAAACACTGATTCTCTAAACGTATATACACACGAATATTGTGTAGGTCTCCTTTTGACAACTAAACAGCCCTGACCCATCAATGCATGGATTCCCCTAGACCTCTGAAGGTGTGTTGTGATATCTCACACCAAGTTATTAGTCATGTAAGTTGTGAGGTGAGGCCTCCATAGCACATCTCAAAGATGCTCGATTTTATTGTGATCTGGGGAATTTGGAAGCCAAGTCAACACCTTGAACTCGTTGTTGTATTCCTCAAAACATTCCTGAACCATTTTTTGGTTTTATAAAGGGTTCATTATGCTACTTAAATAGGCCAATGCCCTCAGGGAATACAATTTCCATGAATGGGTATACATGGTTTGCAACAATGCTAAGGTAGGGGGTACGTGTCAAAGTTACATCCACATGAATGGCAGGACCCAAGGTTTCCCAGCAAAACATTGCTCAAAGCATCGTACTGCCTCTACCGGCTTGCCACCTGTCAGTGGTCATAATGTTATGGCTAATGTGTGATTTTATATATATATATATATATATATATATATATATATATATATATATATATGGTTTGTTTGTTTGTTGAATGCATATTGCAAGAAGTAGATAGTATTATGGCACACTGGTTCAAAAACAAAAAAACATATTTACTTTAGGGAAAAGAAAAGTGTTGGTGCAGTTAGCTAGTCACAGGCTCAAATAATATAAAGGTGTAAAATGAAGCCTTCTAAACAGGTATGCTGCAAATACAGTGTAGTTGGCTGTACACTGTATACAAAAAAAAAATGTCTGGGCTTCTCACCCTAATAAAGTTGTCAGCAAACGTATATACATAATATAAATGAGAGGTTTTGGTCATATGAATTGGCCAAAGCATAATTAAAGAGATTGGATCACCTCAACACAGATTTCACTGTGCACGTACAGACTAAAAAATAATTTAAAATGATCTATACATTGTATTAGCAAAACTGCAAGCAAATGTCTAAATTAGGAGAAAAATGTGTTTTAACTGTGTCTGTGAAGTCTCCTGCTTATGACATGACCTGTAACTTGATATGCGAATGAACTGGTTTTCAATGGGAAATATGTAATTTGCATTTCAAGTCAAAGGTGATGTCATAAACAGGAGCCTCCACTGACACATTAACATTTTTTTTTTCCTAATTTAGACATTTGCTTGCAATTGTGCTAACACAATATATAGATATTTATTCTTCACATTCACAGAACAAGCACTGTTTAGGTGATACAATCCCTTAAAGCTCACCCGCCGCGGCAAGGCACAGGGTGAGAACCTACTCTCACCTCCTATATAGTGGGAACACAAAGTTTATCCTGCTACTGAAACATGTTTGGTAGCAGTATAAATCACAGATAGTTTTGTTATTTTTAATATTTACTTTAGATTATGAAATAATGGTCATATTATCCTTATATTTTATACTTTAAATTAAATGGACAGTTTTGAATTTCGCTTGAATTATTCTAGGTATAATGCCTGTATGTGTTCCATTCTCTGAAGTGTAGTGTTCTGCTGCATGCAAGGTCTCATTTAGCTCTGTTCTTTACCATGCTGCTTCTTTTATCATTTCAAGTTCACTACATTTTTATTTGCATGAAGCTGAAGTCTAATAAGCCAATCAAAGGCAAATGGAAACACTGATGGATGTATTAGAATCCACATAAATACAGTTGGATCCTACAAGAGCTATTAGGCTAAGTGCCACTGGCACTCTAGTACATAGAGGCACATCTCCCCTCTCCTCCATAAAACATAACTAGTAACTAAACCCTAGCGGCATCTTTTTCATCAAGAATGCTATTATGGGAAAGGATTTTTACTAGCAGCTTTGATTTCCCCCATAAACAAACGTGGATGTTGGCCCTATTACCTTGTTATACTGTTGCTTTTTTTATACATATTATATTTGTTATTAACACTAATCTTTAAAAATAACTTCCATAATAGAAACAGAAGCTATGTATATATGCTACGTAGTGGCTCTGAAATAAAAGCAGTATGTACAGGCTGAAGTGTGCCGGTTTAAGGTATAGGGGGCAATGGCATGTGCCGTCATAGCTACATACCATCCCCCTCCCTCCCCCATTATAAAAATTATGTTGCATGTTGCTCCTACTAAAAAAAAAAAACCAAGAGTCATTTTTTTCAGGTTTATTGTTAGATTATTTATGGCCAGCTTGGGCGTCTGTACAGATGAAGCAATATAAGTGACTGGATCCTGATCCCAGAGTCACCCCCGTGAGCTTTTATAAAATATATGGGGGACCCAGCCTTAAAAGCCAGAATGAAAAGACTTTCCAAATGTATTAAATGCTCTTTAATGCTGATGGTCTGTGGCTGCAAGGAGTTTCATAAATCAAGCAGTGGAAGTGCAAGGATCAGTTATGATCCTTCTAGTGACAGCCACATAGATTTAATAAATAACCCTTCTATCACTGTGCTGCACCCACTAATGCCAGGTACTGGTATGTTAGAAAATTTTTTATGACATTTGTCCAATTTGTATGTAGTGCTATTATTGAACAAGGCAACCATTGTATTTTGTACACAGATAATAAATATGCCTCTGTTTAATAATTCCTCCCTCACCATATCACTGAGAATACTGGAAATTGAAATCTTAAATTGACTCCACAACCAGGTACCTGTTCCTGGTTGTGGAGTCAATTTAAGATTTCAATTAAGTTTTCTTCCCATTGTACTGTTAAGCTGCACAGATTAATTGCTGTGCTTCTGCATGTAAACTGTGATCTACAAGACATTTTACATTTTAAATGTCATATGTCTCCAAAACGTGCCTTTCACGTCAGGTGAAATAGTAAAAAAAAAACTCTCTGAATTTAAATGAGAAGCAGATCAATCATCCAGGTCAATATTGCCAAGTATTGAGATTTTCTATGAATCCCATTGGCAGGGATAGGCAAAGTGGACATCAGTATCTGTGGAAAGGCCTATGAAGGTAAATAGAACATCATTAAAATGTCCATCCACTAAATTTCCACATATTTTAGGGATTCTTCTTTGTTTTGTCTAGTAGAAGGGATGCCTAACATCCTATTTTAAATTTAAAACAATGGTGTCACCAGGATGTTACTCTCAGAAAAAATGGTGAAAGGGTAATACCACCCTTTTAACAATTCATTTTATTTGTAGGGGTTGGGAACACCACTTTAGACTGAGTGCTGCTTGGTGTTTTTTGCAATTCATTTCTTTAATTGTTGTCCAGGCTGCTGGATGAAACTATGAATAGGGTTATTGTAACCCTGTTTCCTGTTTTTCCATGGCTAACACGGTACTACTCCTTTAACTGTATGAAATAATGACAGTGATGCATCTAGTGATGTCATAAACACAAGTGTCACTGAATGTAATGTTCTATGTCCAGGCTGTGCCAGGCTATAAAGAATTGAAGAGAACTAGGTGCATTAGTATAAAAGGTATAAAATATGGTATTGTAGACGATGTGATGAACATATATATAAATATATATTGTAAATAATATGTATTTAGTAATAATATTGCAATAGGACTATCAGAAAGTATTATGGAAACCACAATATAAAACACTAAGATGAATTATACATTATTATAATAATGTGCTCCCTCGAAATTTTAATTCTAGTAAACTACATACACTGCAGGCTACTTGTTGGGTTAATGTGTCCAGGCTGCTGAGTGTGAAACTATGACAGTGATGCGTTTAGTGATGTCATAAACACAAGTGTCATTGAACTCAATGCTCTATGTCCAGTCTGTGTCAGACTTAGGCACAGCTTTGTGCTGAACAGGAGTTTGACCTGAGTGATCTGCTTCTCCCTGATATTCACAGAAATTTACAGAGTTTTACCTTTTTTTGGTAATTCACCAGAAGTGAAAGGTAAGGCATATAGCATGTAAAATATCTCACAGAACATAGTAAGATGGACCATAGCAAACAGTCTGTGTAGCATAAAAGTAAAATGGAACGGAAACATATAGCAATCATAAATAAAGTATTGGAGACAATAGGTAGCATTTATGCCATCTAACGTGTCCTAGAAGATGGCCTGGACAGCAGTATGAGGTTCTCTGTCAGTACATGGTCAAGTGACAAAGTGTAACTATTGGTTTAATTAATTATTCTCATTTTTATTCTACTTGATTTGACTAATCTTTTATGCCTTAATGGAGATTAGGTATCAGTGCGTGGGGCGGTCAATAAAATAGAAATCAATCATCATGGAGTAATAATAACTGGACATAAATGCAATTAATGCGTGTTTGTAAAACCTGGCAGCTTCACTTATGGAAGAAGGATTCACATGCCATAAGGAAGTTAGCTCACAGGAATACAAATACACGTATATACCTATAGATGTTTAGTAGCTTAAGAAACAGAGACCTGCTGCAAAGGTGGATTTTGTTGCTGAAAGGTGGTATGTGAAGGACAGTGGATAAACTGCCAACAGAGGGAGATGTAAAGGGTAACTTAAATAAATCTCTTTGACACAACCTATAGAAATTTAAATGTACAAAAAAGGCACATGGTGTGATAATGTATAGATACTTTAATATAATGTCTATTGCTTTAGGTAAGGTACTTGCAGTTTTTATACTTTTCTAAGAACCTCAGATCAACAGAGATTATATTAATCTATCTATACACACTATGTGCCTTTTTGTGATTTTATATTTATATAGGTTAATTCAAAGTGAGGAATAAGTGGTGCCTTGAGACCATTTTATTTTTTGTTTCCTTGTCACAGTTTATCTCAAATAGATATGAGTCTCGATAACAATGTGTTGATGTACAGGATGTTATGCATTCACAACAGGTATCTGAGACCTTAATAGGATCTGCTGCTAATTTGGTTAAAGGACAACTGAAGCAGGTATTAAAACATAGTGTCCCATTTTATTATTGGCTCTGCCTCATATCTAAGGCAGAGCCGGTTAGAAGGCGGCACATGCTGTCAGTATCAGCAGGCGCATTGCTAATCAGTACCAGAAGTTTGTCTCCACTCGTCGGTATCTGTACAAAGCAGGGAGAGATACCAACGTGTGTCCCCCCTCTGCTGATCTTATATAACAACATTTCTCGTTGCACCTGCAGAGCGACTGGTCTGCCTTCTTGCCAGGGAAGTATGGCGGCTGTTTGTCAGAAGAGGAACTGGCATGTACTATCAAAAGTACATGTCGATTTATCGTCAATCTAGGGGCACTATATTTTTCACATGTGATTCTAAATTAGAAGCAGAAGTAATTAAAAAAATAGTCTGGTTGTCTATTAAGCCTGAAAGCATGTGCTAAAGTGTTTTGAAACCTTTCGGGTATTAAGCTAGCTAATAAGCAAACTGTCCTTTCTGTGGTCGAGAAATATTTATGTTCCAAGACTGATTAATACGTCATGTCATAATGTATTCTGATCTTTGGTGTTTCCATTAATTTTGGAAAAGCAAACAATCTGATAACGATCTGATAAATGAAACTTATGTGAAACTAGGCAGTAGAGTTAAACCACACACAATAGATGTTATCTGAAAAAGCAGGAGTCAATTTCCAATATCACAGTCCAAGAAGACCATAATGAAGTCATCAAGTACATTTCTATTGATGGTTGGCATTTGAGAACTGTGTAAATCAAGAAAACTTGTCACCTTAACATTATTTGTACCAGGTCTCTGTTACCTAAACATTCATTTGTACTGTGAATGTAGAAAATAAAAATCAGAGCAGTAATGAGAGTGAGGTTACTGAAGCACTTACCTCAGAAGAAGACAACTAAGAGGGTGTAGTGATGATGGCTACGGATCTCGACCGATACCCTCTTATGAAATGGAGCTGCTGGTCTCAGCCTCTTTTAGCCTGCTCTCTAATGTCATTCATGTCACACACAGGACTAGTCAGACCATAGCATGGGATATTACGCTATATCACTGTACTGACATTAAGTATGCAGCAAAATGTGCATCCATGGTCAGGAGTAAGTTTCTGCTGGGAAGAGGTAAAGACCTGCAGCTCTTTCAACACCACCTATCACTAGAGACACCTCCTGTCGTTATCTTTACAATGAAGTGGAATGTCTTTTTGTTTAGCATGTTTGAGATAAAATAGACATATACTTGGTAAAAAGGCCTAGTCTCTCAATTAGTGTAGGTTTTTAAAAAAAAACTAAAAGTTTAGGCCAATGTAACTAAGTTGGAAAAATTCTCAAATTCATCTGTATTGTAGATTTTTTCCAGTTTAACTTTGAAATTCCCATCTCAATTCCCCGCATTTCTCTCTTTATTGAGTAATGTCAAAGTCTCTGATTTGTCAAGGTTAATTGTGAAATCCAGGTTTCCAGTCTTTTTTGTGTGATGGTTGAATGGTATTTTGGTAGTTTCATTAGCAAATGTTAGTATTATTAATTAATTATTATTTCCATTGTTTATACCACTATTTTTTTATTATGAGACCCAGTGCTATGTTAAATCGAAATGGTACAAAAAGCAATAGAAATAACTTCTTCAGGTTTTTTTTTAGACAAAGGTTAGTGATGCTCAAAGTGACCATTCAGTAGTAGTAATTAGTAAGAATAGTTTATTCGTGTATCATGAGTGACTCAAGACCCACGAGTGGTAAATTGACTGATTATCCTTATAGTAGAACAAATTTAGATACACTGCTGTAATACAGTAGTACTAGTGGGAGCTAGGGATCTCTCCATCTGGCAAAAAGAAATAGTCCAAAAATGTTGTCAACACCATGTTACAAAGTGCTACAAATTACTACCCTCCTCCTCTTTCTTCCTCCTTGGCATCACTTCTAACTGTTACCAAGGTATGCTCCTGTTCCTTATCTTCAGCATCTTCCCCTTCCTTTCTAGATTATCCCATGTTATCCCAAATTCTGTTGAGTGAGCAGCAAGCCCATTTCTTTGCTGTTAATCTGCCTCAGTGTTTAAGTTGTTCTATTAGATCTCCAATGTGTGCTTCCAGAGAGCCCACTTTTGTTATAGCAGTATGTACCTTGGGACTGGTGCTCCAACAGTACACAAACAGTTAATGCACTGTGTTTGGTCTATTAACTCTAGCTGTATAGGGCTTTTGCCCCATATGTTATATATATTTGTGTGGTACAGTGTGCTTGTGCCTTCTTTGCTTTTAGCACTGTTTTGCCATATTGAACTAATTTAACTGCCTCTTACATATTTGGCCATTGTTTTAAGATACCTGGCGAGTGTATGGAACGTTTTCCACCTACAGTGTAAGCGCTTTGATGGCAATCTCTGTAAAACTGTACAGAAGCTGTATATTCTTAAAGCGGCAATGTTCGGTTAAAGCGGCAACATACATTTGTTGCCGCCTTCCATTCCAGAGGCAGGGAATGGAATTGGAAGGCATAATGTCCTGTGTAAGGCAACTCCTGTTAAAGTGACAGATCCATATGCCTAAATCTATTTTTGTTAGGGGAATTCTGACACTCTTTTGAGCCAAAATACTACACTATATTGTGTTTTTTGTTTGTGTCTCTCTTTTTGTATATAGCCCATATTAAGTTCCTTATTGAGGGGTATAATGTGATTACACCTTTGGAGTTCTGCTGCTGAAATTTTAGCCTCAGTCCTCCCCATAGACTCTTATGGGGAAGACCGAGACTTATTTCGGGAAGACCAAGGCTATTATGGAAATAGCCGAGGTCGGCCGGAATTAATCTGAAGTCCTCCCTATAGACGGATATGGGGAGGAGGACTTCAACTTATTTGAGGGACTTTTCTGAAGCAGAAATGTCTGCCGAAATGTTTTTCTTCAGCTAATTTGAGGGCCATTGAAATGTCTTCAAAAATGTCTTACCAGTTTATTTCAGCTTCTTTCAGGGCCATGCCAGTCTGCATGAAAATAGGCCACATGGTGGTCTCTGAGTAGGCACAATTTAAAGTTTCCTTTTGTTGCCCCACCTCAGTGTCCCACCATGTGCTCCACTTACCTCCATGCGTGATGATAGTGAGAATGCACTCAGATGCTAAGTGCCACCTCAGAGTGCCACAAGTGGCACCCGTGCCATGGGTTCGACATCACTGCTGTAAATCTGCCTAAATGGAGACTGAAACAGATCTGTGCACATCTGTTGACCCCCAGCTGGGGACATCAGTATCCCATAGTGGTAAATGTAATGAATGTGGACACCACTCTCAAAGGGTGATGTCAACATGTAAGGACAGAGGATGCACATCCATGACCTCCACCATTATTCCATGCCATAGCAGTAAGGAATGGAAACACAATATAGTGATGGAAAATGTTCTGTATATTGTCTAGTACAATGTATATTTATAGGCATAGATTTGTTTTAACCTCTACAAAGTGATACTTTATTTTTTTTTCTTTATATAATATGTTATGCAATATGGTCAATTTAAAAATGATTACACTCTCTGTAGGGAATTGCCCAACATATAGCACATTTCTAAATTTAGAATAATAAGGCAATTTAAGTCACTTTGATGTGCTGATAAGTAGGACAACCATTATGAACAGGGGTTCAAGAGATTAAACATCAAATTTCCTTTATTTAGTGCATTTTCCCATTTGTTAAGCATGTGATAGATGGGACTCTATGGAACAGTATTGCACTCTTTAAATGGCACTCCAGTTTTTGTTGTATAGCATACTAGCAGCAAAATATGATTTATTTCCTAAGACCAATTAATTCCCTATGAAACCATTCACCTGTCCTGCACTGACAGAACAGTAAACCAACAACACATATCATATAAAAAGTGGTTTGTTTGCTAACGGCTATAATTTATTATATTTAGGCCACTATAAATTACCCAAACCCTCCTGGGGCTTCAGAGACTCTAGAAATTTGTCATATAATGCTATAAAGAGTTACAACATTTAAATTTTTCTAAAAATGTGTTGTACCTTCCTACACTGACCCACTTTCACTTACAGCTTGTGAATAACTGAATTCGTAATACTGCAGGATATTTTTTCCTATGGTGTTAATTCCTAGATGGTTTCTAAGGTGGAACATCATGAAGCCATAAAGACTTATTATGCCATTAATGGATATTCATATTGGTCTTGTTAACAATTAATTGCTTTTGCCATTAAATAATTTACATGCAAAACTATTTTTTTGATTCACTAATTTTTTGTTTTTTTACTTCACACAAATTATATTGATATGTTTAGATTTAATGGATTTTTAATTTCTACACATAGAAATCAGAAGGGGAACAGGATACTTCCATGGCACTATTTGAATGCAACATAATTAATTTATCTCAGTATAAAGTGCAGAAACAGGTTTTATCACTTGGTTTGAATTTTGTACCTGACACACATTTCAATCTTTTTGACACTATTTTGGATACTAATATACTTGTGAGAATACTCATCCTCAAAAAGCATGCTCTGTCTATGCCTAATATCTTACCAGTGCTGTATTCACCGCGAGGCATCCTAGGCGGATGCCTAGGGCGGCAAATTTTGGGGGGCGGCAGCGCCCCCCAGCACTGAAAAGAAAAAAAATGTGGAAAAAAACAAAAAACGCGGCCCTTTAAAAAAAAAATAGACCGCGCTTGCAGGCAGAGACGGAGGTGAGAGGGGATCGGAAGTTCCCCCCTCACCATCGCTCTGCCTGCCAGGCTGCACGGGGAGCCGAACAGGCAGCACGGAGAAACCTCCGTGCTGCCTGTTCGGCTCCCCGTGCAGTGTGCCGACACGGAAGTGCCGACAGTCACGTGACGGGCGCGCTGACGTCATACGCGCGCCCGGTCACGTGGCCTGTCGGCACAATCGCCGGGAAGCCGAACAGGCAGCATGGAGGGACCATGCTGCCTGCCTGCCAGGGAAAGGTAAGTGCTGATGGGAGAGTGTGTGTGTGTGAGAGACTGAGTGTGATGGGAGTCAGAGTGTGTGTGATGGGAGTCAGATTGTGTGTGATGGGAGTCAGATTGTGTGTGTGATGGGAGACTGTGTGTGGCTGAGTGTGATGGGAGTCAGAGTGTGTGTGATGGGAGACAGTGTGTGTGGCTGAGTGTGATGGGAGACAGTGTGTGTGTGATGGGAGACAGTGTGTGTGGCTGAGTGTGATGGGAGACAGTGTGTGTGTGATGGGAGACAGTGTGTGTGACTGAGTGTGATGGGAGTCAGAGTGTGTGTGTGATGGGAGACAGTGTGTGTGACTGAGTGTGATGGGAGTCAGAGTGTGTGTGAAGGGAGATAGTGTGGGTGACTGAGTGTGATGGGAGTAGGAGTGGGTGACTGAGTGTGATGGGAGTAAGAGTGTGTGTGATGGGAGACAGTGTGTGTGACTGAGTGTGATGGGAGTCAGAGTGTGTGTGTGATGGGAGACAGTGTGTGTGACTGAGTGTGATGGGAGTCAGAGTGTGTGTGATGGGAGACAGTGTGTGTGACGGAGTGTGATGGGAGTCGGAGTGTGTGACTGAGTGTGATGGGAGTGTGTGTGTGATGGGAGTATGAGCTTGATGTGAGTCTGAATGATGGGGCATGTCTTAGGTGCGTAACGTGGGTGTACAGCTTGGGTAGGGGGGTGCCCGGATTTTGTCTGCCTAGGGCAGCACAAAATCAAGATACACCACTGTATCTTACCACAAATTAACCACACATTAAGACCTTGTACAAATTAATACAAGCTCTTAATGCCTCAGAGTCCTTACACTGTGAATCTGAGGCTTTTGATCATATGCATACATTGAATACAGGTTTTTAACCTAAATACAGTATAACTTGTATCCCATTTACAGAAGAAGTTCTGCTGTGTATACATTTTAAAAATTGGTAGAAAGAGGCCTTAGAAATTCACATGAAAAAAATTCAGGTAAGAAAAAGCCAAAGAACTTGTAGCATTACAGAATAACACTCAGATAGCATTTAAGAACTCATACAAAGAAAGGGCAGTAGTAGTTACGGATAAAAAGTATTATTTTGAGATAACTTTTTGATTAAGTCAGTGATGGTAACATTTATACAATGTTGCCTTCTATCAATACTGCCCTGTTCTCTATCTAAAGCCTGTTTTGTTTTGTTTTTTAATTAAAATGTTATTGAGTCACAGAAGTATACACAACAAACAAATAACAAACAATGAAGTGTAAATAAAAAAATACAACATTTTGCATTGATAAACATTGAGACAAACTCTGTAAAACCGTACTGCAGCGCATTTGAATGGTCTAACATTCTTTGTGTGAACATGCTATAGAATATCATGAATCCTATGTGCTATATCAATGGTGAAAGAAACTCATCATAATAGGGAGAATCCATACCATGTTGAATAAGCAAAAAAAAAAAAGAAACAATTAGCAAGCTGTGCTGCAGTGCCTGCCACACGGTATAAAGTTGCTCAGTAAAATTTGGTGTTTTTGCCGATTGGCTGCAAATTTCGGTAGATAATTTTAAATAACTAGTCAAAACTTTTAGTCTTAGACCACCTCTCGGAACCAAAACATTTTTGTTTCAAAATGATCTTAAATACACTAAAAGACTATATACGGTTTAATACTATATATTGTATAAAAACATTTGTGAACCCATGTCTTATCGTGCAGTAAATATGTGAGAGCATAGGCACTGAAAATATCATAGAAATATTGAAATATACATGACCGAAAAAATAGAAAGAGACGTGGAGGGTAAGAAGGGAACAGAATATGGGAAAATTTGGAGAGTTAATACAGATAGAAGTGGGAAAAAAGCTAAAGAACAGAATAGTAAGTAGATGGAGTCCAAGCAAGGAACATCCCACAACTTCAGAAGTGGGTCACAAAACAAATGATGGCACATAGTCACATTGTATGACCGAGAAGAAAAATCATTGACTCCATTAGGAGGTGTGACAGTAAAGGCCTGGGGGGGGGGGGGGGGGGGAGGATTTAACAGGATGTGATCTGGCAGAGGAAACTTTTACAATGAAAAACTAGCAAACAGTTAATGGCAATGCCCATTTTATGGGTCTTGAAAGGCATAAAGCCTTATATATATCTGTTTTTTTTACTGCTAGATGAGTGAATTTTAGCTAGTGTACTTAATATTCAACAGGCTTAGTTCCTATGACCAAGGGAACCAGTAGTACCTATTTATTTCTTTTTGCCACTGATCTAGAACAGCTTAAGGAATGTCCAGTTTCAGAAAAACTTTATATGGTTGACACTTGATGTTACGGTGTGGTATTTGTCTATTCCTAATAAGGAAGATGTCCAAGCCCTGGAATGTATATTGAAATCAAGAAATGATTATTCATATGGTTTATATATGGTCATATTAATTTTCTATTGCAGTCAGTAAAGATTTTACTCCCTCAGCTTGCAATGCCAGGGCACTTCAATGGGGGCAAAATGTATCTTCATATGCTAATATAAATGTATATATATATATATATATATACTCTATTCATATTAACATTATGACCAAAGGTCATAAGGTTCCCTTTTGATGTCAAAACAGACCTGAACCATCGATGTCATGGACTCCACTAGATCTCTGAAGGTGTGCTGTGGTATCTGACATGAACACATTAGCAGCAGATCTTCTAAGTTCTGTAAGTTGCGAGGTGGGGCCTCCATGTATTGGACTTGTATGTTCTGCACATCCCACAGATGCTCAATCGGATTGATATCTGGGAATTTGGAGGCCAGGTCAATGCATTGAACTGGTTGTTGTGTTCCTCAAGCAGGGCGCATTATCCTGCTGAAAGAGGCAAGTGACGTCATGGAATACCGTTTCCATGAAAGGGTAGTTGGTTTAAATGACTCACTGAAACAATGCACTGGTAGGTGGTTTGTGTCAAAGTATCATTACTGAATGGCAGGACCCAAGGTTTGCCAGCAGAACTTTGCACACACACACACAGCCCCCGCCGGCTTGCCTCCTGTCACTGGTCATAATGAATATATTTATTGGTAATATGAATACATTGACTTGATTTTTATTTTGGCCAATGGAGGTGATTGTATTTCAGAATTATGGAATAATATTAATGGCAGTGGTCTTAATCTTAGATTCACCTTCTTCACCTCCACAAAGAGGAAGTTACTTTTTTGGAACTGATTTTGCAGACTGATCCCCTTTCAGAACATATCTCCACTAAGACTTTTACATGCCCATAGTTGCCAACCTACTCATGCGACTCATGACATTCCTGTTGGGCAAATTACTAGACTTAAGAGAAATTATTCTAATCAATCTGACAATGAAGAACAAGTTGTAGACCTATGCCACACCTCATGAGAAGAGATTATTTGGAAATGATCATTCAATATCTTATGAACAAGGTTAAATATAGAGCTAGAGATAGGTTCCTTTTGCCAAAGGAATGGTCAAGGGGCATTTATATTGAAGACTCAGAAGTTATGTTTTTTACTACTTTTAGCTGGGAGTTTAGTGATTTCAGAAGAATTATTACTAAACTTCTAAATGTTTTACATATTGACTCAAAATGAACCCAAATAATATCTAAATGTGTTAAATTCATACCACATAGGGTTAGAACTATTGGTAACGTGCTGTCTCCCAGTCTCATACAGGGTAGCATATATTCTTGGTTGCATCATAAAGGAATTTATCAGTGTAATAATATCTGCAAGTGATGCAACTTTGTTAAGACAAGGAAGGATTTCAGTTCCTCTGTTGCCAAAAAAAGATTCATGCTAAAAGACTTCATAAATTGCTCCTCTCACAGTGTATTGTATTTAATTGAATGCGAGAAATATGGAGCACCAGAGTATAGGATGTACCACTAGGGAACTTAAAGAATGAATTATGGAACATATAGGAGATATTTTTCATAAACATATTAAATCCACATTGGAAAATAATATTTTAAAGTGTGTAAGGGGGAATACCTCCTTTTTTGCTTTCAGAATATTTCTTTTTAATTAAACATTTAATGTTAATTAGATTAATTTAATTATAGGCACAGTAATATTGTTTGTAAATCATTTTGGACAAATGAAATATATTAAATATGCTTGCAATTAAATAATAAGTAAATACTGTGAATTGAATTGGCATTTTATGTCTACAAAGACCTATATTACTATTACTTAGATCTTCTTGTACAAAATCTGAATAAGGTGTACAGGAAAAGAGAAATACTTTACATGTTAGTAGCAATCCTAAATGTAACGGACCGTCACACCCAGCAAGTCTTTCCTGGACCCTTGCTCTTTGTACACAAATAGACAGGACATCTAGCAGTTAGGTACAGCAAGATTGAAGAACTCCTTTATTTGTGGAACAACACAGACTTATAAAAAGACATACACATGACATCACAGACATTAGTATACAATGGGGGGGGGGGGGGGGGGGGGGGAGGAAACTTAACATAATTCTCCAACTAACTGGGGCTAGGAAAACATTAGACATTCAGACTGCAAACCAAATAGGAATTAACATAGAGTGAGTAGACCTAATTACAATACACACAGTAATGTACACAACATAATCAGTTTACCAGTTAATCCAGTTAAAACAGAACAATGGATGTTGGAGTAAACTATTGGAGTCACTGTCACATTATAAACCTTCAGAGTGGTCTACTCACAGAATTAAACGTTACACATAAACCAATACACTAACAGAATATAACTAACTAACAATATTAACGTATAGTGCTATGGCACATCCATTACCCAGGTGGTCCGTTCATTCGTGAGTTGGTTCGGTAGATTCAATCTACCGAACACCCAGGCAGAAAGGCACGAACAAGCCTTTCTGCAGGGGAAAATACAAGCTTTTACCATGGGGCCATAGTCCAGAGGCAGCAGGCGAGCAACCAGGCTTCTCCAGAACATAGTGGCGAGGTTGGTTCCGCCACACTAAATGAGTTATCTTGACTTAAAATAAACATTGTAATCCATAGATAAATAGACACATGAGGCTATGAATCTTACTACAGTAGCGTGGAAAAGCAGAGTCCAGTGAAATGTTAGTTATAAGGACCTTTAATGAAACCTTTGAATTAATAATATTGGGGAGGGGGGGGGGGGCACAGGAGTATAAATGCAAATAACACATATTAATTGACAAGGCATATATACTGATGGAGGATATATGAAGATGCTAGATCTACCCTTAGGAAGGGGCAGTGCCAAAATGTTGATTATTTCATTGTATTTTCAATAAATGTGGATGAAGCAGCAGACAGAATGGTAAAGTTCCCGAGCCACAGGATCCACCAGCCCTCTACAACAAAAGGAACAAAACAACAGATAACTAATAAAGTGAAGTGGAATTTATTCCGTCAAGTGGCAATGTTTAGACTCCTGTGACAAGGACCCACAAGGTCGAAAACGTTGCCGCTTGACAAAGTAAATTCCACTTCACTTTATTTGTGCTGAGCTGGTTGTGTTTTGTTGATTATCACACTATATCTTTCCCATCACATGATTTGTGCTATTTTTTACCTTTGATTTGTGTAGTGACTGAGAATAATACAATTGTTTCCATATTATAATACATACTTTTTTTTAATAATATCTACTATAATTTGAAAATATATTAACACTACCATACATTTCAATATATATATATATATATATATATATATATATATATATATATATATATATATTCTTACATTATACTAAAACTCCTGGCATAAGGATAAATCATGACATCATCTCATTTAAATTAAACACACCCATCACTTTTTCACTTTTAATTGGCTAAAAGTTACAGAGAACAAGGTGTGACTCTGACATAAGGTTATAAGGTTTTGTCTAACTTGAGAGTTGAGGGGTAGAAAGGAGACCTGAGGAGAAAATGATCTTGGAATAGGGAGTAGAGCTGCCACACACTAGTGGGTTGTGAGATGGGAATGTTTTAGAAAAGGACTGAGTCTCTCTCCTTCTGGGGATAACTCAGGTATAGGAGGCTTTTCATAGCACATGTTCACTAGAACCAAGACATCTCCACATACATAGTATCGAGCTTAGTCTCATGGGTAGCTCCCATCACACCATCCTTCAATGGAAGGAGTTTCAACTGCATATCAACATCTGCCGGTAATGTATAAATGTGGTATATTGTTTCTAGCATAATCTCACTTTTTCTAGATGTAATTATCATATAAATGTGGGCAAATTAAACTTTATTCCCACTATTTATGGGATCTATATGTTTTAGCCTGGTGTTTATCTGTCATCCTTTCTGCAGAAGGAATCCAAAGGAATATCCTATAGATATTACCAAGTATAAGAAGTTCTTATAGTCTATCTATTCACTGAAATATGTAACATCTAATCTCCAGAGATTATCTAAGATTCTTATTATTAAAGTCTAAGATAGGAAGCATACATTGTCATTTACTGTGCAGATTAAGAAATAGCCACCTTGAGTAGTTATATGATTTAGGAATATCACTGTACCTAAGAAGATTATTTGCTGGTAATTTGTAGGTAATTATAGTGTACTATCATTAACTATGTTACATACTAATCATTATCAATGTAGGTTATACGTCATGCATCTGAATTATGATTACCATCTACTGATACTGTATTTTGTTGTTACACAATTGTGCTTATCTTTTGATCTTTATTTTAAATTAATTATTATTTTAGTAATCATTTTTGCATTGTATTTACTTTTGTAAAGACGTCATCCAAACTCTCTATATACATAACAATTTCTTTAAATGGGTATTTTTGGTTAGACCCATATAGGAATCATATTAGTTTTTCATATTTTTGGTGATTCATAATTAATAACCCATATTCATATTTTTATGGCTATTAATATTCAACAATTTATTTTATCGTTAAATTATTAACATGTTTGACCCAAGCAAAACATAAAAGAATGAGCTATTAAATATAAAAAAAACCAAAAAAACAATCTACTCTCGACAGAAACCCATTATATCGATTGTTCTCTTTCTGGCCCAAGAATCAGTGGGTTCTTTACTTGGCCTCTCACTTCAGCATAAGTGGATCCATGTAGGTTAAGTGGTATAGAAAAAACGATTTAGGGTCCTGTAGCTAAAGTATATTTTTTTAAAGGACCACTCCATGTAAAACAAAGATATTGCTACTCTTCTGATATTTGTATCCTACAAAGCAATCCCTCAAATTACTACTTTTTTCTTGCTTTAACCTGAAGAGATCTCAAATTAATCCGCTGTCTGTTTCTGAAGGTTCCCAAGCATACTCAGCCATGTTAACACATAGACTGTTTCCATACGGCCTTGCAAATAATATGTGTTCAATGGGAAATACATTAATTTATCAAGGTAGTTCCTATGGGATCCAATACTTGATTAACGAATTGTTTTCCCATGGACACACATGCATACTGCATAGCAACACATAAAAGTTATATTTGTTACAATACATTGATTAAAAGTGACATTGTTCTCATAAAAACATTGGGTGACACTTGGTTACCTGGTCCATTGAAAGGTAATCACAAATGTGGACATTGTACATGTTGCAAAACACACATTTGGCTAAAAGGATTAAGCATCCATGTACATTGCGAAAAATATACCTAAATAAGTTTATAAATTGCTCAACAGAAATTGTAGTGTATATATTAATTTGTTTGTGTTCTAAATTTTATATAGGTTGTACAGTATAGGATACTTTCTTAATTGTATTAATGTGTGATTTGGATTGGTGTGTAAAAACCATGTGATTTGTTTTAATGTAAATGTTCATCTTGATAATGGCTTGCTAATGCCAAAACCAGTCGGGTGCTTGTGCCCTGTACTGGAATGTTACACAGAATAAAAAAAAAATCAACTATTCGTGTGTGGTGAGTATTTGACAAACAATTATTACAACCTTTACAGCTGCACCAAGGAGTTTCAACTTGTGAGCTACGGTGTGCCTACATATAACATTTAAAGGACTTTGTTGCCTTATACTAAATCAGTAAGTTCAATTCTGAAACCTTACAAACAAGTTCACTCTCAGACTAATTTAACACCTTCTTGGTAGATGGATTGTGTGTACATTTTAATTATTGAAAGTTTATTTTCTGATATATAGAGTTTTCTCAACATGTTACACTGTTAATACTGTTGAAAAAGCACATACAGTTGATAGGGAATTTTATTTTTTTATTCATGAAAATACAGACAACATAAATGCATTTATATCTAGAAATTATCGATACATTTTTTATTTGTTACATTTTCTTATGTGTGACCTCTTGTGAGTTCCGTAGTTCATTTCCTCTATCATATAAAAGCTACTTCGGAGCCTACTAGGCGCTCAGGTAACACGTATGTTGTTTTCTTTCTATATGATTACACAGCACATATATACTTTAATACTTAACCCCGCTGGATATCCCCAGTTCCCAGGGCAATTAAATCAAATCTTGGAGTTTATGCAGGGGAGGTTTACAATAGGATGTTTCAGGCCGGACATTTTCTATTTCCTAATTGCCAAGTTCGCTTATACCATCCACTGCATTACATCCCAAGATTTCTTATTTTCTCACTATGCCCTTTACTCCTCTGAAGGACCTTCCTATTAGAAAGTGTTGTCATATGGGTTCAGAATAAAATCTCTTCATCGGGGTTAATTCATACATACTAGGCGGAACCTAAAGCGGGGGGGGGGGGGGGGGTACTAATCTTAATTAGTCTTAGTTCTTTCTTTCTTTCTTTCTTTCTTTGGCCTCAAGTTCAATAAAAACTTGTTTTTTCCTATAAAACCCCAGATTCTATATATTCTATCCAAAAATTCCCATATTGGTACTCTGAGTTGTTCCCTGGTTTTTGTTCTATACTTCCTCTTTCCATCTTGCATTGGTAGTTAACTTGGTTAAGTATCTTGGATCATGTGGGAATATGTCACTTTTCCAATGTCTAGCGATCTCCAGTTTTGTCGAAGTAAGGATATGTATAAATATTTTGTGTTTATTATTATATTCTGGAAGGTTCAAATGAAGGAGTGCCCTTTCGGGAGACAGGGCCCACTTATTGCCAAAAATATGCATTAGCCTATGTGAAATGTCTTTCCAAAAGAGCCTTAGAGGTGGGCATAGCCACCATATATGGACATAGTCTCCCCTCGTCCCCCCACATCTCCAACAATGTGGGGAGGAGTTGGGGTACATCTTACTTATCTCTGAGGGAACCAAATACCATCTATTTGCCACCTTATATTGGGTTTCATTCAGGTTTAGGCAGTGGACTGCTGTATAGCAAATCTCTAGTGCCCTACACCAGTCTTTTTCTTCTATTTTTATTTGGAGATCCTTCTCCCATTTAGCTATTGCTTTTGGGCTTTGCATATCTTTAAGTGCCTCTATCATTTTTATGACCATGGATAATAGTTTTCTTTTACCCTGTTGTTTGAGGGTCCTCTGCAGTTGATCTATTGATTTAGAATGTTGGCAAATCACTGTAGGTGTTTAGCCAGAAATCCCTTTATTCATAAGTATTTAAAAAGATCCTGTCCGTACAGATCATATCTATATATTAGATCAGCAAAGGGTCTGATTACTCTTTTATCCATCAAATCTTCCACCTTTCTGATCCCCTTATCAACCCATGGTTTGACATTTATATTTTCCACCCAATCATTCATCATTATTAAAGGGAGAGATGCAATAATCTTGTTCTCCAGTCCCATCTTTCTCCTCATCTTATTGCAAATCTGGATACAGTTATTTAGCGGAATACTTATCTCCCCTCTTAACGCTTTACATGTGGGGTTTTCTATGGTCCAAAATATAGAAGCGAGTGTGGACACCTTTGTTGTTTTTAGTGATAGATGATACCATCCCTCTTTATTGTCATCAGGAAAATGTGTTTGTATAACTTGGGAGAACATGGCGGCTTCTGCACAATTTTTAATATTTGGTATCCCTCGTCCTCCATTTTTTGGCTTCCTAGATAATAGCTGGAATACAGTAGGCTATCTAATTACAAATTAAATATTAACAAAACTAAAGCAATGCCATTGAACATGACAACAACACAAATTTCATACTTAGAAAAAAACTATGGCTTTTCCTGGACACGAGAACATCTGACATTTCTAGGTATAAAGATCTCAACAAACCTGGAGGAATGGGTGGGGATAAATGTGTTACCCCAAATTAAAGACATGAACAGGCAATTTGTAATATGGAAACCTATGTACATATCCTGGTGGGGTAGAATTAATGTAGTGAGGGTTTATATCTTACCTAAATTTATGTATCTCTTTCGCATGATCCCAAAAAAAATACCACCGCCCCTGGTTGGAAATGATACAAACAGCTTTCTCAAGATTTGTGTGGAAAGGGGGAAACTGAGAAGGGCCTCCAGTTGATAGGGATTATGTGACCATCTAATGACTTTTATCATGTAAAAAAAAAACCACGTAATTTATCATTTGAATGTTCCAGATGAAATGTCAAGGACAGTGATATGCCATCTCGTGCCTTTTTGTAATTAGTTGGATTAATATTTGCTACTTTTACATTAACATTGATATCATAGGTTTTAACTGGAAGGGGGATCTTTTGTTTGTTTCTTTGTTTTCTTAAACATAAAAACGATATCATACTTCCTGATATTGCTTTTAAACCTTTTCCCCTCGAATGTAAAACTTTGTCCACTTGTTGTGGAAGTTGTTCTTCTTTTAAATATACTCTCCTCCTCTATGGTGTTGATTTCCTCTATTTATTTAAATGTTTCTGTCATATTGCCCCTGGTTATACATGTTAAGATTCTTTCACCATTCCTGGTAAGTTTTATACTGCAAACCACAGTGGTTGTTTACCTGATCGAATGTAATTGTGGCAAAAAATACATGGGGAAAACTATTCGCCAGCTTTGAAGGAGCATATTGGAACACATAGGTTCTATCCTGAATGAACAAGATACCCCTGTGTCCAAAGATGTAAGAGCTTTTCATCACGGAGACCCTAATGTCCTAAGGTTCACGGCTATTGAAAAGATTTTTTCCAACCAAAGAAAAGGGAATGTTAATAGGAGACTCTTACAGAGAGAATCTCTCTGGATTTACAAAATTAATTCATTATCTCCTCATGTATTAAATGAGGGCTTCTCATTTTCCCCTTTCTTATGAATAGTCACTTGTTCACTATTGTCATACACACATTATACTCGGACTCCCTATTGCACTCCTTACCTCTCACCAATCAATCTCTATACCATTCTCACCTATACTCACCTTCTTGATTGGCCCACAGTATCTCACCTCTCATTCAAGAATTTTATATATTTATAAATATTTATTAATTTAGTTTTTATTTTTTTTTTCACATTATGTCAACCTCTAATTAGCCCATGGCATCACATAATCTAATTTAGTTTAGCCCCATATCCAGCCCTTATATTTATATTTATTCTTCAGTTTCACTTTCAATGGAGCTCTAAACACGCCCTCAGGGATGTAGTCTTGCATTACATCATGGCTACTGACCAATCAGAGCCATTTCTGCATATACTCCCACCATGCCTCAACCAAATAAATACTTCCTGTCTCAAACGGGCATTTACCCTCTGACGAAGCCATGGTAGTGGTGAAACGGGTTAGGGTTCTTCGGTCCTCTCATATCCACCTGTGTTGCATTGTTCTTTATAGTTTTTTTTTGGTCTGGTGAATGTAGTGCCAGTCGCTCCCTATATTTTATATATATATCTTTCATTAAATATAAAAGCTATTAATCCTTAATTGACCACCATTTAAGGAGCAGATCTGGCTTGGTTCTGACAGCCTAAGTACTTATTTGGTAGCACATTGTATCCATTACGTGTGTGTTGCTATAATAGATACTTCTACATAATTTATTTCATTATACAATGTTACACAGGTGGCAGATAAGGACCTTGGAACCCCTTCAGTAATTGGTCTTTCTACAATATTAACCCCTTAACGACAGATGATGTGCCAGGCACGTCACGGCAAATCGAGGACTTGACGACAGGTGACGTGCCTGGCACGTCATGCACTAAATGGAGTAAAGAAAGCGACCAGTGGTCGCTTTATTTACTCTAACGGTGTTGCTACAATGCCTCTAGGTAGAGGCATTGTGCAACACCCCCCAAATGTGCAGGGGCGCGCTACGATCACTCCACGGTTCGCTTTCTAAGCATCTGCGGTGTTGTTAAAGTGCTTCGCCAGCGAGGCACTTAACAACACCTCCAGGCTGCCCCAGAACCGATGGTGGTCGCTCTCCTGAGCGACCCCATCGGCTCAGTAGAAGGGAACGCTGCCTGTACAGGCAGCGCTTCCCTTCTAATGGCAAGAGCATCGGAAGTGAAAGTATTTCACTTCCGATGCTCTAGGGGGAGCCAATCGATGCCGGCACAACAGATCTATGTGATCTGTGTGCAGGCATGTATGGTAAGTGCTCTGATGAGCACTTACCATACTGTCAAAGGCAATATTACTAAATATTGCCTTTGACAAGTATTGATCTGCCTCCCACACCTTACTAGTTTTAGTAATGGAGAGAGACAGATCAGATAAAGTAAAAAATAAAATAAAGTAATAAAAAAAAATATTTAATAAAATTTTAGTAACCAAGGGCTTTTATAAAAGCCATTTAACCCCTTCCCTGCCATTGATCGCTGTGTACGCAGTGATCATACACAGCAGCACATTCTTTGCTGTCTGTGCATTTTTTAGGGGTTCATTTTTTTTACTGTAATTCATTACAGTATAAAAAAAACCTCTTTTAAGAGAGATTAACCCCTTTCTTGCCGTGGATCACTGCCTAATCAGTGATCTGACGCAAATGCAGCAATCTTGCTGCAGAAGCATTTTTAATTTTTTTAAAACTTTTTTATTACACCCGTCACGTGTTAATTATACCCGCTAGGGGACTACGCTTAACGTAAAAAAATGTTTTTAGCTGTCTGAGTGCATGTATAGCGATCAGTAACAGCTGATAAGTGACAATGGCGGGTTGGCGTTTGCTCAGATGAGCATCACCATTCGTCTGGTTAGATCAATATGTGTAAATATTTGATCTGACCCGTGTAGATCTGCCTCCCTCTCACTTGAGTTTTAGTGAGGGAGGGAGACAGAGCTGTATAATGTAAGTTTTTAATTATAATATATTTAATAGAATTGAGACCCAAAGGCTTTTATAAAAGCCGTTTCCAGTATTTAACCCCTTCCCTGCAATTGATCGCTGTGTACGCAGTGATCTTACACAGCAGCACATTTTTTGCTGTCTGTGCATTTTTTTAGGGGTTATTTTTTTTTACTTTGATTTATTACAGTATATCAAAGGCTCTTTTAAGAGCTATTAACCTCTTCCTTGCCGTATATCACTTCCTAAGCAGCACATATGGTCACTGCCTAAGCAGTGCATATGGTCACTGCCTAAGCAGCGCATATGGAGCAATCTAGTCGCAGAAGGATTTTTTTTTGCTATCAGCATTTTTTTTTGTCAGACTTGCTAGGGGTTAATTATACCCACTAGGGGATTACGTGTATTCCTTTTGAAGCTGTCTGAACGCGTGTATAGCGATCAGTAACAGCCGATCAGTGGCAAAGGTGGTTTGGTGATTTCTCAGATGAGCATCACCATTCGTCTGGTTCGTAAATATTGTTCTGACCCATATGAATCTGCCTCCCTCTCCTCACTTGAGTTTTAGTGAAGGAAAGAGACAGATCTGTATAACATAATTTTTTAATTGTAATAAATTAAATAAAATGTTAATAAATTGTGAGTCCCAAGGGCTTTTATAAAAGCCATACCCTTTGTATAGTGTAGTGTATTAACCCCTTCCCTGCCACTGATCACTGCACAGCAGAACATTTTTTCTTGTCTGTGCATTTTTAGGGGTTAATTTTTTTGTACAGTACTACAAAGGCTCTTATAAGAGCTATTAAGAGCCCTTCCTTGCTCTACATGTTCAAATTCCAAGTTTGAAAATCAAAAAGCGCACCTCTCAAATGTAGCCTTTCAACCCCTAACAAAGCTGACAAACCTATGCATGGGTGGTATCCCTGTACTCAAGAGATGTTGCTGAACACTTATTGGGGTGTTATTTGGCAGTGACACATACCAAAATCTGTGAATTCATGTCTGAAGTACAAGGTTTGTGGAAAAAAAAAACAGAAAAAAATTACTACCACAAAGTTTGACAAAGGCTGGTGGTAGAATTAGTGCATGGAAAGTGTTAAAATACCACCATTTGAGATAGCCTAAGGTGTCTTCTTTTAAAAAATATATGGGTTGATGGGGTAAAATACACTAGCTGGCTTCAAATATGTCCCAAATGGGACATGGGTCCAGGCTGTCTGCATGTAAAAATTTCAAGTTGGAAAACAAAAAACTGCACCTCACAAATTTGGCATTTTAGCCCCCAAACAACCCAACAAACCTATGCATGGGTGGTATCCCTGTACTCAGGAGAAATAGTAGAATCTATTTAGCATGTTTTCTCGTTCACTATTGTCGATGAGGAGAAGTTGTTTCAAATAAAAGTCAGGAAATTTGTGTATTTTTTTTTTTTACCATATTTTATTATTTTTTTTAATAATATGATAAGATATGATCAAAAAGATGGCATCCATAGAAAGCCCTTCTTGTCCCGATAAAAACAATATATAATATGTGTGGGTACAGCAAATGACAAAGAAGAAAATTACTGCTAAACTCAAACAGCACAGAAATGTTAAAATAGCCATTGTCCAGAAAGGACAAAAATGTTTCAAAGGCTCTGTCCTTAAGGGGTTAACCCCTAGTATACACTGATATTGACCATAATATTTACTTTTTACAGGGTAAAATTGTACCTTTACTGATCTTGCACCCCTGTGTTACCCTTCGGAATTTCTATCCTAAACATTTATAATTAGGGGTTTGCAAGATTTATTTTATTTCACTTTATTCACTTGTTTTCACTTACCTTGTTTGTTATATGTGTGCAATTTTAACTTATTGCCAATAAAAGTTATGTCTTAATTTGAAACGATTCCACACATGTTTATCAGATCTTCTAGTTAGTATCAGGGTTACCCCTTTGTGGATATCACTATATAGTATTTCAGCTATTTTTTTTAGATCCTTTTTACTGTTTTCACTATTTAGAAGGCTTTCTCTAAACTCTCTCATAAGTATCTATATCCTTCTGGAGATATGGACTCCAGTACTGTGTACAATACCCCAACTGAGGTCTCACCAGCGCTCTGTACAATGGCATGAGCACTTCCCTCTTTCTACTGCTAATACTTCTCTCTACACATCCAAGCATTCTGCTAGCATTTCATGCTGCTCTATTACATTGTCTTCCGTGCCTTTAAACTCCATCCTCCCTCCAGAAAAACTCTTTCATACATTCTCCAAAACTCTCTCCTCCATCCTTCAAACTCCTTCCTACCTTCCCTTCAAACTCCCTACTTCCTATTCCATCCTCCGTCCTTCATCATCCGCTCACCAATCCTCCCTGCTTCTTCATCTATCCTACCTTTTAAAAAAGCAAAGGAGCTTAAGGTCTCTTGCCTATTTATTTATTTATTTTTGGCTTGCTCTATCTTCAGAGTCTACCATTTTATTTTCTAATTCTTCATATTTTTTTTAAAATTGCCTTTAATCCGGTTGTTGTTCATCCAGGTTATATCTCATATTTTCTTGCAACTGTATGTTGATCAGTTTTATATATTTTTTCTATTAGATGATAGATCTTCTCTGATGAATTCTCATGTTACAGTGTTCTTAGGTGATGGAGGTGTTCAACATGGATTTGCTGGAGAACTGTTAACTATATTAGGTTCTAAATATCTTCTTTCTTTTTTTTTTTTTTTTTCTTTAGCTGAAGTGAGTCTCCTTTATCTCTTTTTTTAACTTTTGGATTTAGAGCTGAAAAATATGTGATTAAAGAATTGATCGATTTACTGTCTTTGCCATCTTTGCCTTCTTTTCCTTTTTTAACATTCTTGAACTCCTGATTCTTCCTTGTTGCCATTTTGTGTATTCACTTCTCAGCTCAAGATGAAACACAACTCCATATAAATTAAGAAAGTGCCTTATGCTTGTGCAGGAAAGTATTTAAATAAAAATTGATGTTCTGCGTGAGATCACTATATCTCACCTGCAATAACATTTTAGTGAATAGCTCTTTTAAAATCATGAAAAGCGTGGTTCGAGATCCCCAATTTTATCCTGACAGTAGCAATATAAAGATAACCTATATAAAGAATATAAAGAATGTTTGAAGGGTTGCTAAGAGAATATGTTCAAGATTTCATATTGAACAGGAATCTCATTAGCAGGAGCCAACATGGCTTTGTGAAAGACAGAATTTGTCAAACTAACTTAATTTCATTCCATGAGCAGGTGAGTAAAAATATAGATATGGGTGCTGCAGTGGGTGTGATATATTTAGACTTTGCTAATGCATTTGATACAGTTCCACATAAAATGTTACAAGCACAAATTGTCTGAAATATGCTTAGGGTCAGAGGTTTGTTTGTGGATTGGCAATTGGTTGAAAGATAGAATGGAAAGAGTGGTGGTAAATGGGAAGTTTTCAAATTGGACAGATGTGATAAATAGAGTACCTCAGGGTTCTGTCCTGGGTCCTCTTCTTATTAATTTGTTTATTAATGATCTCCCAGATGGCACAGGGAGCCATGTCTCAGTGTTTGCCGATGACACAAAATTAAGTAGGGTATTACAGTCTGAACTTGATGTATCTTCACTACAAAAGGATTTGTACAAATTAGGTAATTGGGCAGATAAATGGCAAATGAGATGAAATGTAGACAAGTGTAACATTAACCATTTTGGGTACAATAATAAAAAATGCAACATATAGTTTAAATGGTGTTTCTTAATGAAAAAGATTTTGGGAGTAGTTGTAGACAATATACTTAGCAGGAGTACACAGTGTCATCTGGCAGCTGCAAAGGCCGATAGGATGGTGTAATAAAAGGTGTACTGAATCACGGGAGGAAGATAACATTCTGCCTCTTTATAGGTCCATGTGTAATTCCCCGATGTGGGGGTCCAATGGAAACAAGCCCAATATGCAGAATACAATAAACAAACAGTAGTATTCACAGGAGATGTACGGTAGTCCACTCTGAATGGTTAGCAACAGAACTAACAGACGGGTTTTTATTTGCCTTCTTTTGGATCAACAGCAGTAAACACGGGATAGAAAAAGGGTTGAACTTGATGGACGCAAGTCTTTTTTCAACCTAAATTACTATGTAAGTATGTAACAAATGTCCCTGCTCATGGATTAAATTTAAATAGAGAACCCATCCTGCAGTGATAGCTTTACAAGCCTTTACAGGTTACAGTATGTCTCAGTAATTATACAGGACCAAAATATTAATTATCTTGTTGCTTCACAACTCCATTTAAAAGGATATATCTGTATTAAAGCGGTTGGAGAAATGTAACTTATAGACAGGCCATCCTTGATTTCTCTCAGGTTTGTGAGGAACATAATCCAAATTTGAGTATTATCTTTTTTTTTAATTTTTTTAATCAATCTTTATTGTTTTCCAAAAATTTTTTACCAAACAAATCATTGCAACATTAATGCTTAGCAGATACATTTAACAGATTTATAACAATCGGCTGGCAGAAATAAATAAATACAATTGTTGTTTAAGTAATACACAAATGGGTATCTACATTCACACTCCATTCATACACCAAGCTTCCTAAACTCTGCTAGATAATCCAGTAAATTAGTTTCTGATGTGCCGGGGGTGGGGAGGGAAAGGGAGGGGAAGCCCGTGGAGACTCAACATGGTAGAATAACGGGGGGATTCTGTTATGTGTCTTGTCCATTTGTGGAGTATTCGTGTTGCTCTGGACAGGAAGTTATCCACTAGAGGCGGTCAAGGAAAGGCGGCCGCCCAGCCCAAATTTGAGTATTATCAAGTAAGCTATTATCATTCAGAGATTAGTTTATATATCCATAAGTGAACATTTGTAGGTATTTTTCCCACATTCACAGCAGGTGGTTTATCAATGGAAATCCGATTGTTATTCTAGTAATAAAGCATTAGGCATGCATTATCATATATATATATATATATATATATATATATATATATATATATATATATATATATATATATATATATGTCTCTGATCCAGGGCAACACATGACCCTATTTACTTTGAAGGTTGAATTTACACCTTTTTAGCCATTTTCCGAGCTTAAGGAGGTAAAATAAATAGAATAAGATAAAATATTACTTATTTCAGTCATTCTTTTACAGGTTTTCTGGATATAAAGGCTCTTCTAGAGTGTTAGTTTTAGTGTTTATTTTAGCTGCCTCCCCTTGGGAATTCCAGCTTCAATGACTTTGCTTCCCTCATCTTCAATCTTTTCTCTGCTCCTTCATCCGTAGTCATGCCCCACAGCACTTCATGGGCCATGAATAAGGCATAAGTGACTAAAATGTGATCCAAAATGTCCTGGAATCCACAAATAAGGCTGCATGGCATTATGTTAGATGTAGATTTGTCCCTCCAAGAAATGGCTGACCATACAGCTGTATGCTTGGATGCAGACAAGAGCTGGAGTAAAGATAAGTTCTATTCCTGTTAATATCAGCACAATAGCATCAATTCAGAAATGACGTCTGAATGAGATGGATAGTTATAAAGAGTATAACTAATACATCAGTGAGCAAACAATGTTCATGTGGAGTGGACCTTGTAGGAATACATCTGTAGGAGTGTGTACTGAAATATTAGCAATGTTAAAATTATGAATTTACTAGTGTATTGGGACTCATATTCCAAAGTGCCTAAAATAATAATTTGATGTGGGATCAAATATTTATGCCTGTAAGCTAAAAAAGAAAACATATGCATAAATAAATAAATATATAAATTAAAATAATAATAATAATAATAAACAAACACAATATTTATTTTAAAAAATCTAAAAAAACAATAATGTTTTATCTCTTTAAAGTTTACCTTTGAGAAGTCATAAAATTTAGAAATGTTTAGCAAATTATGTTAACTAAATAAAGATAACACTTCAAAGTGCTACCTACTCACACAGAGCATATTAAATCTGTAAGAAAGATCAGCTTGGTGGATGATGGTATTCATTGAGAGACTTTTAATCCCTTTAGTGCTGCAGAGGGTAATCTTAAATTACATTATGTGTCTCTATCCTGCTGTGTAGTGTATTGCAATCATTAGAATAGTGAAGGCAATTTTAAAGACCACACCAATGATTCTAATGCTTTATATTCTACTAAGCATTTTAGAAAAAGCTTTGATTATAAACACTTCTCATACATTTATATGAGAGATATTAAAAGTGATTTCATTTTAGTTGATGACTCACACAAGTCATTGTTCTTTTTCGGAATTGCTAAAATATTGCATGTATCTTAAGTATAAAATATTAAAAGTCTGTTTGTTTGTCTGAAGCACTTTAAACTCATTCCAAAGCTTATTAATGCTGGAATGTCTAGGTCAACATGACTATTTTGAGCTCACTGGTGATGTAGAACAGTGACCTATCACAGCACTAAGTATAAAAGTGAGACAGCTTTAATAGTAAACACAAACACAGTATGGCAAAATGAACTGCAAGGACAATAGGATATATAAAAAATATACAAAATTTATTGCAACAGAATATATATATATATATAAATAAACATAAAAAGACACAATATGACAATCCAGAGTCACAAAATGGATGAGTGATCACATGGATAGAAAAAACACTGGGAATAAGTAACAATAAACAGAATAAAAAAGCCCTCTATGGCTACAAAAATAGTACATAAATGGTATAATACATAAAAACTAATAATGACAAAATCCCTTACCCACTGGGTCTGTTCGCCTGGCCAGGTCTATTGAACAGTTTAGGATATGCACTACGAAAAACAGCTACACCCCACAGGACGCGTTTCGAATTTTCTTCATCAGCTGGTGGGCGATAGTGCAATATCACAGCACTAAGATTTCTAAGCTAAATGGCCCAAAGTTCGGAATGATTCGGGGTACATCTCGGTCATATTGAAAGTCGAAGTTTGAGCTAAACATTATGTGACCACAAATGAATGCTTTTGAAAGCATAGAATGCAAAGTATGTCTCTATCACAAACTGACCAATCGGAAGAGGTAAGATCACAGGCACAAAACTGGAAAAAACTCAATACGGTGTTCAACAAAGCAATAAAACTGTTGAGAAAACAGAGACTTGACTTGCAGAAAAACGACTGTTAACTGCTTCAAGATGGAGCAACTAAACTGCTGACGAAACAGAGCTATGACTTGGTGGACAACAAATTGCTAGCAATGAGAGTGCTGAATAGAACGAGCGCTGGACGGATGAATGCTTATCAGCATTCAACAGTTTTTTTTTAAATTTTTAAACAAGAGAATATAAGAAAATATGAAATTTATATATACAAGAATCTAAATCCCAGGTGAAGGCAGCTAATTAAGTTTTATGGTGATTAGACACCACATAAAATGATAAGTTGATGGGTCATTTATGTACATTAATAATCTGTGACTAAGCTGTCTAAGCTTGCCAACATTACAACCGCGTAATGGGGCAGCAGCAAAGAGCATAAGCCAAAGGAGGAAAAATTAACTCTGGCAGCAGATTGTGCGTGTTCTTAATCAAGTTGATGGTAATAACAGGTCTGAGGAGGTGGTGAAGAAAAGGTAACTGCATTTAAAATACGTATACCATAAGCAGCATGCTATATCACACTGAACTCACACCTTTAGTTTAGGTAACACATCTATTAACTTTATCAAGGATAGCTAGGAATGTACACTCATAGGGACTGTTGTAAATGTCACATGTGGAGAAGATGCAAAGGTGTGTGTAGAGAACTGTAGCTGATGTCATAATCAGGAAATAATGAAGCATAGGCTAAATATCAATATTTGATTTTAGGCTCAGAGTGCAGAATGCATGTTGCTTACAAGATGGATCAATGGAAAAAAAACCCACAAAAAAATACACAAACCGACAAGCAGTGACAAAAATAACTGGCTAGTACAGCTAGTATCTAATAACTTAAATCAAGTGCATGGTAAATAATATCATTTCAAAAATATATCTCTTTTAATGTAAAAAATAGTTCCTATTAACAAAGATGAGATAAGGAGAATGGTGCAGGTGCCTTTGATAATTATGAAAATGAGCAGGAATATAGAAATATAGAAATAATGGTCAGCAGGATGGGTCATACACGGAGGTAGTTAAAAACATAGTCACAAGGCAGGCATGGGCATCCACAGGGGGGCACTAACTATCTGTCTTTCACCTTATTGGCCAGCTTCCCTTAGATCCCTCCTTTCATGCTATGGGTCTCTCTCCCAGTCACTCAGACTTCCTTTACCTTGGGATTGGCTGTTTTTGGTTTATTCCTTATCCATATCCATGTTTCCTCAGCCTGTGCAGGAGCTGATAATACTTGCATTATCTGGTAACCCTTTTCATGCCAAACCAATCAGACAACATTTCCCATCACTCTCAGACAGTGTCTTAAGTATCAGAGGAAGGAGAGTACTCAAAAACTAGAGCGCCAACGGTTACGTATTATATGATTATGGATTGGTACTGCATCTGCTGTGGAATTAACATATCATTATCCTCAGCAATCCATTTGGTTGGCTGAACATCATGAGAAATGTAATAACAGCACCAGTAGTGGCAAAGATTACTACCACTGCTGCATAACTACCATGTGCCCTTTTTATTTCCTCTAAATGCCCTTTTTGTTAAACTTCTCAATGTTTGCTATGTATCACAGAGCTACACTACACAACGCAACATTAACATTTGTTGACGCCAAGTCTCAACTTGTGACAGCTCAACGCATTTACTTTTTATTTCGTTATGACGTGAAACATGTTAAGTGCAAGGCTTCACCACCACTGTGATTTTCTGCTTGTGTATACTCTTTCTTAAGGATTAAAACACTTTTGCAACTGGACCCATCCATTTTTGGTCTGAGTATCCGGGAGTCTGAACCTGTTCTTACTCTGATTTTCCTCGCCAGCAGGGATGAGCCCAGGAGTGTTCCATTTGGAGCTGTATTTGTTGTGTAAAGAATTAACCGACCATAGAATTAACATTGGACTGAATCCAATTTTATACTGGCCTGCCGGGGAAATAAGGACTAGGTGGCAACCTTATGAGTACCACAGTGTGTTTTTGTGTCACTAATACTGGATTTTTTATGGTTTTAATTATCAGCGCCATCTCCACCTTTTGTATATTTTAATGTTACGTTGTCCAATAATCTACCTTTTTCATGCAGACATGTAATATTTGCATGTTGAGAATTTTATTAGGTCTATTCACTAGAATTTGACTTTGGAGGTTGACTTCCATTTTGAGACTAAGTCAAATTCAGCACCAGACTTTGACTTAAAAAAAAAACAGGTTCATTGAAAGTAATGGGAGGTTAAATGATCAAGGCTATTTTTCAGACTAAGTCAAATTCTGCACCCAAGTTTTACTCTCAAAAATAGCTTTGATCATTTGCCTCCCATTGCTTTCAATAGATAAGATTCAAACATGGGTTTTGTTTTTTACTCAGGTGCCAAATTTGACTTACTCTCAAAATAAAAGTCGACCTCCAAAGTCAAATTTCAGTGAATAGACTCATATAACTTTTACATTTCCTAACAGCAAAAAATTGTAAAAATAGCCTTCACATACAAAAATATCCTTTTCTATACAAACTCCCCTTGTCATGAATGCTCGATTTAAATGGAAAATATGGCACTCTAATTTGTTCTCATGTTAAATGGAATAAAGTGACGTTTGTGTTTATAAAAAAGGTAAATAGAAAATGTATTATACCACTTCTCTTCATAACAAGGGCACTGGGGAGACTCCTTCAATTTTAGTCGTGTTGCAGTTGTCCACATGGAGCTTATTGAATCTAATGAGATTCCAGAGAGTACATTGAAATATAACCGTTTGATTAATTACTCCTAACATATCATCTATCCCCCTGAAACAAGACTCTCTCATATATCTCATATATAAAAAAGAATATATGAGATATAAATGTGTAGTTTTCATAATGCTTTTCATGGAAACACATGAGGATTGTGTAACCAAAGCGGAACGGAATAAAAATAGCAAACCAAGTCTAGGATGAGTGATTATTTTATGTGTAAGAAGGTATTTCAATGTGTTTCTGGAACATTCTGTGAATGTATTTCAATGTTTGCAATCTGTAACTATAAATAATCCTGGAAATTACTTAGATCACTTCAGGTGGATCTTTAAAATCAAGGGAGAATTGCAGGGAATGGAGATGGGAATTTCAAACTTTCAGCCAATATAGCCGAGTTGGAAAAATTCTCCAGTCAAGCTGTACTTCAAACTTACCATTGAATTGATGAAGCCTCTTTGAAGCCATATGTATAATTATTGTTAGGATGGACCAATAGTGGAGTACTTTGACACATAGGTTTTCATTTCAGATAGGTGTTTTTATGTAGCTTTAAGAAAAGCTGTAGTGTTATGTAAATTCGTAATATTTTGTGAGCATGCACTGATCCCTTTGTGTTTTGTATATAACTTCTATTATGATAGAGACATATTTACGTGAGAACTTAAAAAAAATACAAGTGTTCTCCACCAAATTCTACAAACAAATATGAAATGATTATGAAGGATTTAGTGCTGTGCTGTGCTTTAATTAAAATACAGAATCCTTGGGGAGCACATGGACATCAAGTTGCTGCCAGTGGATGCCGACAAGTCCCCCTCCAAGTAGGTAAACTGGATGGGGATTTTGGCATGTATTGTGGGGCACTCTGCTGTTGTGGCAAGCACACACTAGTGTGGGGCATTCTACTGCTGTGGCAAGTGCTGTGAATACTATCTGGTGTTTTGCCAAGTACTGTGGGGACAATTTGGTGATGTAGCTAGAACTCTTGTGCAATCTGGTGCTGTGAGACAATAATAAAGGGAGGTGAAAATAACTGGAGTGAAGTGGAAAGAAGGAAACAAAAACAAGAAATGCATTTTTATTAAAAATAAAACTGGTTACAGGTGAAGGAATATTTTCTAACAATTTTTTTCCCCATGGGGTCAGTTTCTATTCAGGTCATTTCCAAGGTTTGTGAAGGTCACCTTATAATTAACCCCTTCGCAACAAAGGTTGTGTCAGGTATGTCCTGATCTGTCATGCACGACAACTCCGTTGTCGACAATGGGCGTGGCTGACATGTCCTGCGGTGGAACGAGCATTTTTCACAATCAACGATCGCAAAAAATGCTCTTACAGTGCTGCTCTATTGCCTCGATATTGCTGCTCTACAGCCCCTAGAGGCAGTCAGCAACATTGCAAAGACAAAAAAAGACTTACTTAGCTAAAATGTAGGGTTAGGGTTAGAATAGTTGTTAGGGTTACAATTAAATTAGGATTAGCATAAGGGATAGGGTTACAATTAAATTTAAATTAAAATATATTAAGGGTTTTTCATAAGGGTTAGAGTTGGGGTTAAATTTAGGGTTAGGGTTAAATTCAGAGTTTAAAAGGTCCATATAAGTCGCAAAAACGACAGAAAAACATGGAAAAAAAACACTTCTCAGGAAAGTGAGTACTACTGGCGTATTGTTTATGTATGACTCCCTGAGTTCTGAGAAATGAGGGCTTCTTACTAAGCGGACTTTTGCAAACTGCTTCTGTCTCATACATTTAGTTCCTGCAGAGCTGTACTTATTCCCTGTCATTGGTTTATCAAGTGTTTGTTGCTTTCTTTCCCCCACTATCCCCATACGTGGAGGAACTACACAAAGGGAGTTAAAGCAAGGACCACAAAGCCGCCCCAAGGGAGAGGAGAGGAAAAAAGAAGAAAGGTCATAAAAGAGAACAAGTGAAAGGGGAAAAGAGAGAGAAATACCCTGGCATTGTCTGAGGTCACATAAATTATTTTCCTATGGGTCTGTATGCCCCCCCTCGGGCCGGTCTAACTAAAGTGCAGGTTGCTTTCTCTTTCCACTACCTGGAGATTTCTACATGAAAGGAGTCAAGGGTTGGACTACAACGTGAGTGGGAGAGAAAAGGAAGCAGAAGAAAGATACTTTTTTTGTTCATCAAAAGCCTGTGGGCTGGTTTACACCCCCTATGCATCACTGGTGCCAAACAAATTAAAGTGTGTGTGGCTTCCTTCCTCCATTATCCCCCCACCTGAAGAGTACTATACAAAAGGAGTCAGGGCAGGGACTAAAACGTGGCCCAAAAGAGGGTAAGGAGGAAAAGAAAGAAGAATCCTAAGTGAAAAATAAATTCTTCCATTAAACCCCACAATTCTCAGAAAATCTCTGAAGACAAGAGAAAATAAATTTCCCTTCTCCGTTTCCAACTAACTGAGATAGCTCCGAGTGAGAAGATGCCACCAAAACCCCCTCAGAAAAAGAGGAAAGATACGATACACAATAAAAGTTCATCATTGTTTTTTTTTTTGCCCAGAGCAAACAAAGAGAACTTGGATAAAACAGGGCTTGAAAGTTTGAGGTCTCCAGAAGACTCATTGGAGAGTGGGGGACAACTGAAGCAAACCTAGTGACACAAGCAAGTTTTAAAACTTCTATAGAGGAACTGAAAGAAACAATTAAAGGAGAAATAAAAAAAAAATGACTAATCTAAAAAGTCTAGACAACAAAGTGGAAGCCCTGAGAACACAAGTGGAAGATTATCACAGTTCAATAGAAAAAAATTAGAAGCTATGGAACTAAAACTTAGCGACCTGGAGGACCTTTTTCGAAGAAATAATCTAAGAGTGAGAAGCATTCCTGAAGCATACACACACAGGATAAAATAAGAGGTTTCCTGGAGGAGATGTTTAAGGACATGGAGCTAGACCAAGGCTCAGATGCTCAACAGATTGAAAGATGTCACCTTTTAAACAAATCCAAGAAAACCCCAGAACTGGCTCAATTTAGCCTCTTTTCAGTTTAACCCCTTAACGACAGATGACGTGCCAGGCACGTCACGGCAAACCGAGGACTTGCTGACAGGTGAAGTGCCTGGCACGTCATGTACTAAATGGAGTAAAGAAAGTGATCAACGGTCGCTTTCTTTACTCTTTCAGTGTTGCTACAATGCCTCTATGTAGAGGCATTGTGCAACACAAAAAAAAAAGAGCAGGCGGCGCCGGCTGCACACGTGCTTAGGAAGCAAACAATCGCTAGCGAGGCACTTAGCAACACCTTCAGCTCCCCCAGATCCGATGGTGGTCCCTCTCCTGAGCTACCCCATCGGCTCATTAGAAGGGAACGCTGCCTGTACAGGCAGCACTTCCTTTCTACTGGCAGGAGCATCGGAAGTGAATGTGATCTGTGTGCAGGCATGTATGATAAGTGCTCTGATGAGGACTTATCATACAGTCAAAGGCAATATTTGTAAATATTGCCTTTGACAAGTATTGATCTGCCTCCCTCTCCTCACTAGTTTTAGTAAGGGAGAGAGAGACAGATCAGAAAAAGTAAACAAAATATTTTTGTAATAAAATTAATATTTAATAAAATTTTAGAAACCAAGGGCTTTTATAAAAGCCATTTCAAGTGTTTAACCCCTTCCCTGCCATTGATCGCTTTGTTCGCAGTTATCATACACAGCAGCGCATTTTTTGCTGTCTGTGCATTTTTTAGGGGTTATTTTTTTCTGTAATTCATTACAGTATAACAAAGTCTCTTTTAAGGGCATTAACCCCTTGCTTGCTGTAGATCACTGCCTAAGCAGCGATCTGATGCAAATGTAGCAATCTTGCTGCAGAAGCATTTTTACTTTTTTTTTTAAACTTTTTTATTACACCCATTACGGTTTAATTATAACCGCCAGGGGATTGCGTTTAATGTAAACAGTTTTTTATAGCTGTCTGAGCGCATGTATAGTGATCAGTAACAGTTGATCAGTGGCAAAGGCGGTTTGGTGATTGCCAAACCCTCGCTCCCTCTAGACACTCCTCCCACTCAGTGTCTCACATCACATCTGGCCACTGCAAGTTTAAGTATCTATTTTGGATTTCCAGCTCACATCAGGAAGATTAAAGTCACCCATGATGATTACTTCTACCTTCATTGTCATTTTAGCTATTTTAGCTATTTCCTCAACGAGTAGATTATCTAACTCTTCTATTTGTCCAAGGGGCCTTTAAATCACACCTACATGAGTTACCGTATGATTACCACATTCTAACATAACAAAACTGACTCTATGTTCGCCTCACTAACTTGTATTACGTAAGATTTGTCTGTGTTTTCTAAATAAAGAGTACCCTGGTATTGATATGTCCCAGTCATGTTTTTTATTATACCATGTCTAAGTAACAGTCACTAAATCTACAATCTCAGTTGCCAATATTGCCACAAGTCCATGCATCTTATTCCTTAAACTGTGAGCATTTGTAGACATGACTCTAAGGTTATAATTTTTCAGCAAACTTACTACAGGCACCTACTATCCTTGTTTTTGGGGGCAATTGGATTGCTGTTTTATCGCCATTTTGCTCACCTCTTTTAGTTTAAAAACCTCCTAGCAAAACCTCTGAACTGCTCACTGAAAACATTCATTCCCTGTTGAAAAAGATACAAACCATATTTTTTGTACAGTCATTTCTATCCCACAGAGCACTACCATGAGAAACAAAGCCAAATCCTTGCTCCCGACACCATTTCCAAGCCACATGTTATGACGATTCAGCATAAGCATATTGCAATTTATAACCTGTTACAAATCTTGATGGTATTTCCACTATTATTAGCATTGTTTATGTGATACACACATGTTGATGTTGCTATAGCAAGTTTTATTGTATCAGCCCATTTGAACAGTTTTTTTGTACTTACTTCATATGTTTAGCACTCCCATATTATTGCATTTGTAACAACCCTCTCTCCACTCCGCTACCCCTCCCCATTTTACCCTTTCCTCCATTCCTGCATGATGTTTTTGTATGTAGACTTCACAAATCTCATAATAAAAATGTATTCATATAATAGGCAATAGAGAGCAGACAAAATTAACACCTGATCTTTAAAAAAAGAAAAACAAAACAAGGAGCAACTAGAACAAATCTAGAGATAGTCCATACAATCTTTAATCTAACAAACACATGTATCTCCTATTTATCAAAATCATCCACCAGAACTCTTACCTCCTGTTATGTTATGATATTCTCTCACATTCCTCAACTGTATCGCCAGATGTTCAGCAAATAGCTTTTCAGGGGATTGCCTTCCACAGGGACACTATCAAAGGTGAAACAGAAACACAATACACAAATACATAGGATAATTTCACGAAAATATATTTCATATCATATTACTAGGAGTGAAACAACAAGTAACTGAATAATAATAACATAGTTCTAGCGATGGTACAATGTACATTGTGGCAACACTAAAATAGTTGCTTTCTTTGTTCTTTTTAGTGCATGAAATGCCAAGTACATTTTTGCATGACATGCCTGACACGTCATATATCAGGATGTCGGATTATTAATAACCATAAAATTTGAATATGAGTTATTAATTATGAATCATAAAAAAATATGAAAATTGATGATTCATATATATAGATCCGACTAAAAATACCCATATCAAGAATTCGTTATGTATGTGAGAGTTTGGATGACGTTTTTACAAAAGTAAATACAATGCAACAATTATTAATAAAATAATAATGAATTTATTGAATATAGAATAAAGATCAAACGGTAAGCAAAATATCATAACAAGAAAATATAATATCAATAGATGTTAATCATAATTCACATGTATGACTATGACTATGAATATGTCATCTTGTCTTTAGTCATCATGCGATCCCAATGAATTTGGGCTTTGATAGATGATCTAAATTTAAGGAATCAACAAAACAGTATAAGTACATTTGTGCCAGAATTGAGAATACATACCGTATATACCTGACTTAGGCCCGATGAGATCTGTCATAAACTAGCCAATTACTAGATATGGAAAATGCTAGCTTATTCTAGCAAGAAAAATATATAAAACACGGGAGACCTATCTCTACTAGGTTCACTATATCGTGAATTTATTCCACTTAGGGGATATATTACACGTAGGAGTGATCATCTAGGCAGAGTATCTCTGATATTTGTTATAATATGGGTACAAGAAAACATAATGTTAGTAACAGATGAGAGTCAAACAAGTGGATTAATAAACCCCTGTTTATACGATACCAATCTGATCTTCATCTGATCTTGTGTTGATGTTTCTTTACTGTACCCGCAGTGGTGTTTAAACTTTCTTTCTGGGCATTCCCCCTTGTAAGATGGGGTCCTTCCAGCATAGGAACAAATGATTAGCTGTTTGATTACCTATTAAGATAAACAAAAAGAACACTGCCCCGCAAAGTTGTTGGAAGAAACAAAACAAAAACAACGCCAGGTCAATGTTATTAGAATAACCTGTAAATAAAAATGTGTTAAATTATATTAAACATAAATTATGTTTAATTAAATGATCTTGCTTTAGGTAGGTAGTTAAAGTGTGTTGGCTTCTTCTATCATCATGCTATCTTTATGTAGATGAGTTCACTTTCTATGAGTAAATTTTCACTCTTTGACCTTTCTGCAGCTTCGTGACCCTTTGGAGAGAAACTGACAGGCATTAACTACTGGCCCCCCTTCTCAGGGGCTTCTTGATTGCAGCATCTCGCTGACAATTTGTGACGAAACCCTTTCAAGGCTGAATCCTAAAGATTCAATTACTAGGTAAACGCACACGTTAGGAAGTGAACTATCTTAGTCCTGGATAGTCTGAAAAATAGGTGAGAAATTAGATACACAAATTCACCGTCTAGTAAGAAGTGAAGGTTTAAACATTTAACAACATTTTAGCAATAGGCTTATGGTCTTAACACTGTAAAATAAAACTTTGGTTACAATAGACATTACAGGATGCAATTTAACAACTTGATTACCTAGTGTTTCATTTAACCTAGATTGCTGAGCTTTATTGGGTCATGCTGGGTGTTGCAGGGTTATTTCTTTATCTAGCCACGCTTTGAGCTAGTTTACTTACCTGCTCTTGTAAGAGTACCATTAGATCATCCAGGTTATTCACCTGAGCATATATTTAATTTCTAGGTTTACGGCTATGCCTCCAAGTATTGGAGGTTGATGGCTGAGCTTGATGGGAGCTATAAGAGTCAGTATCTCTGTCCCCCCTAGGCATATCAGACCTGTGGCCCCTCCCGTGATTACCCTTATGAGGATGTGGGTGGCTGAGTCTGTGGGGAATTATCAGGATCAGTGTCTCTGTACCCTCTAGGCAGATCAGACTTATGGCCCCTCTCTATCCTTATAGTAGGTATAGGGCTTAGCTTTATGGGAGTTATTAGATTCAGTGGCCTGATTCAGCCAAGGCATGATAGGCCTTTGGCTGCTATATCTGAGGATGCCCTTAAGATTAGAATACTGGTACTTAACAGGGGTGAGTTTTATCTCTTTCCATTCTTGCCAGCTTAGGAGACTTGGCTTCTTGTGCATAGCTCACTTTCTGGGGTTTAAATCCCAGATGGGGTCTACATTGGGCTCTACACCATCTGCTTCTTAGGCCGAATCCTATGTGGGCCAAATTCTAATGTGACCTCCTGGATTACCTGATTGCAATTTTGGAAATTCCTATTTATCATAGATCTAAAGAAATTGTGGTACTTTCTATCAAAGACCCATGTTAGTAATTTAATCTGAGTCTGAGTACAGATTCAGAGATTACAACTCAATATGGTTAATTATATTAGTTAACCCTTCCAGGTTAAATTTGGGAACCTGGGAATAGAGAATAATACCCTGTCTGTTAGACTTGTCTGTGGGTATTTGCTTGCAACTCTTTGTGGTGAATACACTGTATTGGGAGTGCCACTTATAGGTATGTCTACCTGCCAGGGGTAAGCTAGCCCTCTGGGGCAAGTAGTACCTGTCTTCACTGACCTCAGTTTGTATGCCATTAGAGAAACTATCATTATCAGAATCTCCTGATCCCATGCTGCTGGCTTCTTCATCAGATATCCTGATGTTAACACTTTGGGGCTTGCCTGCATGAGCTTTGGATACATTAGCTTTAAGAGGGTTTGGGTCACCTATGCTTTTCTGAACCAATACAAATTAATGCATTTGATTTATTTGGTTCTCTATTACCTGTATTTGCATATTAATGCTCTCTTGCAGGGGATTATCTGTGACTATAGTGGGTTTAACCCCTTCAGTTCCAGATCAGTGATTTTTCCTGAACATGGGACACATTATTTTAGGGCTTTTGGCATGCCTTTTTTTCCATTTGGAGAGAGCTGTACAGGTCTCTGTACTTTTTAAAGCTCTTCTATCTCTTTACACAAATTCTGATTATGAATTTTGAGAGTCAATCTGCTCTTAACACAAACATTTTGGAAAGGGTGCCAAATTGGCCTGTAACACAGTTTTGTGACTAAATTTCCCTTCTAGCTATGTTGTCAATAAGCATATCACATTCATGAATACATTTCTTTTAACATCTTTTTCCTCACACATGCACGTCAGAAAACTTTTAAACAGAGTATCTTCATTAAAGTTCTGTCTGAATGTGGATTTCTTTAATCCATTTCTTGATATCTAACTGACGATTTAAGTCTTTGTGCATGTTTAAGATACTGTATATTTTACTGGGATTCTCTGTTACAGAATTATTTCCCAGTGAGTTACTAAATGGCTACTCATATTGATCCTATTACAACAATATATAGCAATGTAATTCCAATACCTGATTCAGTACTATGAGCCCATAGAATGAAGTTAAACAGTGTACTCTGGATTACAATCAATTTACAGTTTATAAAAACGCATCAAATCTTAAATACATCTCAGCAGTGCCTCCATAAAATGTCGGATTATTAATAACCATAAAATATGAATATGAGTTATTAATTATGAATCATAAAAAAATATGAAAATTGATGATTCATATATAGGGGTCCGACTAAAAATACCAATATCAAGAATTCGTTATGTATGTGAGAGTTTGGGTGACGTTTTTACAAAAGTAAATACAATGCAACAATTATTTATAAAATAATAATGAATTTATTGAATATAGAATAAAGATCAAATGGTAAGCAAAATATCATAACAAGAAAATATAATATCAATAGATGTTAATCATAATTCACATGTATGACAAAACATAAGCAAGTAGGACAAAGCATGAATTATGCAGCTATGTACCTATATCAACATGCATGTAGAATAATTTACTATAGTACACCATGATTACCTACAAAATACCAACATATACTCTGCTTAGGTAAGGTAATATTACTAAATCATATAAGTACTCAAGGTGGCTATTTCTTAATCTGCTCGGTAAATTATAATCTATGTATTCTATTTTAGACTTTAAGAATGATAATCTTAGATAATCTCTGGAGATTAGATATGACAAATTTGGGTAAATAGCTAGACTATAAGAACTTATGGTTCTTAGTAATATCTATAGGATATTCCTCTGGCTTCCTTCTGCAGAAACTCCAGGCTAAAACATATAGATCCCAGAAATTGTGGGATTTAAGTTCAATTTACCCAAATATATATGCTTATGACATCCATAAAAAAATGAGATTATGCTAGAAACAAATTATCACATTTATACATTACCGGCAGAGGTTGGTTTGCAGTTGAGACTCCTTCCATTGAAGAATTGAGTGATGGGAGTTACTCCTGGGACTTAGCTCAATACTATGGGTATGGAGATTTCTATTGTTATAGTGAACATGTGCTATTAAAAGCTTCATATTCCTGAGTTCTCCCCAGAAGGAGAGAGACTTAGCACTTTTCTAAAACATTCCCATCTCTCACCCCACTAGCGGCAGCTCTGCCCAAATCAGTCCCCCCAGGTCTCTCAGGTATCTCAGGTCCCCTTCTACACCTCCAGTATCAACTTATCAACCAAACCTTATCTCAGACTCACACCCTGTTTCTGTAACTTCTAGCCAATTGAATGGATGGGTGTGTTTAATTTAAATGAGATGATGTCATGATTTATAGCTACACCTGGATTGTGAGTATAATATAAGACAATACAGGGAGTGCAGAATTATTAGGCAAGTTGTAACAACCATGTTCTCAATGAACCCAAAAAACTCATTAATATCAAAGCTGAATATTTTTGGAAGTAGTTTTTAGTTTGTTTTTAGTTTTAGCTATTTTAGGGGGATATCTGTGTGTGCAGGTGACTATTACTGTGCATAATTATTAGGCAACTTAACAAAAAACAAATATATACCCATTTCAATTATTTATTTTTACCAGTGAAACCAATATAACATCTCAACATTCACAAATATACATTTCTGACATTCAAAAACAAAACAAAAACAAATCAGTGACCAATATAGCCACCTTTCTTTGCAAGGACACTCAAAAGCCTGCCATCCATGGATTCTGTCAGTGTTTTGATCTGTTCACCATCAACATTGCGTGCAGCAGCAACCACAGCCTCCCAGACACTGTTCAGAGAGGTGTACTGTTCTCCCTCCTTGTAAATCTCACATTTGATGATGGACCACAGGTTCTCAATGGGGTTCAGATCAGGTGAACAAGGAGGCCATGTCATTAGATTTTCTTCTTTTATACCCTTTCTTGCCAGCCACGCTGTGGAGTACTTGGACGCGTGTGATGGAGCATTGTCCTGCATGAAAATCATGTTTTTCTTGAAGGATGCAGACTTCTTCCTGTACCACTGCTTGAAGAAGGTGTCTTCCAGGAACTGGCAGTAGGACTGGGAGTTGAGCTTGACTCCATCCTCAACCCGAAAAGGCCCCACAAGCTCATCTTTGATGATACCAGCCCAAACCAGTACTCCACCTCCACCTTGCTGGCGTCTGAGTCGGACTGGAGCTCTCCGCCCTTTACCAATCCAGCCACGGGCCCATCCATCTGGCCCATCAAGACTCACTCTCATTTCATCAGTCCATAAAACCTTAGAAAAATCAGTCTTAAGATATTTCTTGGCCCAGTCTTGACGTTTCAGCTTGTGTGTCTTGTTCTCTGAGTATTGCACACCTTGTGCTTTTGGGCACTCCAGTAATGTTGCAGCTCTGAAATATGGCCAAATTGGTGGCAAGTGGCATCGTGGCAGCTGCACGCTTGACTTTTCTCAGTTCATGGGCAGTTATTTTGCGCCTTGGTTTTTCCACACGCTTCTTGCGACCCTGTTGACTATTTTGAATGAAACGCTTGATTGTTCGATGATCACGCTTCAGAAGCTTTGCAATTTTAAGAGTGCTGCATCCCTCTGCAAGATATCTCACTATTTTTGACTTTTCTGAGCCTGTCAAGTCCTTCTTTTGACCCATTTTGCCAAAGGAAAGGAAGTTGCCTAATAATTATGCACACCTGATATAGGGTGTTGATGTCATTAGACCACACCCCTTCTCATTACAGAGATGCACATCACCTAATATGCTTAATTGGTAGTAGGCTTTCGAGCCTATACAGCTTGGAGTAAGACAACATGCATAAAGAGGATGATGTGGTCAAAATACTCATTTGCCTAATAATTCTGCACTCCCTGTATATATGTTTAAATGTCTAAAAGTGTTAATACAATTTCAAATTAGAGTAAATATTCATAATATTTGTATTCTTATCATTGCACATTAAATAAAACTTATAATAAAATGTATATCACACTAATAAAACAATAAAAACAATATTCTAATTAATATGTAGGATTAATTATACTTTAAATATTTATTAGTGAAGGTTTGATATAATTATATATTTTAATGAGCGATTAGAATCAACTAGGTGTGTTTATAATAACCCTTGTTAGATTCTACAAATCTAAAAATCCAAATAATCTCAGTGTGTCGGTGTCTGTCCGTTTCTGCCAGTTTGGGTGGGCTAGCAAGTTGCAGAGAAGACCCCCTTCTCCTCTAGTATGTACACAGCTGTGTCTGCATCAGTACAATGAAATGTGGCTTTAGAGTAATAAACCTTGCACAACAATGGCCACCTTATCTGTTCCGGTGATACTATGAACTTATCAGTAAAATATTTGGTAACAGATAACAGAGTTAGGAATGTGGAAGACTTTCCTTTTATCCTGAAGGACACAGAATACGATTTTTACACACAGAAGGATGTCCAAAAACTGTCACAAAATGGAGGCTGCTTGCATCCATCTTGTTATCCTTGGTTTCTGCTTTATTCATATGTACCAGTCTGGAGATTACTGTTCAATACCTCTGACAAGGAAGGGGTTAAACCTAATTAACTGTGCAAATAATTATGTAACTATGTATCTAGGATCCTGTGGTATCAACAAAGAAGTTGTCCATTTAAGAATACTGTAGTGCTGAGAAGCTTTAATATTTCTTAGTGGCGAAAATGATCCGCTATCCGAAATGACCCGTTATCCTTCTGGTCCCAAGTGTTTTGGATAACGGATACTCAATCTGTATAATTTTTTATGTTATCGACTTTTACCTTATTCCGTATACAATTCTAAATCTATTTTGTGCAGTTTGTGTAAGTGAGCAAACATAAGTTAAACCTCGGAAGCCATAAAGCCTTCCACAACAGAATTTGCTAAATATGAAATTTTGAGAGCACTAAAGATTCATACAAAACAAATAAAAATAAATCATATTAAAAACTCCAATCCACACATTGACTATATACACTGATTGTTGTTTTTGGTCTAGACTTTCAAACTCTTTTCTAAACATTTAGTTAGTTCTTTTTGATTTGTAGGAATCCAGATGTGTCTTTAGAACTAGAAAAATAAGAAAGGAAAAGCCACATGTATTATTCTTCTTTGCAAGCATATGTTTGTCTTGTACAGTGATTTTAACTTCTATCTCTGTAACCATAGTAACGAAAAAAGAAATGTCTTGGGAAAGCATACAATATTTTGGCAAGTACATTTTAAAATAAAAAATATAAAAATAATAATCAATAATGCAAAGACATCACATACAAAATAAACAAAACATAAACCACATACTTGTTTGTCTTGCATTTTGAAAAATAAGCAGCGACGATAAAGTAGATATATGCATGTTACCGTCATGCTTCCCTGAACATATTTATGTTTTAATACATACGTATGTTTATAAAATATTTACTTAAAATTACACAGATGAAGGCCTATGATCAATGTGATATGTATAGATTTCAGTGCGAATTTAATTTTAGTAAATATTCACAGATAGATACACTATATGCTTAACCTTTGGCGTCTAAGTATTTTTTTATTTTTTTATTAAAATGATATTAAGTGACAACTGTGCAAGAACCAGGGTTCCCTGTGAAATCAACAATAAGTTCCCTGTGAAATTAACAATATGTGTGTTTCAGTGGTGAGTACAGCTTCAAGATGGTATAAAGGCAAACATGTATTCTTCAACTGAATGGCCACCCTGAACTCTTTTAAATATGTTTTACATTCTACAGTTTTACATTCTACAGTTCTTGCAATATGCATATCCCCCCTTCTTCACAGGGGGGATATGATAGAAACATTTCAATACATAAAGGGAATCAACACAGTAAAGGAAGAAAGTATATCTAAAAGAAGAAAAACTACCACAACTAGAGGACATAGTCTTAAATTAGAGGGGCAACGATTTAAAAGTAATATCAGGAAGTATTACTTTACTGAGATGGTAGTGGATGTATGGAATAGCCTTCCAGCAGAAGTGGTAGAGGTAAACACAGTCAAGGATTTTAAGCATGCATGGGATAGACACAAGGCTATCCTAGCTATAAGACCGGGAACGGGGGACTAATAAAGTATTCAAAAAAAATTGGGCAGACTAGATGGACCGAATGGTTCTTATCTGCCGACACATTCTATGATTCTATGTTTCTATGTCAGTTGAACAAACCTTAGACTTGGATGCCGGCATTTCAGGACTTTGCCTTCTGTTGTGATTCTGCTGACCGACCGTGCTTATCCATCAATGGTTAAATATACAGTCAATCATTAATGCAAATGAGAAACAATTACTGAAACACATAAAAATTGGCAGCATTCACAGCAGAGGAAAAGTGATGTCACTAAAGGAGTTTCATCCGATACTTTGTTTAAATTAAATACTAGGTTTTGTCTTCACTTCCACTTTAAATGCCATCCAGAATCAACATCAGAAAACCAAAACCAATGTCTCACATAATGACATGTGTTTCCTTTAAACTACTTTTTTCATGTCAATAATAATTAATTAAACATATGGTAGTCATGACACTGCATTTGCAACAGGGCTATCTTTACACTATAGTCACTATAGCAAAACAGCAGAGTTTATAATTTGCTATAGCATTACACATATTACAAACACAACACGCCTTTAACACTCCCTATCTTAGAAATCATATACAATTTAGAAAATGTTGGATTGATGTTCCAAATTTGATTAACGGTTTCAATTAAAGTCAATGAAGGAAGACATATAAATATTATTTTGTTCGACAATTAATTTGTTACTGAGCAAAAATAATCTCACTATGGGTTTGAAACTTGTAAATTGTTCCAGTGGGGTTGAACACCATTGCCTGGTGTACGGAAAACTGCCGAATGATTCTGTAGCAGCAAACAAGTTCAAAGTGGATACCCTCTATGGGGTTGACTGTTGATTTGTTGACCTCAGTTGACAGAACTTCATTATAATTTCACAACTGCTTGAAAAGAAATGTTTCTGTAGAGAAACATCACAAAGACCCATTAGAACACTGGAGGGATATACATTTTAGAGACATAAAGAGAAATGTAAAAAGTGGTTGGAGGCAATGTAGCTTATCTGTGACCTTTGTACTGGTAGCAAAATTTCAAAGTTGCTATTTTCATGCTTAGTCATCAGTTTGACTCTTTGAGTGGTAGACCTCTAAGCACTTTTTTTAATTGAGAGGGCAGGTTGGTTTTTTTTCGATTCTGTTTTGGAATGGTTGTGCAAAAAAAAAAGTAAAAGCTATATATCTGTCTATAACAACATATTATAGGAGATTACTTTTATTCCACCCAACCTTTATGAGGCAAAATCTTGTTCCTCAATATGATTCAAGACTTTACGGTTGGACCTTTGTAAAACTGAAAGGAAAGGTGTCAGAACACAATAATTCCATGCGCTAGACATGTGATATAGATATACAAGGAAGTCTCTGATCTTCTGTTTTCAATCAAATATATAAATTTCAGAATACTACAGGTTATTCAATGTCATTACTTACTTGGCCTGACCATTGTGTCCACTTGATTATAATTATGTTATATTGATAAGCTATGAGGGGTTTGCTGGAGCATTCAAGCCTGTCATATATTATAGACTTTTCTGTGTGTTTGAGTATATTACAGAGCTCCACAGCAATAACACTCTCATTATGTGTGCTTAAATTGCAGTAAATGTGTTTATATATACATTTTTTGTAACTAATATGCTTATAAAATTCTTATTCTAAATGACTTAATAGTTTACATAAATTAAATACTCCAGGTAAAGCACCAGCCAAGGGCACACCCTCAGCCACTCCCCATACAATCAAAGTGTCTCTCTTTGGCCAGATGCAGTTTTGGGAGGTGTGTCAACCTAAAGGATGAACTTACACTTATATACATTCAGAATTGGCCATGTGCAGAAGGAGCCCTTTCTTTTAAAAAAATATTAGTCTGTTCTTTATGTTAACTATTAGTATTTTACTGTTAACCCATCTGTAAGATACAAAAATGGTCTACATACAATTATTGAGTTTATAATGAAAAAAAAAAAAATCAGTGTTGGATAAACAAATTACCTTGGCATTACCAAAATCATGGAAATAGACAAACAGCATATTTGTAAGATTCACTACAACATTTATACATAACCCTAATGAACCCACTTTGTCTGGTTGCAGCCTCCGTGGTCGCCATCCCAAGTGACATTGGAGGTCTAAAACTCTGGTGCTCTCCCTCTTTTTTTTTCATTATTTAATTATTTTCCTCTTTTTCTCTTTTCTTTTGTCCATATGTTTTCTTTTTCTGCTGTCATATTGGCACTTACAAATTACTAAAATAAAGAATGTCATTTTAAAAAAAAGCATTGAAGGATAAATGGATAAAAATTACACAGTATCCTCTTACATAGTGATTCTGGAACCAATATGTTTAAGTCCCACATAATGCTTGAAGGCATGAGTAGGAAGGACACAGCATTCACAGAACAGGTTCTGCATTGGGAATTCCATAGTTAATTGTGTGTGTTATTCCCACTGTAATATCAAAGGGGCATACCGCTATTCCCAAATCAGATCTTCTCAAGCCTCAATACAGATGACTCAAATTGAATATCTGATGATGCAGCAAAACCAGTTATTGCTTGTGAATCCCATTGCTCATAACCATCTGTACATTATTTTTAGTATATCACTAGAATCATATGTGCATATTATTTTTACCTTTTCATGTCAAAGTCGCACTGGGCCATGACATGCTTAAACACCAAAGACAAAGCCAATTGGCTTTGAGATGTGAGGAATGTGATCGCTGTGATCATAGTGTTAGTATACCCCAAAAGAGAAACGAGCAGGCTCCTGGATCACTGCCTTATTTCCAGTGCACCTACTGGCCATTCTGATCGGGAGTACAAGATCATCTTTTTGGAATGTGCAAATACATGTCTGATTGCGGGAATGGGTTAATCCCCTATTTTTCTCTTTGCAAATGATTTTTTTTAATTAGTATTTTCTCTTTATACCTTCTTGTTACTGTTTCATTGTTTTTGGATAGTTATTCTATACTGTGCTATCTGAACTTGGTCTTCGTCTTGATTCTTTGAGTCTGTTTATTGTTTTTTATTTTTTTTTATTCCTATAAATACTTGTCCATAAATAATAAACCTTTACTGAAACCATTTGAAGTACTTGTAAGTGAAGCTCTGTGTGTCACTAATTATACTTCATTTTAAAGTCAGTTTTGTTCCTAATTATGCATGGAATGTCATTAATAATGTGGTTAGATAGTGGTACAGCTGTGCATTTGCTGACTTACGCTGAGCTATGGAAAGCGTGACATGATTCTCAGACGTACGTGTAAAATCTACAGCCCCATATGGTGAGATATCTACTGTATGATATGTCCTCGAGTCAGACCTATGGTGATAATGCTTATTTTATTCCACTTGACTGGGTTTAATGAAGAAGCAGGAATGCTGCTACAATCCAACACCTGCTGGAAAAGATTTTTAAGAGAAAGAACAAACAAAAGGGGCAAAGCACACATCACAATTATAATGGATCTGCAAGCAAAAAACACTCAGTAAAATGACCACTTACTGTCTGCAAAAAAAAAAATGATTCCACAAAAAGAAAAACATAATTTTACCGACACAGACTGTCTGTATTTTAATAAAACTTGTTGTCAGGCAAATTCATAAAGGCCAGCACTACTTAAGGTTTAGGGTTTCAATATCCATCTATCCAATTTGTAGCTTTGTTTAAAGTTTTTTTTTTTGAGACAGTCCTTCACTATGTGCTTATCATTAAAATTCAAAGTTCTAGTATCTCCATATTTATTAATCTGTGACCGTTTTATAGGTTAAAGTATTCTATTAGTATGACTATATCTATTCTGTCATACAAATAGTAATTCCTATCGGTTTTGTAAATAACTTAATGTGTATGTTCTAGTCATTTTCTACTTCTAGTGCGGGCTGGGTTAACATTCAATAGGTATTTTATCATCAGACCGGTAAAAAAAATTGTCTTGAGGCCTATGTTAAGTCTATGGACGCAACAACATGGCCAGTACTTTTTGAATAAAAGGCGGCAGCCCTAAGTAGGCTTCCTGATTATCATCATTATTATAGGGATAAAGGAGCCTCTTGGCTTTTACTACTCTACTCCCCCATCCCGTCTATATGTTGATTTTGTAAATTTTGGACTGGGTCATCAGAATCCCCGGCCTGATCAGCTTGCATCAGAGCCTGGTGAATTCTGGAACTGATCTAATGAATACCTAATGCTATTGAAGTCCTAATTTAGTGACGAAAGAAGGGTTCCTTTTGTCCATTCTTAGTTACACTACACAAAAAAGTTAGGCCATCCATGAAACCCTCTGTCATTGAAAACCTACTGGCATGAAGGGCCAAGACATACCCAAGGCAGTGCTCTGCAACCTTTTATCAGGCACAGCGTACCAAAGCTCTTCACAGAATTCCACGGCACACCACAAGCACCTGGGATATGCTCATTCTCCGCACAGCTAGCATCACCAAGAAATTCATATAAGAAGATCATCTTGCATGGTTTCTCATGTCAGAAGATGGCATTGATAGCATAGATGGCATAAAAGAAGAGACTCCTTTGTGGTTTCTCATATCTGTTGATGGAATATGGAAGTCAAAGGTATCACAGTAAGTAGCAAGTGCTAATACAATCCTTTTAATTTTTCAAAGCCCAGATGGACGATGAAGACCTTATCAGGATGAAATGTGAGTTTCTAATGTTAGTATTCCAAGCTCTCCTTTATATTATGACCGATGCTAAGGGATTATTAGCCGATAACCTTTAAGACGTCAAAAATGAATTTTTGTGACTTGCAACATTTTTGTTCTTTTCAATTAGTTTTGCCTTTCTCTGGATCACAACTTGGACATATTTTTTTTTCCTTTATGGAAAGCACTTAAACTGTGACCTAATTGTTTTTTGTTTTGTTTTTTTACTTTCCACTATCAAATAAAATCTCTAAAATGTAAAATTAAAATTCTGTTTCATGTTATTTCAGTCTACAAATATTGACTCCAAACAAAGTGATAAGGTTAACATTTGTATGGTAACTAGTTAGTGGGAGAGGGGGAATATCCAAAAGTGTGTGTCACAATCAACCAAAAATGTGGTTCAGGCAAGAAGCCCATTATGTTGTCAGAAAGTCATATTAGGACACAAGTGATGTCATAGTTTAAAATATGTCTTTCCTGCCAAGCTCTAGAAAGAAGCAGCTATTTGTAAGGTAGAGCCAACACAGGATTGGATTTAACAAGGAGACAGCAATAGAGTCTAAATGTCAGTGTAGCTGTGACTTTAAGAATCTTTGGAAACTCAACTGCAGAAATAAATGACAATCCACACAAGGTATAACGTTTAAGCAATTCTTGTATTAAAGTTTAGCAGAAAAAAGAAGAAAAAAACTGACTGATATTGATTGCAGAGAAAAAATAAATGGTTTGACGTAATATGGAAAAATATATGTAACTTGATTGAAGTATTAAGTAAAAAATATGATGGAACACTTGATTGAAGATATGGAAGGTACTTGCGATTAGGTGATAGAGAAAAATGCAGGATAACAGGGACGGTCCGTATTCAGAGGATTGGAGAAGTACACAATTCGATTCAGGAAGCCAAAGGTCAGGATTGTAGAGAGTAACCATATCGAGTGAGGAAGCCAAAAGTCAGGATTGGAGAAATCAGAATGGTCGAGGATATCCGGGTCAGCAACAGGTAATCAAAAATGAAAGTAGCAAGATACTCTAAGGTAGCTTGGAGCTAAGGAGTCAGGAACAACAGCTGCTAAAGACAATACTCAGCGATTTGTGTCTGTTGCAGACTGTTATTTATAGTCATAGGAAGATCGCGTCATTGAAGGGGGCGTGGTCTAATGACGCGATCGCGAGAAAAAAAAAAAAGTAAAAATGAAAGCCTGACACTAAGGCAGAAGTGCCAAATACTGATACAATGGCCTCTAGTGGCAGAAGTAGAAATAACCACATTGTAATTATAATCCATAGAGAACCCTGGAATACAGGTGAACCATGACATCTATACTTTGAAAATAGCAGTGTGTATTCCTGAAAGGCCAAGTTAAACTTATACTCTTGGAGAGTCAGCTGAAAAACAGCAGTATTGTCAGAAGAAATAAATAAATGAAAAAAGTAATTTGCACAGTCAATGCTTTGAAAAATTTTCCAACTGTGTGGGTATTTTTCTTTTCATTTTAATAGCACAGAACATCCTCAGGCCAGGAGACTTAGCTAAAACCCAGATGTAGCTTTGAGCCTTTTCTCAGTCCAAGTTCAGAAAAATAAACAAACCTAATAACAGATTCTGACAAGAATGAGGTAAAAACCTCATTTTATTTGTAACTTTTTATATGTTATAACCATTTGTATTATACATTTGTTCCCTAAGCTAAACAGCATTTTTGCTCATCTGAGTGAGGGATAAAATGAAATTCAGACGTGATAAGAATGCATCTTGGTAACCAAGGAAGTGGTATCCTAGCAACAGTATCCACAGAAAAGCTTATAGAAGTTCTTCTGAAAGTATAATTTAACTACTTTAGATTAGATAATTTCATTTTAGAAACAGAAACAGTAAGACATGCATATTATATAAAGATATAGCAAATTGTTCTTAAATATACATGGCTATTATACAAATGCCTAGGTTGGCTGAGTATTTAACATTTAAGAAAAAAAAAAGTGTAAATGTTTTGTTGATACCTGCTGAGGATGTTTCCAACACTACAGAAGTGGAAGATTACTCATAGTAATAAGAGCCCCTATAAAAGCTGTGAATTAATTTGCTTTCTCAAAATATTCACACATGCAAACGGTACATGTGGCTACTGGTGGATAATAAAATGAAAAGTCATAGCATATCTGTGGAGTTAGTTTGAGAGGGTGATTATAATGTTAAATAATTAACCAATACTTCATTGATGGTACTTTATTAAGAACTGCTATTATTAGACAACAGGCAAAGGGTCTAGGACACTTTCTAGCAGCTGGTTCACCGCGGAAGTTAGAATGCTGAATTTTCAGTGAAAAATACTAACTCCCCCTCGAATAAAATAAACCCCTATTACCCTAAAAGTACCCTGAACCCTAACCCTCAAACTAACCATAATACTAAACCCAATACCTAATTCTAACCCTATTACTAATCCTTAACACAAAATACTAACCCTACAATTAGCTGTGTAAAAGTTAATGTCCTTTTTTTTTGCTGCATGAACCAATAAGAATAATGTCACTCAAATGAATAGAGTTATCTGTCTCTCTAGTGATGTCATCAGACGATGTATTGCACTTTTAAGAGATCCTACTGTGGACAAAATGTACACAATGTGTACTATTCAAGTAGCACAGGAAGTCTAAATTAAACAAAACTTTATATCCTCAGTGTCTACACACTTAGTGCTGTCTCACCTGTGGTATATATATGCAGAGTCATCACTGGGGGAGGAATTGAGTCAAATATTACAAATGTGATTTATGCAGGAAGCCTGTGCACTATACAAGAAGTAGTCTTTAACTTGTAACAATAGTATGAAAACACATAGCTTAAACAATTGCCATTACATTGGGATATTAGACAATCAGATTAGTTTGTAAAGTAGTAAAATAGTTTGTAATGATGAAGGCTCCATTCCAGAGACTGAAACATTGATATCTACCTGAAAATAAATATGTTTTCTACTTTGGATTAAGACCTGTGACGGCCACAGTACGCCACAGTACTTTTGGTATATATATATATATAAAAATATATATATATATATATATGCTAAACATAATAGAAAAACAATGTAGAATGTTTGTAGAGAAAAGTTCAGGAAGTTTTACATTGCACCGAATTTGTGCTTTTTTCCCGTGTTTTCTATAGATTTATAGTTAATTTTTTATATTCATTTTCAGAAAGAGCAAAAGTATTTTCAGACTGTTTTATGGGTCTGAAATATAATGTTTGAAAACTATTGTATCTGCTTAAACTGTTAAAACATAAAATTATTATCATCCAAATTATTGTAAATGCTTGTACCGCAGACAAAGCCACAGTCACAAATCCCATTTTTCAAAACCTCCATTATGTCAGGTTTGAAATGCTGCTGATAGCTATATTGCTTGTCAAAAAAAATCTTTTTTTCTAAGTTTGCTGTGCCTAATCGTTCATGCTTATGGAAACATAATTGGCTTCTCTATAATTCTTTTCTGTCTGCCTTAAAATAACCAAATTAATAATCCGTCACAGTCACAAGATATCGTAAAGCTACAATATTTTTAATTATTGCAATGTTCATGAAATATGGGTTATGCGAATTTTTTGCACATACTCAGTGTATAAAAATAGAATAGTGTGACATTATTTGCTACATTAGTCATATTTTCTGTTTTTTTATCATTCATAATTAAGTTTTTACAAAATATCATTATTAAACCAGTATATTGGCGCATTGAAGGAATTCTTTCTTCTTACCTCGTGACCTCTGACAACATGTAGGGAACAAGAAATCTTTACATAGAAACATAGAAACATAGAATGTGTCGGCAGATAAGAACCATTCGGTCCATCTAGTCTGCCCAATTTTTCTGAATACTTTTAATAGTCCCCCATTCCCGGTCTTATAGCTAGGATAGCCTTGTGTCTATCCCACGCATGCTTAAAATCTTTGACTGTGTTTACCTCTACCACTTCTACTGGAAGGCTATTCCATACATCCACTACCCTCTCAGTAAAGTAATACTTCCTGATATTACCTTTAAATCGTCGCCCCTCTAATTTATGGCTATCTCCTCTAGTTGTGGTAGTTTTTCTTCTTCTAAATATACTCTCTTCCTTTACTGTATTACATTTTACATTACATTTTATTATAAAAGACAACGAGTTAGCTTTTGTAACCAACTCTGATCTTGATGGGATACTGTCATATTGTCGATAATGTGAATGTAGTGAATACAAAAATGATATATGCATTGTTTGCTGAACTGAAAGCAAAATGGATATATTGGTTAACCCCTTCACCTATACTCATTAATATATACTTCCAAATAGCATGGAACCAGGAGGACCAGTGTTTATTGCAGATGGATATCAAATAACACCTGAAGCCCAGCCTTGGCCACTTTGAATGTCCCCATACTGACAAGTTAAATGTAAGCAGTGCTCAAAGTGAGCACTGCTGAATTTAATGCCTCAGTGACAGGACTGTTGAAATTTGTGTACCCTTTGTGACAATGGCTGTTGTAACATTTCTGTGGTCTTTGTCTTCAACTGCAATTTTCCTTTTTCTCATTTAATATACCCACATATATTATATACTGTTTTTAAGACCATAAAAAGGGCTCCCTTTAGATGCCATTATTTTCATCAGCTCATATATTTTACTACAGAAAAAAATAATCACAAAATGATAAAAAAACAAAAACATTTCTAACGTTGACCTGAAAAATCTTTCACACTATCAAAAATGGTAAAATCAACCCTGTCTAAGAAGTTTCAGAATGTTGTTCTGAGTTTAGAAATATGCATGTGTACATGTTATGTACAGGTTTTTTTTTTTTTGTATATTATAGGGCAATAATTTAAAATAGCATTTTTTTGTTTGTTTCCTAACCATGTTCTACCTTTTGACTCCAACCATAATCATCACCCCAACATTTACTCTAAATCTAACCCTAACTCTAGCACTAATCCTAACCATAATTATAACCCTAACCCATCTGTAACCCTTAATGGAGCCCTAAACCTAGATCTTTGGTTAATAGATGTAGGGTTAGTTTTGTACTTATTTTTCTTCTTTGCAATGTTGCTGCCTCTAGGTGCAGTCAAGCAACAGAGCAACAGAAGTGATTTCTGATCAGTTAAGTCACTCTTGCAGAATACAGAGCAGCATCATATCAGAGGAAAATGCTGCTCTCCAACATGGTGCCCTGGGTCTGTAACGGTCCATAGTACAGAGAATATCATTAACATTTCCTTCATGGACCCAATGAATGTCCCTATTGACAATGCTGTTTTTCTGAGTCTGACTATAGTGTAAAGTTAAATAAACATCTGACCTTCTGATTCTTACTTTATTCTAAGTCCAACTATAATGTAATGGTAGATAAACAAAATGCCCTCTCTGAGAGCTAGTAACTAAAAAGGTGAGTTGCAAGTGAGTTGAAGGGAGATGAACATTTAATCTCACCAATTTAGCTATACATTGTGCAGGGACAATCCTGGTGAGTTTGATTAGCGGGAAAAACTCACCAGGGTTGCTACCTGCACAATGTATAGCTAAATTGATGACATGAAATGTTTTTCTCAACTCACCTCATCTCATAACAACTCACCTCATCTCACCTCAGTTCACCTTTTAGTGAATAGACCCCTGAGTCTTAGCATAATGAAATAGCAGATATGCTTTTTTTCTATTTTTGAGTCAACTCAGGCACATATCAGGCATTCTTGAATATCTCCAATCAGTGGGCTCCTGAGAGAGGTGCGGGGTGTGTGGAAATTCTGGAATATTGAGGGGTTAAATGCTGCAATATTGAATGGCAAAATTCTAGCATATTGAGGGGTTAAATGCTGCAATATTGAATGGCAAAATTCTGGCATATTGAGGGGTTAAATGCTGCAATGTTGAATGACAAAATTCTGGTATATTCAGGGGTTAAATGCTGCAATATTGAATGGAAAAATTCTGGCATATTGAGGGGCTAAATGCTGCAAAATTCTGGCATATTGAGGGGTTAAATTCTGCAATATTGAATGGCAAAATACTGGCATATTAAATTGCTAAATACTCTCATATTGAGTGGCACAATTCTGGAATACTGGGGGGTTAAATGCTACAATATTGAATAGCAAAATTCTGGCATATTGAAGTGTTAAATGCTGGAATATTGAATGTCAAAATACTGGCATATTAAATGGCTAAATACTGGCATATAGAGTGGCACAACTCTGGCATATTGAGGGGTTAAGTGCTGGAATATTGAGTGACAAAATACTGGCATATTGAGGGGTTAAATGCAGGAATATTGAATGAAAAACTAATGGCATATTTAGGGGTTAAATGCAGGAATATTGAATGGCAAAATACTGGTATATTAAATGGCACAATTCTGGCATATTGAGGGGTTAAGTGCTGGGATATTGAGTGACAAAATACTGGCATATTGAGGGGTTAAATGCAGGAATATTGAATGAATGGCAAACTAATGGCATATTGAGGGATTAAATGCAGGAATATTGAATGGTAAACGAATGGCATAATGAGGGGTTAAATGCTGCAACATTGAATGGCAAAATAATGTCATATTGAGGGGTTAAATACTGCAATATTGAATGGCAAAATTCTGGCATAGTTAGGGGTTAAATGCTGCAATATTGAATGGCAAAATTCTGGCATACTGAGGAGTTAAATGCTGCAAAATTCTTGCATATTGAGGGGTTAAATGCTGCAATATTGAATGGAAAAATTCTTGCATATTGAATAACAAAATAATACTGGCATATTGAGTGACAAAATACTGGCTTATTTAATGGCAAAAGAATGGCACATTTAATGACAAAATACTGGCATATTGGGTGGCAAAATAATGACATATTGGGTGGCTAAATATTGGCATACTAAGTGGCAAAATACTGGCATATATTAAATGGCAGAATATTTCTGGCATATTATTGGGCAAATTGGCTGGGGCATATTAAATGGCAAAATAATACTGGCATATTATTAGGAAAATTGTCTGGCTTATTAACGGTAAAATAATACTGGCATATTATTGGAAAATTGGTTGTGCCAATTTCATGGGCAAACACTGGAATATTGATGGGAAAACAGTTTTTAAATTGGCAAAGTGATGCTGTGGCATGGTCTGTGGAGCAAAATAAAATTATGAGGAAAACTATGAGGTACTATGAGGAAAGTGACAGTAGCTAGTTCTGTGAGGAAAAGTGACACTGTGGCATGCCAAATCATGTAGGTGAAATATGAGTGCAAGCCAAGTGCAATATACGTGCATGGCAAGTTCTGTGGGTACTGTATGGTGCTGTGTTAAGTCCTTTAGGTGCAATGTGGATGCAGAGGAAGGGAATAAAAACAAGGAATGCAATTTTTCAATAACAGTTTTATTACATATGAAAATAGTTGAATATAATATTAAAAAATTCAAATAAGTATAAATGCAACTAGTTAGAGAGAGAGAGAGAGAGAGAGAGAGGGAGAGAGAGAGAGAGAGAGAGATATCTGTGTGTATAGATATGTATTGTTTTAGAATTGTACAATTGTCACCTCGTGGGGCTCCTGTGTGTGGCATATTTATTGGGCCCCATGTGTGGCATAATTAAGGGGCTCTTTTGTGTGGCATAATTATGGGGCGCTTGTGTGTGGCATAACTATGGGGCGCTTGTGTGTGGCATAATTAAGGGACACCTGTGTATGTGGCATAATTAATTGGGCTTCAAGGTGAGGCATAAATAATGAGGCTCTGGTGTGGCATAAAAAGACTTCAAAGGCATCAGTGATTGAAAGCTGCTTGTCGTCTAGCACCATAGTGAGGGATGTTGGGCAGGCCACTTATATTTGATCCCCTGGCTATGCAGGTGAGTAGTAAGATCGTGAGTCTCCTTCTCCATAGAACAACTTCATTAGGTAAGTCCTAGTAGATAAGTAACACTGAGCCGGCATATGCCAGCTGCTTCTGATTTCTAGTTGTTCGAAATACTGCTAGTTTTTCATTGGTTCCGTGCAGTTTCACAATCATGTCACATGGCGCGGTCTGCGGGGCTCTCTTTGCTTTCGGCACACAGAAACAGTCCAGAATCTTATGTTCCTTAGCAGGAGCCTTAGGCCAAATTTGTTTCAATAGATCTACCAGATAGGACCGGATTGCAGTGGGCCCAACTGCCTCCGGGACCCCTCGCACCCGTTTGCAGATCGGGTTTTCGTCTCCATCTGTTGACGAAAGCCCTGTGCCTGCATGTCACATATTTGGGTTTTAGTGTCTGCGCTATCTTTTTAAACCGTACTCGTAGCCGACTCCAAAACCTGTACCTGGCTGTGTAGCCATTAAATAGATGCAGTTATTTTCAGCCTAGGTTGGAGCTTGGCAAAAGCACGCCCACTTCGGTCCTCAGTCAGCTCCACCCCCAAAAATGAATTATTCACTCCCCTGTGTGTTTCAAAAATGTTTGCACAGGCCAAATGTAGAAAACAGTTATGTCATAAATCTACTGGTTGTTGTTGGTGGCGGTGTTTTAGAAAGTGCTTCCTATGCAACATGCTTTGGAAGAATTAACTTAGGGTAGTAGCACACTTTGCTGGACCGAGCACCTCTCTGGAACACAGAAGTCAGCTGGGACACAGGCTTCCACTGGAACTTCAGCATGAAGAGATTAATGTAATAAGTGACAGGACATGGTGACACCAAGATATCTGTAGATGGTAAGTGGACATTACCTCTTCATTGTGCTATGACAGCCTGGACATTAATAATTTTTATTATATTTTTATTATATTTATTGGTTACTGGTTACCCCAAAATCTTTGTGCTTATTCCGCAATTGGTAACTGTTGAAGTTAGAATATAATTTCTCGAGATTTCCAGAAGCTGTATATTGTTTTACAGGTTAATTTAGACAAGCTACCTCATGCATTCTTTATATTATAGCATCTTAGGTGCACCTGCCTCTGCCCAACAGCAAAAACAGCTGTGTGTGGATTACTATATAAATGTTTTAGTGATACTGTCAGGAAATAGTAGGAACACATCCAAAAAAACAAAACAAAAACAGACGGTGTTTCTCATCCTTAGAAAGTTGGCAACAAGTGTATAAACATAATAGGAATTAACAGTTTTAGTTTTATCCCAAGGCACAGTCTCAGTAAGTTGAGGCCTGACCTCACCTACTTTCTATATGGCACACAGTGGGAGGTCCATATAATACTTCTCTCAATTAACCCCTGCACAGCATATACATAATATGGACAAAAGTATTGGGACACACCACTTAATTCTTGAATTAAGGTGTTTAAATCGGACCCATTGTAAAAACAAGTACATAGTCTTGATGTCTGCATTTACAAACATTTGTGAAACAAATGGGTAATTCTCAAGAGCTCAGTGAATTCAAATGTGATAGGATGCAACCTTTGCAAAAAGTCAGTTCCTAAAATGTTATCTCGGCTAGAGATTCCACGGTCAACTGTAAGCGTATTATTGGAAAGTCGAAGAATTGAACAACATCCGCAACTCAGCCATGAAATGGAAGTCACAGAATCTGTGTGGCAAAACTTCATGCAATGGGTTTCCATGATCGAGCAGATGAATGCTCGGATATGGGGATGTAACGCACATTGCCACTGGACTCAGTGAAAATGTGTTTTGTAGAGTTTTCACTGTTTGGCAGTCTGATGGGCTAGTGTGGGTTTGGTGGATGCTAGGAGAACATTAACCTGCCTAACTGCATTGTGTCAACTTTCAAGCTTGGTTGGCGAGGTATAATGGAATAGGGATTGGGCTAGCCCCCTTCCAGTTTAGGGAAATCTTAATGCTTCAAGAAATTTTGGACAAAGCTATGATTCCAACTTTTTGGGTACAGTTTGGGGTAGGCACTTTTCTGTTCCAGCATGATTGTGCCACAGGGCACTAAGCAAGCTCCAAAAATACTTTGTTGGATGAGTTTGGTGTGTAAGCAGGGCCGGCGCTACTGTAATGCAGCACAGGCAGCTGCCTTAGGGCGCCCCTATGTGGGGGCGGGAAAATCGCCCGCTCCCCCAGGCCATTTTACATACCTCCATGCTCCTGTTTAGGTCCGTGGCTGTGAGGGAAGCGTTGTGCGCTTCTCTCCAGCCTCGCGGATCAATAAAGTGTGTTTTCGCGCGGCTGGAGGGGAGCTCACAACGCTTCCCTCTCAGCCACGGACCTTCAGAGCACCGGGAGACGGAGCAGCAAAGAGGTAAGTACTGGGGTCTGGGGAAGGGGGGAGGAGGGTGGGAAAATCCTAGTATATTGAGGGGCAAAATCCTGGCATATTGAGTAGCACGATCCTGGCATATTGGAGGGGCAAAATCCGGGCATATTAAATGGGCAAAATCCCAGCATATTGGAAGGGCTAAATCCCAGCATATTGAGTGGCACAATCCTGGCATATTGGAGGGGCACAATCACAGCATATTGAGTGGCACAATCCTGGGACATTGGAGGGGCAAAATACCAGCATATTGAGTGGCACAATCCTGGGATACTGAGTGGCACAGTCCTGGCAAATTGGAGGGGCAAAATCCGGGCATGTTGAGTGGCCCAATCCGGGCCTATTGGAGGGGCAAAATCCTGGCATATTAAATGGCATATTAGAGGGGCAAAATCCTGGCATATTAAATGTCATATTGGAAGGGCAAGATAATGGAATAATAAATGGCATATTGAGGGGCAACATCCTGGCATATTGAGGGTTAAAATCCTGGCATATTGGAGGGGCAAAATCCTGACATATTAAATGGCAAATTGGAGGGGAAAAATCCTGGGAAATTAAATGGCATATTGAGGGGCAACATCCTGGCATATTGAGGGTTAAAATCCTGGCATATTAAATGGCATATTGGAGGGGCAAAATCCTGGCATATTAAATGTCATATTGGAGGGGCAAGATAATGGAATAATAAATGGCATATTGAGGGGCAACATCCTGGCATATTGAGGGTTAAAATCCTGGCATATTGGAGGGGCAAAATCCTGACATATTAAATGGCAAATTGGAGGGGAAAAATCCTGGGAAATTAAATGGCATATTGAGGGGCAACATCCTGGCATATTGAGGGTTAAAATCCTGGCATATTAAATGGCATATTGGAGGGGCAAAATCCTGGGAAATTAAATGGCATATTGAGGGGCAACATCCTGGCATATTGAGGGTTAAAATCCTGGCATATTAAATGGCATATTGGAGGGGCAAAATCCTGGGAAATTAAATGGCATATTGAGGGGCAACATCCTGGCATATTGAGTGGCAACATCCTGGCATATTAAATGGTATATTGGAGGGGCAAGATCCTGTGATATTAAATGGCATATTGAGAGGCAAAATACTGGCATATTGAGTGGCTAAATACTGGCATATTGAGTAGTGTGTCTCAGGTTATGTGTGAATTGGTGTAACTGTGTGTGTGTAAGTGGTAAGGGTGTATTTAAGTGTGTCACTTTCTGTGTAAGGGTGTGGGTGTAAGTGTGTCACTGTGCCTGTGTAAGGATGTGTGTGTCACTGTATCTGTGTAAGGGTGTGCGTGTGTGTGTGTCACTGTATCTGTGTAAGGGTGTGTGTGTAAGTGTGTCACTGTGTCTGTGTATGTGTGTAATAGTTTCACTGTGTATGTGTAAGGGTGTGTGTAAGTGTTTCACTGTGTCTGTGTAAGGGTGTGTAAGTGTGTCTGTGTAAGGGTGTGTGTGTAAGTGGTAAGTGTGTCTCTGTGTGTGACTGCAAGGGTGTCTTTGTGTTTAAGGGTTTCAATGTGTGACACATTTAGAGCATGCGAGTTGAATATTTAGATGTATTTATTTTCTACACAATACATTATTCATATATATATATATATATATATATGTGTGTGTAAGGAGCAGGGGCGTAGCGTGGGGGGTGCAGGGGGGGCCGGCCGCACCGGGCGCAATATCTGGGGGGGCGCAGCCACAACCGCGCGATACTTCCTGTCAGCCGCCGGATGTGAGCGGCAAATGACGGCGTGACGTCACATCCGGCGGCTGCGCGGCGGAGGCTCTTCTGAAACTGCATCGCGGCCTTTCTTCCCTGAGCTGTTGGAAGTGGAATTTGTAAAGGTAAGAATAAAGGGGCTTGGGGGACCTATTGTATTATGTATTGAGGAGGGGGTCATTAATGTATTGGAGAGGGGGAGGGGGAGGGGGGTCATTAATGTATGGGGGAGGGGGGTCATTAATGTATGGGGGAGGGGGGTCATTAATGTATGGGGGAGGGGGTCATTAATGTATTGGGGAGGGAGGTCATTAATGTATGGGGGAGGGGAGGGGAGTCATTAATGTATGGGGGAGGGGAGGGGGGTTCATTAATGTATGGGGAGGGGGGTCATTAATGTATGGGGAGGGGAGGGGGGTTCATTAATGTATGGGGGAGGGGGGTTTATTAAATGTATGGGGGAGGGGGGTTCATTTAATGTATGGGGGAGGGGGGGTCATTTAATGTATGGGGAGGGGAGGGGGGGGTCATTTAATGTATGGGGGAGGGGAGGGGGGGTCATTTAATGTATGGGGGAGGGGAGGGTCAGTAATGTATGGGGAGGGGGGGAAGTAATGTATGGGGAGGGGGGGAAGTAATGTATGGGGGAGGGAGGTAAGTAATGTATGGGGGAGGGGGGCAGTAATGTATTGGGGATGGGGGGGCAGTAATGTATTGGGGACGGGGGGCAGTAATGTATTGGGGAAGGGAAGAAGGGGGGCAGTAATGTATTGGGGAAGGGAAGAAGGGAGGCAGTAATGTATTGGGGAAGGGAAGAAGGGAGGCAGTAATGTATTGGGGAAGGGAAGAAGGGGGGCAGTAATGTATTGGGGAAGGGAAGAAGGGGGGCAGTAATGTATTGGGGAAGGGAAGAAGGGGGGCAGTAATGTATTGGGGAAGGGAAGAAGGGGGGCAGTAATGTATTAGGGGATGGGGGTCAACTGTGTATTAGGGGAGGGAGGGGTCAGCCGTGTATTAGGGGGAGGGGGGTCAGCAGTGTATTAGGAGAAGAGGGGGGGGATGGGAAAGATCTGACTTGGGAATTTGAGATGAGGCAATGATTATATTTTTTACATTTGTGGCCTAATGAATAATCTATATATATGTGTGTATGTAGAAGGAAATGTAAATAGGTGGGGCTACAGGGGTGAGGGAATTATATTTGTAATATATTTATTAGGAACTGTGGAGGGAAGGGGGTTGGATGAGAGCATTAAATATCATAGCATTAAATATTATATTTATGGGGTAGGAACTGTATTATATATTTTTGGTTTAGTGCAGGGGTAGGTAACCTTTGACACTCCCTTTGTTTTTTGACTACATCTCCATTAAGGCTTGCAAAGCATCATGGGAGGTGTAGTCCACAACATCTGGAGTGGCAAAGGATGTCTACTCCTGGTTTAAAGCATAGGTGTATAACCATTTGGCTTCCCCAGGCCAAAATAACCCCTTAAACTCTTAAAGGATCACTATAGTGTCAGGAAAACAAAGTGGTTTTCCTGACACTTTAGTACCCTGAGGGTGCCCACACCCTCAGGGTCCCACTCCCGTGGCGCTGAAGGGGTTAAATTCCCTTCAGTTACTTACCTTAATCCAGCGCCAGGCTCCCTCGGTGCTGGTGACCTGTCTGACGTCAGCTCCCCGTCCGACGTCACTGGAGCTGAATGCGCATGGCTGCGTGCGCATTCAAAGTGTCCATAGGAAAGCATTTCTCAATGCTTTCCTATGGACACTCTGCGCGATGGAGGCGAAATGTGCCTCCAGGCTCCAGCGTCGCAGATGCGCCTCTAGTGTCTGTCCGGAAGACAGCCACTAGAGGCTGCCTTAACCGCAAATGTAAATGTAGCAGTTTCTCTGAAACTGCTATGTTTACATGTGAAGGGTTAAAACCTGCTGAAAATGTGGAGAATGCGTGTAATGCATGTTCGCACTCAATAAAGTGTTGGAAAATAAACTTGTATTTAGATGCATTTTACTTTAATTACATAAGTATTTTCATAACAAACAATTCATGTGCTTGGGGGGTAAGGGTTTCTTTAACTAATCTAGTAGAAGAGACTCGAGTGCTAAAATCCACGGGTTAGGGGGCGCAAATTACTTGCCTTGCCCCGGGTGCTGACAACCCACGCTACGCCACTGGTAAGGAGGCTTAATGGTGTGGGAGGCGTGGCAGATCAGAGCAGGGGGGCACCAAAATGCACCTTCGCCTGTGTAGACGAAAATCCTTGCACGGGCCCTGCTCACACGGAAAGTAGGCTGGGCTGGGAGGAGATTACCACTTCCGGCATCACTTTCTTACTGATTTAAAGGGATTATACCACGAGACCAAATTACATTTTAAAGACCTTATAAAGTATTTGTTAAATAGATTTGTTAGCAATCAAGATGTATGATTTCATAGTTATGGAGAAAAAAGAAATACTGCATGTTGTGTGTGTTTCATCACTTTCACAAAAGTTATAGCAAACCTGCTCAGTGTCCCTATATAGCAGGGACAGCGTCTTTTCTGCATCCAAATTACCCTGTTCCTCTTTCCTGCTCTATTGTTTCTCTTTTCTGGGAGCTCAGGATGCTTAGTTTGTATACAGTATCACAGAGCTCCACAGCAATAAATGAAACAGAATAAAGTGAGTTTAAACTGCAGTGAAAGTGGTTTTTATATTAGTTTGTGTAAATAAAATACTTTATTCTTAGTCAAAATGACTTTTCATATTACATAAATAGTTACCAAATAGCAAGAAAGTTTTCCACTAATAGCCTATATTTTCAATGGGAAATGTGTAATTTACATACTGTGCCACATGTGATGTCATGAGCAGGAGACTCCCCAGACATTTGAAACCTCTCCTATTTCAGGCATTTGCTTGCAATTTTGCTAACATAATGTAGAGATCATTTTCAGCTTTTTTTAATCTCGTAGGTCAATTCGTATGAATTTCGACTCTATTTCACCTCTACTTCGGTTTATAGAATGCCAATAGCATTACATACAATAACTTAAGCCGAAATTGAGACGAAATTCGAATTCAACATAGAATGGCTGTCAGTATCTGAATGAACGAATGGACGAATGATTTTCGTTCATTTTGCATTCGTTCATTCGGATTTCGTTAGTTTATCTGTTTTCTTCTGCATAGCATAATGTTATTCAGAATAAAAACTAATCTGATGAATACTGGATGTCTGATTTATTCGGAGTTAGACATTCAGTATTCATCAAATTAGTTTTTATTCTGCATAACATTATGCTATTCAGAAGAAAACGGATAAACTAACGAAATCCAAATGAACGAATGCAAAATGAACGAAAATCATTCGTCCATTCGTTCATTCAGATGCTGACACGGGATGAATGAAATGCGTATGACATTCGTATGTAATTCGTATTAATTAGCCTCTTTGAACCGAATTCTCCTACCTTACACTATTGAAGTTAGGTTACATCTAGTGTTGAGCGAACCCGAACCGCACAGTTCGGGTTCGTACCGAACTTTACGTTTTTTGTACCCCGGACCCGAACACGGACATGTCACTGTATGTTCGGGTTGGAGTTCGGGGTTTGGCGATTTAATGATGCGTTTTGAAAGGCTGCAGGGCAGCCAATCAACAAGCGTTTGACTCGTTTGCCCTTAGAAGCCATCACAGCCATGCCTACTAATGGCATGGCTGTGATTGGCCAGTGCAGCATGTGACCCAGCCTCTATATATACGCACATCACATGAGCTCTTAGTGTAGGAAGAGGATGCTGCAGCTGTGAGGGACAGATTAAAAAAAATGCTGGTGTTGAATTTGCAAATTACAGCGATTATTCAAACTACAGCGATTATTCAAATTACAGTGATTATTTTAGTGGGTGCTATACTACATATTTGTACCCTGCCTTGGGCCCAGTGTCACAGAGAGTGCAGTGCACTTGCAACTGCATGTGTGCCAGGCACATGACTTTAATCCTGTTCTGTTAGCTCAGTGGGCAACATCTAGGCATTTTTAAATATTACAATTTGTTGGTGTTAAATATTACATTTGCGTCCTGCACTTCATATCTGAGAGTCAAATAGAACAGTCAAAAACTGTGCTTACAGCGCACTTCTAAAAATTCTAATAGTTTTGGGTGGTAAATAGTACATTTGCTTCTTGCAGTGCACTTCATATCTTAGCGTCAAATAGAACTGTCAAATACTGTGCTTACAGCGCACTTTGAACATTTCTAATAGTTTTGGGTGATAAATAGTACATTTGCGTCTTGCGGTGCACTTCATATCTGAGAGTCAAATAGAACAGTCCAATACTGTGCTTACAGCGCACTTTGAAAAATTCTAATTGTTTTGGGTGCTAAATAGTACATTTGCGTCTTGCAGTGCACTTCATATCTGAGAGTCAAATAGAACAGTCCAATACTGTGCTTACAGTGCACTTTGAAAAATTCTAATTGTTTTGGGTGCTAAATAGTACATTTGCGTCTTGCGGTGCACTTCATATCTGAGAGTCAAATAGAACAGTCCAATACTGTGCTTACAGTGCACTTTGAAAATTTGTAATTGTTTTGGGTGGTAAATAGTACATTTGCGTCTTGCCGTGCACTTCATATCTGAGAGTCAAATAGAACAGTCCAATACTGTGCTTACAGCGCACTTTGAAAAATTCTAATTATTTTGGGTGGTAAATAGTACATTTGCGTCTTGCGGTGCACTTCATATCTGAGAGTCAAACAGAACAGTCCAATACTGTGCTTACAGCGCACTAAGAAAATTTGTAATTGTTTTGGGTGGTAAATAGTACATTTGCGTCTTGCCGTGCACTTCATATCTGAGAGTCAAATAGAACAGTCCAATACTGTGCTTACAGCGCACTTTGAAAAATTCTAATTGTTTTGTGTGCTAAATAGTAATTTTTATTTATTTTACTAAATTACTTATATTCTTTTCATGTATTAATTTAATTACAGTTAACTCCTGCAGGTCTGTGCTGTGATTCTAACCAGAGCAAACGTTAAACTTCTCCCCTTTTTTTATGTATTTTTGAATACTAAATTGTAGATCATTTATATGTACATGGTATCCATCCAAAGAAAATAAATGATAACATATAACTTGTATGGGTGCGTTAAATGAGAGAGAGGAAAACCAAGTTTATTCAACCACTTATCAAAATGTAAAAATCACCTCTGGTCATTAGCCCTGGAAAATCCCTGGTTCTTTAAGGGTTAATGCATGCCTTATTAGTATCCCTTACTGAATGGTGTAATATACCAGTAACATGTTCTAAGACTTTTCGCAGGACAGTTCTGATTTTGGGGGGGGGGGGGGGGTGTCACGCTGTCCTGTCAAGCTCTACCGCTGTTCCACATTTCGGAAGAGAGGTATAATCCATCAAAACATCGGAAATTAAAACTGCAACACCATGTTCTTGATCTGTTCTCTGGTGTCTGGGACACTGGAGAAGGAATACTGCACATGCGCAGTGCTACCTGGATGTGTGACAGCGCAACCGTGCATGCGTGGTGGCGCTGTCAATCTACCTCACAGGGATACTGTCAAAGTATGCATGAACCACATATCTTTAGGGGGTCACTAAAGGGAATACTCCGTGAGAGAAACTATAGTGAATTGAGACAGGAATTTCAAACTTAAATACAAAGTAGCCTTAATAAAGGTTACTGGCCCTTTAAATCCAACAAATAACGTGTGAAACTGTCAACTTTTTTTTAATACACTTTTATTAGTATTATTTTAATCACACTTTTGGGTTTACATCTACACCACTAAAATTTGACTTTCTATGTTTCCATCTGTTTGATTTCAACAAAATTATGTCCATAAGCTTCTATATCCGAATTTCCCAACCACTTAGAGCCAAATTTCAACAACTCAATAGCATAGGTAAGGGATGAAATTCGAAAATTTCGACTCTTTCAACCTAATTCTCCAACCTTATACTATTGAAGTGAGGCCATTTTCGTCCATTGCTGCATTCATTTCACCATTCAATTCGTATGGATGAACATTTCACCTATGTTCATTCAATACATAGTATAAGGATGGAGAATTCGGATTAAAGAAAGAGACGAATTTCAACAGCTCAATAGCATTAAGGCAGGGGATGAATGAAATTCGTATGGAATTCGTATGTAATTCGTATTAATGAGACTCTTTGAACCGAATTCTCCAATAGGTGAATTATTTTCCATTCGTACCAATAAATATAACAAAACAAAAATAATGAACGAATTTCATCTGAAACGAATGCAGCAATGGACGAAATTTGTTTTGGAAACAAATAACATTTTCGTCCGAATGGACGAAAAGGAAACAAAAATGTTTGTTTTGCCCATCTCTACTCATTACTATCACCAACTACTCATTGAGGATTCTCACATCACATGACCTATATATTCCTCTTTAATGAGTTGACTTGTGAATCTTCCCAGCATTCTCTTCTCCATACTTCTCAATCTCTAAAAATGACCCTGGCTATGATGATTGATTTGTAATATTATTATTATAATTATTCTTTCCAGTATAATATAAATATAGCTCTGAATGGATATGACTATGTAAATCCCTCTCCTGCTCTCTTTTATTAAACTTTAAAATGTATATTCTCCATGAAGTAAACCCAATATTGCGTATGACCTAGTATACTTGTCCCCTGTAATTGGACTATCCCTTTCCACATTTGCCAACATCCCAGGAGTCATATGACACTGTGGGGGTCATGTACTAAACAAGTGCAGTGGGGGAAAAAAGTAGGTAAAACATGAGTAAGGAGCAATTTGCGACTATTTGTAACATTTTGTTTTCCCTGATTTGCGCCTCTTCCATTTATTTTTATTTAGCGTGCATTTTTCCGTTTGTAAGTGCGATTAGATTTGCGCATGCTAAAGAGTTTTGCCAATATTTTGGGAAAAAGAATTCTTATTAGCGTGTGAAAATTGCACCAGCTTTTAGCAAATGCTTTCAAAAGAGGTAGAAAAAATATTCGCAAACTTGCCTGTTTTTATTCGCAATTATGCCTCTTTTTATTCACAATTTGCTCATATGTACTATTGGAGTGTTAAATGTTTAGTACATTGCAATAGAAGCAAAGAGCAAAAATAGTTTTGAACATACAATATATTTGTGTTTTATTATTACATGCCCCTCTGTGTGATGTCACATGACATTGGTTGTCCCAACAAAATTGGGTTCCAGTCTTCCTAGTATGTGTACAAGCATATATTGGCTGCCTGGAGCACATTGAACAACTCTGTCTTGTCAAGTCTGAAAACTGCTGGCAACTATTCTTTTCTTATTCTGATTAATATGTCACATATCTATCACCTGCTCACCTTTCCTTATTGTGATCAGTGTGGTAAAAGTAGGGTTGTTGCCACCTTTTCCTCCAAAAAATACCGGCCGTGTGTGGGCGGAGCTACAAGAGGGAGGGGGCATGAGAGGTGGAGCCAGAAAGGGGGCGGATTATCACTGAAATGATATATATTATTTATATATCATGCCAGTGAGAAGCGTGTGTGTGTGTCACAGACTGTCACTCTCACAAACTCTCACAGACTGTCTCTCTCTTACACAGACAGTCTGTGAGAGAGACAGTCTCTCTGCTCTCTAATTCTCTCACAGACAGTCTCTCTCTCTGCTCTCTCTCTCTCACAGACTGTCACTTTCACTCTCTCACTCAGTCTCTGACAGTCTCTCTCTGTCACAGTCTCTCTCTCTGTGTGTGTCTCTCTCTGTGTCTCATAGACAGTCTCTGCTCTCTCTCTCTCTCACACACAATCTCTGCTCTCTATCTCTCTCACAGTCTCTATTTCTCTCTCACTCAGATTCTCTGCTCTCTCTCTGCTCTCTCACACACAGTCTCTGCTTTCTCTCACACAGACAGTCTCTGCTCTCTCTCACACAGACAGTCTCTGCTCTCTCTCACACAGACAGTCTCTGCTCTCTCACACAGACAGTCTCTGCTCTCTCTCACACAGTCTCTGTTCTCTCTCACACAGTCTCTGCTCTTTCTCACACAGACAGTCTCTGCTCTCTCTCACACACAGTCTCTGCTCTCTCTCTCTCACTCTCTCTCACAGTCTCTGCTCTCTCTCACACAGGCAGTTTCTCTCTCTGCTCTCTCTCTCTCTCACAGACAGTCTCTGCTCTCTCTCTCTCTCTCTCTCTCTCACAGACAGTCTCTGCTCTCTCGCTCTCTCAAAGACAGTCTCTGATCTCTCACAGACAGTCTCTGCTCTCTCGCTCTCTCTCATACACAGTCTCTGCTCTCTCTCTCATTCACAGTCTCTGCTCTCTCTCTCTCACAGACAGTCTCTGCTCTCTCTCACAGTCTCTGCTCTCTCTCTCACAGGCAGTCTCTGCTCTCTCTCTCACAGGCCGTCTCTGCTCTCTCTCTCAGACAGTCTCTGCTCTCTCTCTCACAGACAGTCTCTGCTCTCTCTCACAGTCTCTGCTCTCTCTCTCACACACAATCTCTGCTCTCTATCTCTCTCACAGTCTCTATTTCTCTCTCACTCAGATTCTCTGCTCTCTCTCTGCTCTCTCACACACAGTCTCTGCTTTCTCTCACACAGACAGTCTCTGCTCTCTCTCACACAGACAGTCTCTGCTCTCTCTCACACAGTCTCTTTTCTCTCTCACACAGTTTCTGCTCTTTCTCACACAGACAGTCTCTGCTCTCTCTCACACACAGTCTCTGCTCTCTCTCTCTCTCACAGACAGTCTCTGCTCTCTCTCTCTCACAGGCAGTTTCTCTCTCTGTCCTCTCTCTCTCACAGACAGTCTCTGCTCTCTCTCTCTCTCTCTCTCTCTCTCTCTCTCACAGACAGTCTCTGCTCTCTCGCTCTCACAGACAGTCTCTGCTCTCTCACAGATAGTCTCTGCTCTCTCGCTCTCTCTCATACACAGTCTCTGCTCTCTCTCATACACAGTCTCTGCTCTCTCTCACAGACAGTCTCTGCTCTCTCTCACAGACAGTCTCTGCTCTCTCTTTCACAGCCTGTCTCTGCTCTCTCTCACAGACAGTCTCTGCTCTCTCTCTCACAGACAGTCTCTGCTCTCTCTCACAGACAGTCTCTGCTCTCTCTCTCACAGTCTCTGCTCTCTCTCACAGACAGTCTCTGCTCTCTCTCTCACAGACAGTCTCTGCTCTCTCTCACAGACAGTCTCTGTTCTCTCTCTCACAGACAGTTTCTGCTCTCTCTCTCACAGTCTCTGCTCTCTCTCTCTCTCATAAACAGTCTCTGCTCCCTCCCACAGACTGTCACTTTCACTCTCTCACACAGTCTCTGCTCTCTCTCACTGCTCTCTCTCTCACAGATTGTCACTCTCTCACACACAGAGACTTTCATTCACTCTCTCTCACAGACTGTTACTTTCAATTTCTCCCACAGACTGTCACTTTCACTCACTCTCTCTCACAGACTGTCACTTTCACTTTCTCTCACAGACTGTCACTTTCACTCACTCTCTCTCACAGACTGTCACTTTCACTCACTCTCTCTCACAGACTGTCACTTTCACTCTCTCTCACACTCTCTCTCAGTCTCTCTCTCCCTGTACCTGTCATGGAGGGGCCTCTAGCTGTCAGGCTGTCTTTCCATCAGGTGTCGGTCCTCTTCAGTGCAGCTTGCAAGGGGCGGAGCTCCAAGCAGGTCCGTAGCACAGAGCAGGTCAGTAGCTGCTGCTGTATCTCTCCCCGCATGATTCCGGGATAGTGTACTGGAAGGCAGACGGCTCTGCACGTGGGGGAGATGCACCAGCAGCATAAAGCTGCTACACAAACGGAAATACCGGGCTTTGCATTGCCGGTATATTAGGTATACCGGCCCCGGCTTCAGGACCCCAAATACCGGCTGTGCCGGTAAATTACCGGCCAGGTGGCAACCCTAGGTAAAAGGCAAGCCCAGCTTATGACCTTGTGTATCTTCCAAACCTTTCAACTTTTTATGAAACATGTGATGTGTAGATAGATGGGTGTTGTGTGCCATGAAATAAACCAGGAAACAGACAGGGATACATTTATTCTTTTTTTTATTTATTTTTTGCAGCAATAAGCAGATGTGCAATTAAAATATTGCTGCGATTTTAATATTATTTTTAATATCTGGTTGATCCAGAGGAAGGCAAAGAAAACCCCAGAGAAACTTTTGGCCAATTTTGTCTCACATGGGGAAAAAAAATTCCTTCCTGACCCCAAATATGGCGATCGGTTTTGTCCCTGGATCATTTCGTTAGTGTATATTGCTGGACACAATACATTTACACAGAGAGGTTACAATCTTATGAGGATATAATACAGAGTAAAGAGGATCTTGCCCTGCAGAGCTTCTTATCTGCACTAACTAACTCTGCAGAGCTTTAGAGTCTAATGAAAGTTATACAATACAAAAAAAATCTATTCACACAAAGCTTACAATCTAATAAGGATAGAATACAGGGTAAGGAGGTCCCTGCCCTGCAGAGCGACTCACCTGCCCTAACCAGCTCTGCTGAGCTTACAGTCTAAGGTAAGTTATACAATACAAAAATATATTCTCACAAAGCTTACACTCTAATAAGGATATAATACAGAGTAAGGAGGTTCCTGCCCTGCAGAGCTTCTTATCTGCCCTAGCCAACTCTGCAGAGCTTACAGTCTAGGTAAGTTATACAATTCATAAATCTATTCACACAAAGCTTATAATCTAATAAGGATGTAATACAGAGTAAGGAGGTTCCTGCCCTGCAGAGCTTCTTATCTGCCCTAACCAGCTCTGCAGAGCTTACAGTCTAGGTAAGTTATACAATAAAAAAAATCTATCCCCACAAAGCTTACAATCTAATAAGGATAGAATACAGAGTAAGGAGGTCCCTGCCCTGCAGAGCGACTCACCTGCCCTAACCAACTCTGCAGAGCTTACAGTCTAAGGTAAGTTATACAATACAAAAATCTATCCCAATACAGAGAAAGGAAACCCTACCCTAACCGGCCCTGCTGAGCTTACAATCTAATGTGAAGCATAGTGTTCCAGGCGTCACACCTCGCGTCAGCATGTATTAAACTGGAGCGCTCTGTCAGTGAGTCTCACACCTTCACAGGTTAACAGGATCTGCTACTGCACCAACTGCTGAAAGCTGAGCTTGGTTTGAAAGTTATGCAGCTCTGCTATTGTGATGTCACGCACTGTCATAATTCTATTCTGATGTCATGCTACATATATTTGTCACTAATGTACATTTACAGTTCAAAATATTACTCCATATGGAAAAATATAGTTCACAGAGATATTTAATGCTGGGGTTTGAGGGTTTTAAAAGCACTTTTGTTTTTTTTACAGTTGCATTCATAACAGTCCTAGAGTCACAATTGCCATACAATTTTATTTTATTAGTTTGTTCCGGGATCTTTCCCTGACGACAAGAAAGATCAGAAGGAGTTTCCACGATATATGTTACCAACTAAGAGAGAAAGGAATCCAATATAGATGGGGATTCCCGACTGCCCTAATAATCTCAAATGGGGGTGCCTCATACTATTGTAGGGACCCAGGAGAAGCGAAGGAGAGACTGTCGGCTCTGGGAGTTACCCTAAAGGAGTAAAGACTATTGAATTAAAAACTGTGGGACTCCATATTCTTCCTTATGATCTTTAAGCATTAACTTTGCCGGGGTTTTTGTTTTTTTCCCCTCCCCTTTCACTGTACACTAGATGGACGAATCACTTGATTAAGAGTTTTTCAGGGCTGGGGAAAGTCTATGACCATAAATTATTTAGTCATCTCATTAGTAATAAAGTGTGCACTGTAAGAGTTCACAATTAAACATAAATAGGGGGATATGGCACTTCTGCAGATGAATAGTAAGAATGGAACTAGAATATTAAATGGATAAACCACTTGATTAAGAGTTTTTAGGGCTGGGGAAAGCACAAGAACAAAAAGTATTTAGTCATCTTTTCAGTAATAAAGTATCCATTGTAAGACCTCGCAATTAAATATGGCACTTCTGCAGATGAATACTAAGAATGGAACTAGAATATACTTAGAGTTAAAGTTAAGTAAATGAAATAGTATGTGGTTGTTGTTTTTTTTTTTTTTTTGCACATTAAATGGATAAATCACTTGATGAAGAGTTTTTAGGGCTGGGGAAAGCACAAGAACAAAAAGTTTTTAGTCATCTTTTCAGTAATAAAGTATCCATTGTAAGACCTCGCAATTAAATATGGCACTTCTGCAGATGAATACTAAGAATGGAACTAGAATATACTTAGAGTTAAAGTTAAGTAAATGAAATAGTATGTGGTTGTTGTTTTTTTTTTTTTTTGCACATTAAATGGATAAATCACTTGATTAAGAGTTTTTAGGGCAGGGGAAAGCACAAGAACAAAAAGTTTTTAGTCATCTTATCAGTAATAAAGTATCGATCGTAAGACCTCACAATTAAATACAAATAAGGGGATAAGGCTTTTTTTAAATTTTTTTTTTAACAAACCTCAAAAGGAAAATAGATCACTGGAGGGAGAAGGAGCAGGGGATCCTACTATGGCTAAATATTACACTGTAAAAGAATAGTTTAACCCATCGCTAGGCCAGCACTTATATAGCCCCGATTCTACTTCTTGGGAGTCGGAGCTAGTTAGAGTGTGACTAGTTCACCGGAGTGAAAGTATGTATGGTAGTGTGATTGTTCTCTTTGGGATCAGTGTGGACCACTGGCTGGGCGTCCCGGGGGGAGGGGGTGGGGAAATGAAGCTAGATGAGAATTAAGATTGTGACGGTCAATGTGAAGGGTCTGAACTCCCCGCAGAAACGTAAATATCTATATGATATGTTTATCAAAGAAAAGATTCAAGTAGGTTTTGTCCAGGAGACACATTGGGACCAGAAGGGGTACTCACTCTGGAGGTACCAGAAAATTCCAGAGGTGTATGTCTCTAATTTCCCACAAGCTAGGAAAAGAGGGGTAGCCATATTTATTTCAGATTCTATTGATTTTGAATATATCCACCATGAAGCTGACTTGGGGGGCAGATCTCTTATTCTTGTCTGTAAATTAAATAACGTTTTATATACCCTAGTTAATGTTTATGCCCCTAATGAATCCCCAATGGGCTTCCTGGCAACCACTGGAAGGAGATTGGATCAGATAGGAAAGGGTACGACAATTCTTGCCGGAGATATGAACTGTTTCTCAGACCCAGAACTCAATAAAAGCCTCCCAAGAGGGAAGTCTTTGGACTCAAAGGTTCACTCTACGGCAACAAAATTGTCCAACTGGTTACACATTAATGATATGTTCGATATCTGGCGGGTTCAGCACCCAATGGAGAAGGACTTTACATACTTCTCACCTCCACATATGTCATATTCCAGAATTGATGCAGTTTATATTAAAGGGACTCACCTGTGGAAGTGCCGTTCTTCTTCCATAGGTGACATAGTGTGTTCAGATCATGCGCCAGTGTATGTGGAGGTTGAAGATACTGCCAGACAGGCCGGGAGGAGGAACTGGAGACTGAATGAATTCAACCTGAGATCGGCGGATCAAGTAAAGGGTCTCCAGTCTCGGGTTGAACAATTTCTAGAAACAAATGATGATAATACTGTTTCTCCAATCACCCTATGGTGTGCATTAAAATGTGTACTCAGAGGCTATCTGATTAGTTCGGATGCCTACTGGAGAAAAAAGAGAGGGAAAACCCTAGCGGATCTATATATTGAGCTAGCTCAAAAGACCACCCTAAATAAGGCTTCACCAACAGAAGCATTGGCGACCCAGGTGGCACATATTCAGCAGGAAATAAGGGAAAATTGAACTCAAATTACAACAGGGCAATCTTCTATAAAAAACAAAAATGGTATTATTCAAACAATAAAGTCAACAAGAATTTGACAAAAATTTTAAATAAGCAACAAAAACAGAGGAGAATAAGTAAACTGAAAGTGAACTCTGAAACATATAGAGACCCCGCCCAAATAGGCACAGCCTTTAGGGAATATTATAGATCATTGTACAATTTGGAAGAGGTCTCCAGGACAGGCCTCCAGACCAAATTATAAAGAATCACAGAAGTGGAGGCTCAGGGACTGAATCTCCCATTTGGTCTGGCAGAGGTTAGGGACGCAGTGCAGGGCCTTAAATCTGGGAAATCCCCGGGCCCAGATGGATACTCAGCTTTATTCTATCGAATACTGGACCCGTGGATCTCCCCGATACTTCTCAGGGTGTTTAATTATATCAGAGAGGGTAACTCATTTCCATCAGAGATGCTGCAGGCCGCTATTATCCCTATTTTAAAGGACGGGAAAAACCCGTAATTATTAGGAAACTATAGACCAATCTCCCTAATTAATAATGATATCAAAATATATTCAAAGGTGCTTGCATCACGACTGGGTCCAATACTTCCGAGCTTGGTACACTCGGACCAGACGGGATTCATCCACGATATAACTACGGAAGACAACACACGTAGATTGATAAACCTTATCTCAGAAATTAATCGTAGGAAATTACCTTCTGCCTTTTTGGCATTAGATGCCGAAAAGGCCTTTGATCGGGTTAGTTGGACCTTTCTAAGGGAGACGCTGGAGATATTTGGCCTGCAAGGCACATATAGGCACTCTGTTATGGCTCTGTACTGCGACCCTCAGGCTTATGTTGTGGGCCTCTCAGCAAACTCTGAGTCCTTTAGGATCCAAAATGGTACAAGGCAGGGGTGTCCCTTGTCCCCGATGCTATATGCTTTAATAATTGAACCACTGGCATCGGCTATAAGGCAATTGAGGGGAATGGAAGGGGCTCGGATCGGGTCACAGGAGCATAAGCTGGCATTGTATGCGGATGATGTGATCCTGACTCTCTCCTCCCCCCCTTCCTCGATTCTAGAGGCATTGAGCATAATAAGAGAATATAGTGAACACTCCAACTATAAATTGAATCTTGCAAAGACGCAGATAATTACTACACATATGAGCTCTAATCAAACATCATTAATTGAAACTCTGTATAAATTCGACTGCTCAAGATCGGAAATGGATTATCTCGGAATTAAGATTACCTTTGATCTCTCAGATTTGGTTAACTTGAACTACCAGTATATGACTGGGAAGTTAAAAGCCACAATAGAGAAATGGAAGGGAACGGAATTATCCTGGGTCGGCAGAATAAATGCACTTAATGCCTATTTAGTCCCTAAGGTCCAATATTTGTTTAGAGCTATCCCACTTAAAGTACCTGGAAAAATCTTGTACCTAATAACACGGTTATTCCTGGCATATGTTTGGCGGGGAAAAAAAAGCCTAGAACAGCTAAAGCGGACTTAATGCCAGTGGTGTATCTTGATTTTGTGCTGCCCTAGGCAGACAAAATCCGGGCACCCCCCTACCCAAGCTGCACACCCACGTTACACACCTAAGACATGCCCCATCATTCAGACTCACATCAAGCTCATACTCCCATCACACACACACTCCCATCACACTCAGTCACACACTCCTACTCCCATCACACTCAGTCACACACTCCGACTCCCATCACACTCAGTCACACACTCCGACTCCCATCACACTCAGTCACACACACACACACACACACACACACACACACACACACACACACACACACTGTCTCCCATCAACACTTACCTTTCCTTGGTGGCTAGTGGCAGGCAGCATGGTCCCTCCATGCTGCCTGTTCGGCTTCCCGGCGATTGTGCCGACAGGTCACGTGACCGGGCGTGCGTATGACGTCAGCGCGCCGGTCACGTGACTGTCGGCACTTCCGTGTCGGCACACTGCACGGGGAGCCGAACAGGCAGCACGGAGGTTTCTCTGTGCTGCCTGTTCGGCTCCCCATGCAGCCTGACAGGCAGAGCGATGGTGAGGGGGGATCTTCCGATCCCCTCTCACCTCCGTCTCTGCCTGCAAGCGCGGTCTTTTTAAAAGGGCCGCGTTTTTTTTTTTTACATTTTTATTTTTTTATTTATTTTTTTTACATGTTTTTATTCTTTTTTAGTGCTGGGGGGCGCTGCCGCCCCCCAAAATTTGCCGCCCTAGGCATCCGCCTAGGATGCCTCGCGGTAAATACAGCACTGCTTAATGCGAAGCACTAGACATGCAGGCTTGGGGTTTCCAGACCTTCATAAGCTCCATGAAACAACAATGTTAGCGCATGCTATAGAATGGAATATGAAACCAGATGGTACTCCTAGATGGTTACACTTAGAAAAAAATCAAACATCTCAGTTGAACCCATTCCTTCTTTACTGGGTGGCAGCTCCCAATTTTAAAAAAAGTGAAGTGAACTCACCGGTGATAAGGGATGTATTTAATAATCTGGATAAAATTAGATGTAAAATCGGAACATCTAACCCACTCAAAAAGGAGGCACCAATTGATTCCCTTTGTTTCTATATCCCAAATCTGGATTTGTCGGCCTGGGAAGATAGAGGGATAAAAGTAATTGGTGATGTACTAGAAGAAGACAACCCGATTACCTTTGTGGAGGCTCAAAAATTTTTTTCCCTGTCCAACACGGAGTTTCTATCCTTTTTTAGGGTCCAGAGTTTCCTGGGGAAGCAACAGTTGGCGCCCCAGGACACTCTGGATATTTTCATTAGGGCACACCACAAATTAAAACTAATTTCGAAATTGAGTAAACATCTGGACGAAGCCCTGGAGCAGCCACTTCCTGATGTAATTGTAAAATGGGAACGGGATCTACAGGTAACATACCCTAAAGAGAAATGGTATAGGGCTATACTGCTGAATAGGTCAGTTATACATTGTGTCTCATTACAGGAGGTTTATTATAAAATTCCGTACAGGTGGTACATGGTTCCCGTGCGCCTCTGCAGATTCCAGCACGGAACAACGAATATATGCTGGAGGTGCGGAGGGTCTCCGGGTTCCATGTACCATATCTGGTGGGACTGCGGAGGGTTGGGGGAGCTGAAGGAAAAGCTGCAGCAGTTCTTGATGGAAACGTGTGATTTGCGATGTATTCTTACTGCACCCCTATTTCTATTCTTGTTGGACTTGCCGACATTAAGTAAGACCCAGCAGTACTGCCTGGTCCATATTTTCTCTGCAGCTAAGATCTGCCTGGCCAGACATTGGAGAAGCCCTCACCTCCCCCCGTGGCAGGAAATTATAGCGCAGTACATCTATCAGAGACAGATGGAGGGGTCTATCTCCATGTCAGACCAGGCAATGGGGAACTAGACCTTCACAGATTGACTGTCACAGGAAACAGATTTAAAAATGGGAAACCCTAGGCTTCCCCGCTCTTCCTCACAACCGGGTTGGCTTGCCAGGGATCTACTACAGTATCGTAACCAAGGAGTAAAGGCTTGATGTGTAATTTATGCGTAGTATGAGTAAAAGTTGAAGAATGTATGGATACGTTATCTGTATGAATGGGAAAAGGATGGTATGGTATTAGTATATGTATTTGAGCACTGCCCCTTTTGAATAAATATGTATAGAGTTGGAGTTAAGGATATGGAGCACTTTACAAAGTTTTGCAATATTTGATTGTATGTATTTTATTGAATTTGAGCAATAAAAGATAAAAAAAAGGGGGGGGGGGGTTTAGTTTGTTCCGTTTCCCCACTTGCCCCTTATTTCCATCTCTCCCCTTGTTACCTGTATCAGGGTGAGGGGATAGATTTGCCAGCCAGTATTTTGTCACCATGCTGGTTAGAAATTTGGTTTGAGGCCAATGCTAACTCTATGGGGACAATATTATGGCTGGTAAAGGCCGCAATCCTAGAGTGGGGTAGTGAGGTCATTCAGGTTGGCATAGATCATGTGATATAAATCTGTGTCCAGCAGCTACTTTTCAGCTGCTGATTGAGGGCAGCTCCCATATTTTGGCCACCATTTCAGCCTGGCAGAAACTAGTGCATGGCCCAAACTGTCCCACTTTGCATGGGACAGTCGCGATTTTGGCGGGATTCAGGACAGCGATCTTGTATTTCTGATCACACTCTCCAGGGTCTGGAACACTGGTACTGTGCATGTACAGCATTGTGCACATGCAGAGCACCCCTGTTAGCTTGAGTAACGGCTAGGGTTGCCACCCAGACGGTATTTTACCGGCAGGCCAGTAAAAAATGTATTTGATGCCAATGTTAAGTCTATGGGGGCACCAGTAAGGCCGGTATTGTTTTTGTAAAAAAGGTGGCAGCATCACCGCACGTGCATGGTACCAATGAGAGGCCTCACACCCTGACCTTCCCAGGTAGGAAGGGGGTCAGATTGGCACATCTAGGGGTCAGATTGGCGAGTCTGGGTCAGATTGGCACGTCTAGGGATCAGATTGGGAAAAAGGGTCAGATTGGTACATGTGGGGTTCAGATTGGCAAGTCTAGGGAGTCAGTTTGGGAAGAAGGTGTCATATGAGTGATAGTGCAGGGAGAGAAATGGCTTGGCAGAGTGAGAGTGCAGGGAGAGAGATGGCTTGTTGGAGTGAGAGTGGGGGAGAGAGATGGCTTGGCGGAGTGAGAGTGGGGGAGAGAGATGGCTTGGCGGAGTGAGAGTGGGGGAGAGAGATGGCTTGGCAGAGTGAGAGTGAGGAGACAGATGGCTTGGCGGAGTGAGAGTGAGGGAGAGAGATGGCTTGGTGGAGTGAGAGTGGGGGAGAGAGATGGCTTGGTGGAGTGAGAGTGGGGGAGAGAGATGGCTTGTTGGAGTGAGAGTGGGGGAGAGAGATGGCTTGGCGGAGTGAGAGTGGGGAGACAGATGGCTTGGCGGAGTGAGAGTGTAAGGCTGGGGAGAGAGCTGTCTTGGAGAAAGAGAGTGTAGAGCTGGGAGGGAGATGACTTGGAGGAGAGAGTGCAGAGCTTTGAGCCTATAAACTGCAACATTCAATTTCCCTATTCTGAACAAAACAATAATGGTGCAGTGCAATGGGTCTGACATAATGATGGTTTAACAAGCAGGGAGATTTTTTCCTTAAAATAGGCCCTGGTTGGTGGAAATTTAGTGATATAATCTGCACTATAATAACTAGGCAGCGCTACATTAAGCTTATTATGTGGGTTGGGCAGTGGCCGGAGCAGAGGGGGGTATGAGAGGGGGGAAAGGAGGTAAAGAATAAATAGGACACGAACTAAGAAGGCACATTAATTAGGATTTGAGAGAGGTAAAGGTCTAGTAGAGGTATAGATACGACACTGAACACAGGCACGAACTGCACAAAACAGTCAATAGACTCAGAATAAGAGATAATTTAGAGCTATAAATCATATAAAATAGTAAATAGACCAGGATCTAGGAAAATATAGACCTGCACAGATAGGTATAGATGATATAGGTAAGACACATAATAAAGTGGCACATAATACACAATAGATAACAGATTAGGACACAGCTGGGTACCAAGGGCCGGTGCTACGGCGCCCCACGGGGGGAGGGGAGGTTTAAATCGCCCGCTTCCCCTGGCCCGTTTACTTATCTTCTTGTTGCTGTCCCCCGTTGCAGGTCCATGGCTGTGAGGGAAGCGTTGTGCGCTCCCCTCCTGCAGCGCGGATCAATAAAATTTGTTTAAAAACAAAGTTTGAACAAACGTTATTGAATGCGCGCGGCTGGAGGGGAGCGAAAAACGCTTCCCTCACAGACACGGACCTGCACCGGGGGACAGCAACAAGAAGGTAAGACGGCAGCAAGGAGGTAAGTACTGGGGTCTGGGGAAGGGGGGAGGAGGGTGGCATAACGAGCATAATGAGGGACATTATCCTGGTATATTAACTGGCTATATCATGGCATATTAAGTGGCAATACCCTGGCATAATTATTGACAATACCCTGGCATATTAAGTGGCAGCACCCTGGCATTTTAATTGGCAATATCCTGGCATATAGTGCAATACCCTGGCATATTAAGTGGCAATACCCTGGCATAATTATTGACAATACCCTGGCATATTAATTGGCATTATCCTGGCATATTTAGTGTCAACACCCTGGCATATTAAGTGGCAATACCCTGGCATACTTATTGGCAATACCCTGGCATTTTAATTTGCAATATCCTGGCATATTAAGTGGCAATATCCTGGCATAGTAAGTGGCAATACTCTGACATTTTAATTGGCAATATCCTGGCATATTGGGAATATCCTGGCATATAGTGGCAATACCTTGGTATATTAATTGGCATTATCCTGGCATATTAAGTGGCAATACCCTGGAATTTTAATTGGCAATATGCTGGCATATAGTGCAATACCCTGGCATATTAAGTGGCATTATCCTGGCATATTAAGTGGCAATACCCTGACATATTGGAAATATCCTGGCATTTTAAGTGGGAATACCCTGGCATATTAAGTGGCAATACCCTGGCATAATTATGTGATGTCACATGACATTGGTTGTCCCAACAAAATTGGGTTCCAGTCTTCCTAGTATGTGTACAAGCATATATTGGCTGCCTGGAGCACATTGAAGACATTCATAGACACATTCCATGCCCCAACACCCAAAAAAAACTCTGTCTTGTCAAGTCTGAAAACTGCTGGCAACTATTCTTTTCTTATTCTGATTAATATGTCACATATCTATCACCTGCTCACATTTCCTTATTGTGATCAGTGTGGTAAAAGTAGGGTTGTTGCCACCTTTTCCTCCCAAAAATACCGGCCGTGTGTGGGCGGAGCTACAAGTGGGAGGGGCCATGAGAGGTGGAGCCAGAAAGTGGGCGGATTATCACTGAAATGATATATATTATTTGTATATCATGCCAGTGAGAAGCGTGTGTGTGTGTCACAGACTGTCACTCTCACAAACTCTCACAGACTGTCTCTCTCTGACACAGACAGTCTGTGAGAGAGAGAGCGAGAGAGACAGTCTCTCTGCTCTCTCATTCTCTCACAGACAGTCTCTCTCTCTGCTCTCTCTCTCACAGACTGTCACTTTCACTCTCTCACTCAGTCTCTGACAGTCTCTCTCTGTCACAGTCTCTCTCTCTGTGTGTGTCTCTCTCTGTGTCTCTCACAGACAGTCTCTGCTCTCTCTCTCACACACAATCTCTGCTCTCTCTCTCTCTCTCTCTCTCTCTCACAGTCTCTATTTCTCTCTCACTCAGATTCTCTGCTCTCTCTCTGCTCTCTCACACACAGTCTCTGCTTTCTCTCACACAGACAGTCTCTGCTCTCTCTCACACAGACAGTCTCTGCTCTCTCTCACACAGACAGTCTCTGCTCTCTCACACAGACAGTCTCTGCTCTCTCTCACACAGTCTCTGTTCTCTCTCACACAGTCTCTGCTCTTTCTCACACAGACAGTCTCTGCTCTCTCTCACACACAGTCTCTGCTCTCTCTCTCTCACTCTCTCTCACAGTCTCTGCTCTCTCTCACACAGGCAGTTTCTCTCTCTGCTCTCTCTCTCTCTCACAGACAGTCTCTGCTCTCTCTCTCTCTCTCACAGACAGTCTCTGCTCTCTCGCTCTCTCAAAGACAGTCTCTGATCTCTCACAGACAGTCTCTGCTCTCTCGCTCTCTCTCATACACAGTCTCTGCTCTCTCTCTCATTCACAGTCTCTGCTCTCTCTCTCTCACAGACAGTCTCTGCTCTCTCTCACAGTCTCTGCTCTCTCTCTCACAGGCAGTCTCTGCTCTCTCTCTCACAGGCCGTCTCTGCTCTCTCTCTCAGACAGTCGATGCTCTCTCTCTCACAGACAGTCTCTGCTCTCTCTCACAGTCTCTGCTCTCTCTCTCACAGGCAGTCTCTGCTCTCTCTCTCACAGGCAGTCTCTGATCTCTCTCTCACAGACAGTCTCTGCTCTCTCTCTCACAGGCAGTCTCTGCTCTCTCTCTCACAGACAGTCTTTCTCTCTCTCTCACGGACAGTCTCTGCTCTCTCTCTCACAGACAGTCTCTGCTCTCTCTCACAGACAGTCTCTGCTCTCTCTCTCATAGTCTCTGCTCTCTCTCACAGTCTCTGCTCTCTCTCACAGACAGTCTCTGTTCTCTCTCTCACAGACAGTCTCTGCTCTCTCTCTCACAGTCTCTGCTCTCTCTCTCACAGTCTCTGCTCTCTCTCTCTCTCATAAACAGTCTCTGCTCTCTCTCACTGCTCTCTCTCTCTCACAGATTGTCACTCTCTCACACACAGAGACTTTCATTCACTCTCTCTCACAGACTGTTACTTTCACTTTCTCCCACAGACTGTCACTTTCACTCACTCTCTCTCACAGACTGTCACTTTCCCTTTCTCTCACAGACTGTCACTTTCACTCACTCTCTCTCACAGACTGTCACTTTCACTAACTCTCTCTCACAGACTGTCACTTTCACTCTCTCTCACACTCTCTCTCAGTCTCTCTCTCCCTGTACCTGTCATGGAGGGGCCTCTAGCTGTCAGGCTGTCTTTCCATCAGGTGTCGGTCCTCTTCAGTGCAGCTTGCAGGGGGCGGAGCTCCAAGCAGGTCCGTAGCACAGAGCAGGTCACTATGCTGCTGCTGTATCTCTCCCCGTGTGATTCCGGGACAGTGGACTGGAAGGCAGAAGGCTCTGCACGTGGGGGAGATACAGCAGCAGCATAAAGCTGCTACACAAACGGAAATACCGGGCTTTGCATTGCCGGTATAATAGGTATACCGGCTCCGGCTTCAGGACCCCAAATACCGGCTGTGCCGGTAAATTACCGGCCAGGTGGCAACCCTAGGTAAAAGGCAAGCCCAGCTTATGACCTTGTGTATCTTCCAAACCTTTCAACTTTTTATGAACCATGTGATGTGTAGATAGATGGGTGTTGTGTGCCATGAAATAAACCAGGAAACAGACAGGGATAAATTTATTCTTTTTTTTATTTATTTTTGCAGCAATAAGCAGATGTGCAATTAAAATATTGCTGCGATTTTAATATTATTTTTAATATCTGGTTGATCCAGAGGAAGGCAAAGAAAACCCCAGAGAAACTTTTGGCCAATTTTGTCTCACATGGGGGAAAAAAATTCCTTCCTGACCCCAAATATGGCGATCGGTTTTGTCCCTGGATCATTTCGTTAGTGTATCGAACTGCATATTGCTGGACACAATACATTTACACAGAGAGGTTACAATCTTATAAGGATATAATACAGAGTAAAGAGGTTCTTGCCCTGCAGAGCTTCTTATCTGCACTAACCAACTCTGCAGAGCTTTACAGTCTAAGGTAAGTTATACAATACAAAAAAAATCTATTCACACAAAGCTTACAATCTAATAAGGATAGAATACAGGGTAAGGAGGTCCCTGCCCTGCAGAGCGACTCACCTGCCCTAACCAGCTCTGCTGAGATTACAGTCTAAGGTAAGTTATACAATACAAAAATATATTCTCACAAAGCTTACACTCTAATAAGGATATAATACAGAGTAAGGAGGTTCCTGCCCTGCAGAGCTTCTTATCTGCCCTAACCAACTCTGCAGAGCTTACAGTCTAGGTAAGTTATACAATTCATAAATCTATTCACACAAAGCTTATAATCTACTAAGGATATAATACAGAGTAAGGAGGTTCCTGCCCTGCAGAGCTTCTTATCGGCACTAACCAGCTCTGCAGAGCTTACAGTCTAGGTAAGTTATACAATAAAAAAAATCTATCCCCACAAAGCTTACAATCTAATAAGGATAGAATACAGAGTAAGGAGGTCCCTGCCCTGCAGAGTGACTCACCTGCCCTAACCAACTCTGCAGAGCTTACAGTTTAAGGTAAGTTATACAATACAAAAATCTATCCCAATACAGAGAAATGAAACCCTACCCTAACCCTACCCTCTTCTGAGCTTACAATCTAATGTGAAGCATGGTGTTCCAGGCGTCAGACCTCGCGTCAGCATGTATTAAACTGGAGCGCTCTGTCAGGGAGTCTCACACCTCCACAGGTTAACAGGATCTGCTACTGCACCAACTGCTGAAAGCTGAGCTTGGTTTGAAAGTAATGCAGCTCTGCTATTGTGATGTCACGCACTGTCATAATTCTATTCTGATGTCATGTTACATATTTTTGTCACTAATGCACATTTACAGTTCAAAATATTACTCCATATGGAAAAATATAGTTCACAGAGATATTTAATGCTGGGGTTTGAGGGTTTTAAAAGCACTTTTGTTTTTTTTACAGTTGCATTCATAACAGTCCTAGAGTCACAATTGCCATACAATTTTATTTTATTAGTTTGTTCCGTTTCCCCTCCTGCCCCTTATTTCCATCTCTCCCCTTGTTACCTGTATCAGGGTGAGGGGATAGATTTGCCATCCAGTATTTTGTCACCATGCTGGTTAAAAATTTGGTTTGAGGCCAAAGCTAACTCTATGGGGACAATATTATGGCTGGTAAAGGCTGCAATCCTAGTGTGGGGTAGTGAGGACATTCAGGTTGGCAAAGATCATGCAATATAAATCTGTGTCCAGCAGCTACTTTTCAGCTGCTGATTGAGGGCAGATCCCATATTTTGGCCACCATTTCAGCCTGGCAGAAACTAGTGCATGGCCCAATCTGTCCCACTTTGCATGGGACAGTCGCGATTTTGGCGGGATTCAGGACAGCGATCTTGTATTTCTGATCACACTCTCCAGGGTCTGGAACACTTATACTGTGCATGTACAGCATTGTGCACATGCAGAGCACCCCTGTTAGCTTGAGTAACAGCTAGGGTTGCCACCCAGACGGTATTTTACCGGCAGGCCAGTAAAAAATGTATTTGATGCCAATGTTAAGTCTATGGGGGCACCAGTAAGGCCGGTATTTGTTTTTGTAGAAAAGGTGGCAGCATCACCTCACGTGCATGGTACCAATGAGAGGCCTCACACCCTGACCTTCCCAGGTTGGAAGGGGGTCAGATTGGCACGTCTAGGGGTCAGATTGGCGAGTCTGGGATCAGATTGGCACGTCTAGGGATCAGATTGGGAAAAAGGGTCAGATTGGTACATGTGGGGTTCAGATTGGCAAGTCTAGGGAGTCAGTTTGGGAAGAAGGTGTCATATGAGTGATAGTGCAGGGAGAGAGATGGCTTGGCAGAGTGAGAGTGCAGGGAGAGAGATGGCTTGGCGGAGTGAGAGTTGGGGAGAGAGATGGCTTGGTGGAGTGAGAGTGGGGGAGAGAGATGGCTTGGCGGAGTGAGAGTGGGGGAGAGAGATGGCTTGGCAGAGTGAGAGTGAGGAGACAGATGGCTTGGCGGAGTGAGAGTGAGGGAGAGAGATGGCTTGGTGGAGTGAGAGTGGGGGAGAGAGATGGCTTGGCGGAGTGAGAGTGGGGGAGAGAGATGTCTTGGCAGAGTGAGAGTGGGGAGACAGATGGCTTGGCGGAGTGAGAGTGTAAGGCTGGGGAGAGAGCTATCTTGGAGAAAGAGAGTGCAGAGCTGGGAGAGAGATGACTTGGAGGAGAGAGTGCAGAGCTTTGAGCCTATAAACTGCAACATTCAATTTCCCTATTCTGAACAAAACAATAATGGTGCAGTGCAATGGGTCTGACATAATGATGGTTTAACAAGCAGGGAGATTTTTTTCTTAAAATAGGCCCTGGTTGGTGGAAATTTAGTGATATAATCTGCACTATAATTACTATGCAGCGCTACATTAAGCTAATTATGTGGGTTGGGCAGTGGGCGGAGCAGAGGGGGGTATGAGAGGGGGGAAAGGAGGTAGAGAATAAATAGGACACTAACTAAGAAGGCACACTAATTAGGATTTGAGAGAGGTAAAGGTCTAGTAGAGGTATAGATACTACACTGAACACAGGCACGAACTGCACAAAACAGTCAATAGACTCAGAATAAGGGATAATTTAGAGCTATACATCATATAAAATAGTAAATAGACCAGGATCTAGGAAAATATAGACCTGCACAGATAGGTATAGATGATATAGGTAAGACACAAAATAAAGTGGCACATAATACACAATGGATAACAGATTAGGACACAGCTGGGTATCCAGGGCCGGCGCTACAGCGCCCCAAGGGGGGGGGGGGGAATCGCCCGATCCCCCACGCCCGTTTACTTACCTTCTTGTTGCTGTCCCCCGTTGCAGGTCCATGGCTGTGAGGGAAGCTTTGTGCGCTCCCCTCCAGCAGCGCGGATCAATAAAGTTTGTTTTAAAAAAAAGTTTGAACAAATGTTATTGAATGCGCGCGGCTGGAGGGGAGCGAACAATGCTTCCCTCACAGCCACGGACCTGCACCGGGGACAGCAACAAGAAGGTAAGACGGCAGCAAGGAGGTAAGTACTGGGGTCTGGGGAAGGGGGGAGGAGGGTGGCATAACGAGCATAATGAGGGGCATTATCCTGGTATATTAACTGGCTATATCATGGCATATTAAGTGGCAATACCCTGGCATAATTATTGACAATACCCTGGCATATTAAGTGGCAACACCCTGGCATTTTAATTGGCAATATCCTGACATATAGTACAATACTCTGGCATATTAAGTGGCATTATCCTGGCATATTAGGTGGCAATACCCTGGAATAATTATTGACAATACCATGGCATATTAATTGGCATTATCCTGGCATATTTAGTGACAACACCCTGGCATATTAAGTGGCAATACCCTGGCATACTTATTGGCATTATCCTGGCATATTAAGTGGCAATATCCTGGCATAGTAAGTGGCAATACTCTGACATTTTAATTGGCAATATCCTGGCATATTGGGAATATCCTGGCATACAGTGGCAATACCCTGGTATATTAATTGGCTTTATCCTGGCATATTATGTGGCAATACCCTGGCATTTTAATTGGCAATATGCTGGCATATAGTGCAATACCCTGGCATATTAAGTGGCATTATCCTAGCATATTAAGTGGCAATACCCTGGCATATTGGGAATATCCTGGCATTTTAAGTGGGAACACCCTGGCATATTAAGTGGCAATACCCTGGCATAATTATTGATAATACCCTAGCATATTAATTGGCATTATCCTGGCATAATTATTTGCAATATCCTTGCATATTAATTGGCAATACCCTGACATTTTAATTGGCAATATCCTGGCATATTGGGAATATCCTGGCATATAGTGGTAATACCCTGGTATATTAATTGGCAATACCCTGCCATATTAAGTGGCAATACCCAGGCATATTAATTGGCAATATCCTGGCATATTAATTGGCAATATCCTGGCATATTACATGGCAATACCCTGGCATAACTATTGGCAATAACCTGGCATAATTATTGGCAATACCCTGGCATAATTATTGGCAATACCCTGGCATATTAAGTGGCATTATCCTGGCATATTAAGTGCAATACCCTGGCATATTAATTGACAATATCCTGGCATATTATGTGGCAATACCCTGGCATTTTAATTGGCAATATCCTGGCATATAGTGGCAATATCCTGGCATATTAAGTTTAAATACCCTGGCATTTTAATTGGCAATATCCTGGCATATTAAGTGGCAGTATCCTGGCATATTAATTGGCAATATCCTGGCATATTGGGAATATCCTGGCATATTAAGTGGCAAATACCCTGGCATATTAAGTGGTATTATCCTGGCATATTAAGTGGCAATACCCTGGCATATAAATTGGCAATATCCTGGCATATTAAGTGGCAATACCCTGGCATAATTATTGGTAATACCTTGGCATATTAAGTGGCAATACCCTGGCATATTAATTGGCACTATCCTGTCATATTAATTGACAATACCCTGGTACATTAAGTGGCAATACCCTGGCATATTAAGTGGCAATAGAGTGGTAAAATCCTGGCATATAGAGGTGCAAAATCCTGGCATTTGGAGTTGCAAAATCCTGACATATTGAGTGGCAAAATCCTGGCATACTGAGGGGCAAAATCCTGGCATATTGAGGGGCAAAATTCTGACATATTGAGGGGCAAAATATTGGTATATTAAATGGCATATTGAGTGGCAAAATAGTGTGTCTCAGGTTATGTGTGTCACTGTGTGAGTGTAAGTGGTAAGGGTGTGTGTAAGTGTGTCACTTTCTGTGTAAGGGTGTGTGTCACTGTGTGTGTGTAAGTGTGTCACTGTATAAGGGTGTAAGTGTGTCGCTGTGTCTGTGTAAGGGTGTGTGTGTGTGTGTAAGTGTGTCACTGTGTCTGTGTAAGGGTGTGTGTTTAAGTGGTAAGTGTGTCTCTGTGTGTGACTGCAAGGGTGTCTTTGTGTTTAAGGGTTTCAATGTGTGTTAGGGTGTCAATGTGTGACAAATTTAGAGCATGCGAGTTGAATATTTAGATGTATTTATTTTCCACACTATACATTATACTTTTATATATATAAAATATATGGAGGGTTGGTAGTATGGGAGTCGTGGCGGGTCAGAGGAGGGGGCCACCAAAATGCACCTTCGCCTGTGTAGATGAAAATCCTTGCACCGGCCCTGTATATATATATATATAGTGTACACAAAACTGCATGTAAATTCATACAATAAGGGAAATATATGTGTTAAATGTGTCTGTGTGGTGCCTCCTACTTATGATATCACCTTGTGGCTTGATATGCTAATTACACATTTCCTATTGCATATCAAGACTGTGGTGATGCCATAAGCAGGACACTCCACAGACACATTAAAATGTATATTTCCTTAACCTTATGCATTTGCTATTTTGCTAGCACAATGTATAGAACATTTTCCCGATCTTTTTACTCTGTGCATTCGCAGTATACGCACTGTTGATGTTCATATTAGACATGTGCAAAACTAAAATTTTCGTTTCGTTTTCGTCCATTCGGACGAAAATGTTATTTATTTTGTCTAAAACAAATTTTGTTCATTACTGCATTCGTTTCAGACGAAATTCGTTAATTATTTGCGTTTCGTTAATTTTAATTCGTTCGTTTTATAGAATTCAATGTAATACTATTGGCTTTCTATAAACCGAACGAGAGCCCCAGGGGCTCTCGTTCGGTTCATAGAAAGGCAATAGTACTACATGTTTTCTATAAGCCGAAAGTCTATAAACCAAACATTCGGTTTATAGACTTTCGGCTTATGGAATACATATAATCCTATTGCTATTCTATAAACCGAACGTTCGGTTTATAGAATAGCCATAGGATTACATGTATTACATAAGCCGAAAGTCTATAAACCGAACGTTCGGTTTATAGGCTGTCGGCATTTAACTATACAGAGACGTATGAGGGTATTACTAAACACCATATGTAACAACAAATATCATTTAGTTAGGATTGCAAACAAAGATATACATTTAAGAGACTTAGTGGTGTCTCATGTTTATGACATCACCTGTGACTTCATATGCAAATTTGCTATGGTCAATGGAAAAAGTAATTTACAGATGAGATCACAGAACCGTTTAGCACATACAGAAGGCATCAAGTAATTAATTTGCTTACAAGTCCGCTGACATTAAGGGGGGTTTAAAGACCTTATAAAGTATTTGTTAAATACCGTATTTGCTCGATTATAAGACGACCCTGATTATAAGACGACCCCCCAAACTTTGGATATTCCTTTAGGAAAAATACTAAAAGCCTGAATATAAGACTACCCTATAGGAAAAAAGTGAAACTTGTATATATTCACATGTAAATTGCTTTTTTAATAAAAAATTATATAAAAAAATGCATTTGTTTTTATTTCCTTTTATGTGCCAATTCTGCCTCTCTTTCCCTTGCCCCCAGCTTTGTCTCTTTCCCCCTCCCTTTGATTCCCCCCTCTCCTCTGTCTCTCCCCCCCTTGTTTCTCTCTGCCCCCCCTCCCTCTGTCTCTTCCCCCCCTTGTAGCTCTCTTCACCCCTCCCTTCCCTTGTTGCTCTGTCTCTGTAAAACATGAGTAAGGAGCAATTTGCGACTATTTGTAACATTTTGTTTTCCCTGATTTGCGCCTCTTCCATTTATTTTTATTTAGCGTGCATTTTTCCGTTTGTAAGTGCGATTAGATTTGCGCATGCTAAAGAGTTTTGCCAATTAAAGAGTTTTGCCAATATTTTGTGAAAAAGAATTCTTATTTGCGTGTGAAAATTGCACCAGCTTTTAGCAAATGCTTTCAAAAGAGGTAGAAAAAATATTCACAAACTTGCCTGTTTTTATTCGCAATTATGGCTCTTTTTATTCACAATTTGCTCATATGTACTATTGGAGTGTTAAATGTTTAGTACATTGCAATAGAAGCAAAGAGCAAAAATAGTTTTGCACATAAAATATATTTGTGTTTTATTATTACATGCCCCTCTGTGTGATGTCACATGACATTGGTTGTCCCAACAAAATTGGGTTCCAGTTTTCCTAGTAGGTGTACAAGCATATATTGGCTGCCTGGAGCACATTGAAGACATTCATAGACACACTCCATGCCCCAACACCCAAAAAAAAGTCTGTCTTGTCAAGTCTGAAAACTGCTGGCAACTATTATTTTCTTATTATGATTAATATGTCACATATCTATCACCTGCTCACCTTTCCTTATTGTGATCAGTGTGGTAAAAGTAGGGTTGCCACCTTTTCCTCAAAAAAATACCGGCCGTGTGTGGACGGAGCTACAAGAGGGAGGGGCCATGAGAGGTGGAGCCAGAAAGGGGGCGGATTATCACTGAAATGATATATATTATTTGTATATCATGCCAGTGAGAAGCGTGTGTGTGTGTCACAGACTGTCACTCTCACAAACTCTCACAGACTGTCTCTCTCTGACACAGACAGTCTGTGAGAGAGAGTGAGAGAGACAGTCTCTCTGCTCTCTTATTCTCTCACAGACAGTCTCTCTCTCTGCTCTCTCTCTCACAGACTGTCACTTTCACTCTCTCACTCTGTGTGTGTCTCTCTCTGTGTCTCTCACAGACAGTCTCTGCTCTCTCTCTCACACACAATCTCTGCTCTCTCTCTCTCTCACAGTCTCTATTTCTCTCTCACTCAGATTCTCTGCTCTCTCTCTGCTCTCTCACACACAGTCTCTGCTTTCTCTCACACAGACAGTCTCTGCTCTCTCTCACACAGACAGTCTCTGCTCTCTCACACAGTCTCTGCTCTCTCTCACACAGTCTCTGTTCTCTATCACACAGTCTCTGCTCTCACACAGTCTCTGTTCTCTCTCACACAGTCTCTGCTCTTTCTCACACAGACAGTCTCTGCTCTCTCTCACACACAGTCTCTGCTCTCTCTCTCTCTCTCACTCTCTCTCACAGACAGTCTCTGCTCTCTCTCTCTCACAGGCAGTTTCTCTCTCTGCTCTCTCGCTCTCTCACAGACAGTCTCTGCTCTCTCTCTCTCTGTCTCTCACAGACAGTCTCTTCTCTCTCACACAGATTGTCACTCTCTCACACACAGAGACTTTCATTCACTCTCTCTCACAGACTGTCACTTTCACTCTCTCACAGACTGTCACTTTCACTTTCTCTCACAGACTGTCACTTTCACTCTCTCTCTCTCACAGACTGTCACTTTCACTCACTCTCTCTCAAAGACTGTCACTTTCACTCTCTCTCACACTCTCTCTCAGTCTCTCTCTCCCTGTACCTGTCATGGAGGGGTCTCTAGCTGTCAGGCTGTCTTTCCATCAGGTGTCGGTCCTCTTCAGTGCAGCTTGCAGGGGGCGGAGCATCAAGCAGGTCCGTAGCACAGAGCAGGTCACTATGCTGCTGCTGTATCTCTCCCCGCATGATTCCGGGACAGTGTACTGGAAGGCAGAAGGCTCTGCACGTGGGGGAGATACAGCAGCAGCATAAAGCTGCTACACAAACGGAAATACCGGGCTTTGCATTGCTGGTATATTAGGAATACCGGCTCCGGCTTCAGGACCCCAAATACCGGCTGTGCCGGTAAATTACCGGCCAGGTGGCAACCCTAGGTAAAAGGCAAGCCCAGCTTATGACCTTGTGTATCTTCCAAACCTTTCAACTTTTTATGAACCATGTGATGTGTAGATAGATGGGTGTTGTGTGCCATGAAATAAACCAGGAAACAGACAGGGATACATTTATTCTTTTTTTTATTTATTTTTTGCAGCAATAAGCAGATGTGCAATTAAAATATTGCTGCGATTTTAATATTATTTTTAATATCTGGTTGATCCAGAGGAAGGCAAAGAAAACCCCAGAGAAACTTTTGGCCAATTTTGTCTCACATGGGGGAAAAAAATTCCTTCCTGACCCCAAATATGGCGATCGGTTTTGTCCCTGGATCATTTCGTTAGTGTATCGAACTGCATATTGCTGGACACAATACATTTACACAGAGAGGTTACAATCTTATAAGGATATAATACAGAGTAAAGAGGTTCTTGCCCTGCAGAGCTTCTTATCTGCACTAACCAACTCTGCAGAGCTTTACAGTCTAAGGTAAGTTATACAATACAAAAAAAATCTATTCACACAAAGCTTACAATCTAATAAGGATAGAATACAGGGTAAGGAGGTCCCTGCCCTGCAGAGCGACTCACCTGCCCTAACCAGCTCTGCTGAGCTTACAGTCTAAGGTAAGTTATACAATACAAAAATATATTCTCACAAAGCTTACACTCTAATAAGGATATAATACAGAGTAAGGAGGTTCCTGCCCTGCAGAGCTTCTTATCTGCCCTAACCAACTCTGCAGAGCTTACAGTCTAGGTAAGTTATACAATTCATAAATCTATTCACACAAAACTTATAATCTACTAAGGATATAATACAGAGTAAGGAGGTTCCTGCCCTGCAGAGCTTCTTAACTGCACTAACCAGCTCTGCAGAGCTTACAGTCTAGGTAAGTTATACAATAAAAAAAATCTATCCCCACAAAGCTTACAATCTAATAAGGATAGAATACAGAGTAAGGAGGTCCCTGCCCTGCAGAGTGACTCACCTGCCCTAACCAACTCTGCAGAGCTTACAGTTTAAGGTAAGTTATACAATACAAAAATCTATCCCAATACAGAGAAATGAAACCCTACCCTAACCCTACCCTCTTCTGAGCTTACAATCTAATGTGAAGCATAGTGTTCCAGGCGTCAGACCTCGCGCCAGCATGTATTAAACTGGAGCGCTCTGTCAGGGAGTCTCACACCTTCACAGGTTAGCAGGATCTGCTACTGCACCAACTGCTGAAAGCTGAGCTTGGTTTGAAAGTAATGCAGCTCTGCTATTGTGATGTCACGCACTGTCATAATTCTATTCTGATGTCATGTTACATATTTTTGTCACTAATGCACATTTACAGTTCAAAATATTACTCCATATGGAAAAATATAGTTCACAGAGATATTTAATGCTGGGGTTTGAGGGTTTTAAAAGCACTTTTGTTTTTTTTACAGTTGCATTCATAACAGTCCTAGAGTCACAATTGCCATACAATTTTATTTTATTAGTTTGTTCCGTTTCCCCTCCTGCCCCTTATTTCCATCTCTCCCCTTGTTACCTGTATCAGGGTGAGGGGATAGATTTGCCAGCCAGTATTTTGTCACCATGCTGGTTAAAAATTTGGTTTGAGGCCAATGCTAACTCTATGGGGACAATATTATGGCTGGTAAAGGCTGCAATCCTAGGGTGGGGTAGTGAGGTCATTCAGGTTGGCAAAGATCATGCGATATAAATCTGTGTCCAGCAGCTACTTTTCATCTATGGCAGATCCCATATTTTGGCCACCATTTCAGCCTGGCAGAAACTAGTGCATGGCCCAATCTGTCCCACTTTGCATGGGACAGTCGCGATTTTGGCGGGATTCAGGACAGCGATCTTGTATTTCTGATCACACTCTCCAGGGTCTGGAACACTGGTACTGTGCATGTACAGCATTGTGCACATGCAGAGCACCCCTTTTAGCTTGAGTAACAGCTAGGGTTGCCACCCAGACGGTATTTTACCGGCAGGCCAGTAAAAAATGTATTTGATGCCAATGTTAAGTCTATGGGGGCACCAGTAAGGCCGGTATTTGTTTTTGTAGAAAAGGTGGCAGCATCACCTCACGTGCGTGGTACCAATGAGAGGCCTCATACCCTGACCTTCCCAGGTTGGAAGGGGGTCAGATTGGCACGTCTAGGGGTCAGATTGGCGAGTCTGGGATCAAATTGGCACGTCTAGGGATCAGATTGGGAAAAAGGGTCAGATTGGTACATGTGGGGTTCAGATTGGCACGTCTAGGGAGTCAGTTTGGGAAGAAGGTGTCATATGAGTGAGAGAGATGGCTCGGTGGAGTGAGAGTGGGGGAGAGAGATGGCTTGGCGGTGTGAGAGTGGGGGAGAGAGATGGCTTAGCAGAGTGAGAGTGGGGAGACAGATGGCTTGGCGGAGTGAGAGTGAGGGAGAGAGATGGCTTGGTGGAGTGAGAGTGGGGGAGAGAGATGGCTTGGCGGAGTGAGAGTGGGGGAGAGAGATGGCTTGGCAGAGTGAGAGTGGGGAGACAGATGGCTTGGCGGAGTGAGAGTGTAAGGCTGGGGAGAGAGCTGTCTTGGAGAAAGAGAGTGCAGAGCTGGGAGAGAGATGACTTGGAGGAGAGAGTGCAGAGCTTTGAGCCTATAAACTGCAACATTCAATTTCCCTATTCTGAACAAAACAATAATGGTGCAGTGCAATGGGTCTGACATAATGATGGTTTAACAAGCAGGGAGATTTTTTTTCTTAAAATAGGCCCTGGTTGGTGGAAATTTAGTGATATAATCTGCACTATAATTACTAGGCAGCGCTACATTAAGCTAATTATGTGGGTTGGGCAGTGGGCGGAGCAGAGGGGGGTATGATAGGGGTGAAAGGAGGTAGAGAATAAATAGGACACTAACTAAGAAGGCACACTAATTAGGATTTGAGAGAGGTAAAGGTCTAGTAGAGGTATAGATACTACACTGAACACAGGCACGAACTGCACAAAACAGTCAATAGACATAGTCAGAATAAGGGATAATTTAGAGCTATAAATCATATAAAATAGTAAATAGACCAGGATCTAGGAAAATATAGACCTGCACAGATAGGTATAGATGATATAGGTAAGACACATAATAATGTGGCACATAATACACAATGGATAACAGATATGGACACAGCTGGGTATCCAGTGCCGGCGCTACAGCGCCCCAAGGGGGGGGGGGGAATCACCCGCTCCCCCACGCCCGTTTACTTACCTTCTTGTTGCTGTCCCCCGTTGCAGGTCCATGGCTGTGAGGGAAGCTTTGTGCGCTCCCCTCCAGCAGCTCGGATCAATAAAGTTTGTTTTAAAAAAAAGTTTGAACAAATGTTATTGAATGCGCGTGGCTGGAGGGGAGCGAACAATGCTTCCCTCACAGCCACGGACCTGCACCGGGGACAGCAATAAGAAGTTAAGACGGCAGCAAGGAGGTAAGTACTGGGGTCTGGGGAAGGGGGGAGGAGGGTGGCATAACGAGCATAATGAGGGACATTATCCTGGTATATTAACTGGCTATATCATGGCATATTAAGTGGCAATACCCTGGCATAATTATTGACAATACCCTGGCATATTAAGTGGCAGCACCCTGGCATTTTAATTGGCAATATCCTGGCATATAGTGCAATACCCTGGCATTTTAAGTGGCATTATCCTGGCATATTAAGTGGCAATACCCTGGCATAATTATTGACAATACCCTGGCATATTAATTGGCATTATCCTGGCATATTTAGTGTCAACACCCTGGCATATTAAGTGGCAATACCCTGGCATACTTATTGGCAATATCCTGGCATATTAAGTGGCAATATCCTGGCATAGTAAGTGGCAATACTCTGACATTTTAATTGGCAATATCCTGGCATATTGGGAATATCCTGGCATACAGTGGCAATACCCTGGTATATTAATTGGCTTTATCCTGGCATATTAAGTGGCAAAACCACGGCATTTTAATTGGCAATATGCTGGCATATAGTGCAATACCCTGGCATATTAAGTGGCATTATCCTGGCATATTAAGTGGCAATACCCTGGCATATTAATTGACAATATCCTGGCATATTATGTGGCAATACCCTGGCATTTTAATTGGCAATATCCTGGCATATAGTGGCAATATCCTGGCATATTAAGTGGAAATACCCTGGCATTTTAATTGGCAATATCCTGGCATATTAAGTGGCAGTATCCTGGCATATTAATTGGCAATATCCTGGCATATTGGGAATATTCTGACATATTAAGTGGCAAATACCCTGGCATATTAAGTGGTATTATCCTGGCATATTAAGTGGCAATACCCTGGCATATAAATTGGCAATATCCTTGCATATTAAGGGGCAATATCCTGGCATATTAAGTGGCAATACCCTGGCATAATTATTGGCAATACCTTGGCATATTAAGTGGCAATACCCTGGCATATTAATTGACAATACCCTGGTATATTAAGTTGCAATACCCTGGCATATTAAGTGGCAATAGAGTTGCAAAATCCTGGCATTTGGAGGTGCAAAATCCTGACATATTGAGTGGCAAAATCCTGGCATACTGAGGGGCAAAATCCTGGCATATTGAGGGGCTAAATTCTGACATATTGAGGGGTAAAATATTGGCATATTAAATGGCATATTGAGTGGCAAAATAGTGTGTCTCAGGTTTTGTGTGTCACTGTGTGTGTGTAAGTGTTAAGGGTGTATGTAAGTGTGTCACTTTCTGTGTAAGGGTGTGTGTCACTGTGTGTGTGTAAGTGTGTCACTGCATAAGGGTGTAAGTGTGTCGCTGTGTCTGTGTAAGGGTGTGTGTGTGTGTGTGTAAGTGTGTCACTGTGTCTGTGTAAGGGTGTGTGTTTAAGTGGTAAGTGTGTCTCTGTGTGTGACTGCAAGGGTGTCTTTGTGTTTAAGGGTTTCAATGTGTGTTAGGGTGTCAATGTGTGACAAATTTAGAGCATGCGAGTTGAATATTTAGATGTATTTATTTTCCACACTATACATTATACTTTTATATATATGTTGGTAGTATGGGAGTCGTGGCGGGTCAGAGGATGGGGGCACCAAAATGCACCTTCGCCTGTGTAGATGAAAATCCTTGCACCGGCCCTGTGTGTAAGAACTTGAATGACTGCACAAAACCTTTACCTCAACCCCATGGGACACCTTTGGAATGAACTGGAAGATTTCTAGCCAAGCCTTCCAACATCAGTGCCTGACCTCACAAATGTTCTACTGGATGAATGGGAACAAATTCCCACATAAAAACTACACAATCTTGAGGAAAGCCTTCACAGAAGAGTGGGAGCTGTTATAGAAAGAAATGGGGGACCAAGTACATATTAATGTCTATGTATTTCGATAAAATAATTGTCATAAAAGTCCCTTCTGGTGTAATGGTCAGGTGTCCAATACTTTTGTCCATATAGTACAGTGAGGGGGAAAAGTATTTGATCCCCTGCTGATTTTGAACATTTGCCCACGTAAAAGGAATGATCAGTCTATAATTTTAATGGTAGGTGTATTGCAACAGTGAGAGACAGAATAACAAAAAAAAAATGTCAAGCATGTCAAAAAAGCTATAAATTGATGAGTGAAATAGGTATTTGATCCCTTATGAATTGGTCTCCCTTTGTCTGGTGCTCCATGCAAGATCTCACCTCGTGGAGTTTCAATGGTCATGAAAAGGCTGAGGAATCATCCCAGAACTTCATGTGAGGATCTTGTTAATGATCTCAAGGCAGCTGGGACCATAGTCACCAAGAAAACAATTGTTAACACACTACGCAGTGAAGGACTGAAATCCTGCAGGGCCCGCAAGATCCCCCTGCTCAAGAAAGCACATCTGAATTTTGCCAATGAAAATCTGAGGATAACTGGGTGAAAGTGCTGTTTGGCATCGACTCAACTAGCCATCTTTGGAGAAGGAGGAATGCTGCCTATGACCCCAAGAACACCATCACCACTGTCAAACATTGAGGTGGAAACATTATACTTTGGGAGTGTTTTTGGGAGTGTTTTTCTGCTATGGAGACAGGACAACTGCACCGCATTAAAGGGACGATAGACGGGCCATGTACCATCAAATCTTGGGTGAGAACCTTCTTCTCTCAGCCAGAGCATTTAAAATGGGTCGTGGATGGATATTCCAGCATAACAATGACCCAAAACAACAAAGGAGTGGCTCAAGAAGATTAGCACATTAAGGTCCTGGAGTGGCCTAGCTAGTCTCCAGACCTTAATCCCATGGAAAATCTATGAAGGGAGTTGACGTTTTAAGGTTTCCAATCATCAGCCTCAAAATCTTAATTACTTGGAGAGAGTCTGCAAAGCGGAGTAGGACAAAATCACTCCTGAGGTGTGTGCAAACCTGGTGGCTAACTACAAGAAACGTCTGACCTCTGTGATTGCCAACAAGGGTTTTGCCACCGAGTACTAAGTCGAAGGGGTCAAATACTTATTTCACACATTGACATGCAAATCAATTATAACTTTTTTGACATGCTTTTTTTCTTCTTGGATTTTTTCTTTTATTATTCTGTCTCTCACTGTTAAACCTACCATTAAAATGATAGACTGATCATTTCTTTGTCAGTGGGCAAACGCTCAAACTCAGCAGGGGGTCAAATACCTTTTTCCCTCACTGTATATACATACATAATATTATGCTTACTCAACAGGTCTGAGCATGCTACACTTTCATCTACCTGTCCAGAAAACCACCAATATTATTTAAAACAGCAGGGACTTGTTGTATTGGACAGGTAGGATTATATCCTTTGTAACAGTTGGTCTGAGAGAATATAGAGTCAGCGCATTAGTACTTATATAGATACATATTGGTCAAGGGGAGATTGGAAGCTCAGAAGTTGCCTAGGTTTTCATGTTTTCTACAATCACAGTATGCAATAGTTTATCATTATGCAGTCTCTTTTGATATAGCTATCTGTAGTCATGCATTGGAGGGTACTGAGCATGTCCACTACTAAACTGAGCATTTCCACTACTAACTCTGATAGGACTATTCACTTAAAGGTGAGTTGTAGGTCAGATGAGGTGAGTTGAGGTAAGATGAATATTTCATCTCACCATTTTAACTATACATTGTGCAGGGACTAACCTGGTGTGTTTCCTCCACTAAGCAAACTCGCCAGGTTTGCACAATTTATTGCTAAATTGGGGAAAATTAAATTAAATGTTCATCTCACCCTAACTCACATAATCTCACCTCAACTGCCCTGCGACTCACCTTTTAGTGGATAGTCCCCTGAGTATTTCTTCTGGTAGCCATAATTGCTAGAATATATACCACATTGAGCAAGACACATCATTCAAAATAACTTTGGCATTAAATGATTACCAATTCCAGAGTACTTTGCACTTGTTAAACAATTCATACACATAGTTGGCTTTACTCACTGACAAACTGACAAGTGAACAGCAAAAAACAGGCATTAATAGCTATGTTCAACCTTTATTCTATAGATCATAAGTATTGTTTAGAGTCCCTTTAAAAAGTGGAGACAGAACAGATATAACACAGTGCGCAAATGCAATAAATAGATAAAATACACTTCGCCTTTATGTGATCACAAAAGCAGCGCCGAAACCAACTAATGTTTCACTTCTACTAAATTAGTGTAGAATATAGAAAAAGGTGAATCAATGTGCTTCTCCCACACACTCTGCACACTCAAGTTACCTTTTATAATGTGGTAATCCTCTCAGTATTATGTAAAGGGAACAAAAAAACAGAAGAAATATAATATAGTGTAGTATTTTTAAACAAAGTGACTGTATACAACTGCAAGCTAATCCACTCGTTACTGAGCAGAGTGTAAAAGACGTCCGGGAGCCCCCGTGGGGTCTTAGCAGATGACACACCTCAGAATTGTTTTCAATTAAAATCCACTCAAATATATATGTGGAATACAAGAAAAGGGGTGAAGGAGCAAACTTAAGTTTAACACATTTAGTGTGCAGCAAACAACTAAATAAAAACCTTACATTAAAAAAAGCAGTATCCAACAAAATGCTTGAAGACAAGTGCTCTGTGCCTGCATAAGCATCCTCCCTGCGCACAACGCATTTCGCCTCCTCCACAGAGGCTTTTGCACAAATGCATGGATTATAGAATGAAACATTAAGTTACGTGGAGTTTACAGAAACACATCTTTATGAGATTTTCCAATTAAATAGGCATATAGAGCACGCTGATCTATATCTTGTCTTAACAATTTTTTAAGCAGCCCAGCACTATTAACTGTTAAATATGTAATAGTTTTAGCAGCTATTTCCCAGCATGCATCTTTCCTCTATTTCCAATGGGCCGCTCATTTCAGATCTTTTTAATCTTTGTGATTTGTTTTATGACTGAGTGCACACAACAAGAAATATGAAGTGGTTTAGCTAAGAACATGATTACACTTACAGGATAGCACATTCACAGCCATTCAGCAAATTGGACATTCATATGCATACACATGTACCATATAGAGGTTTGGGATTTTGCACAATTTCCCCTATCATATGAATTTCTTCCACAACTTGACTAAGTCACTATTTTAGTTAATTGGAGTTGCTGTAAAACTGGTTGTAAACTGAATTATTCATTAATGTGACAATTATTTACAGTTGCAAATACAGAATATCCAAGTTACAAGGCATTTAAATGTAAATTGCTCTTTTCCATTATTTGGAATTTAATGCAAGCATTTCATCAATAATCAATCAAAATTACATCACGATTTCTTTTTTTTTTTCACCAAGGAATGCTGCAGATGAATGACAATTGCTTTATACTGAAGAAGTCATATTAACAAGCAATAATGATCCTGAAGTAATGTCAGAGCTCACCTAATAAAGTCCAGGTTTATAAAAACCTAACAGTTACGGCATTGAAGATATGGAAAGATCCAGTCTCCATTTGGATCTTTTAAAGAGACTGTCTGGTCCCCAAAATGCATCTTCCAACTATTATTGAATATTAATGTGCTTTTCAGAGTACTTTAAAATGCATGTTTTACATTTTGTATTGCTTACAATATAACAAAAAAAACTTACACTTAGATGAATTAGTGAAATTACAGTAAAAGTAATTTCCTAATTTTCTGTGTGCTGCAGGAAGCAATGAGAATAATGCCATTCAAATGAATTGAATATCTTGCTTCTCTAGTCATGTCATAAGACAATGTGTTGCACTGTTAACAGATCCTATGTGTACAAGAGCAAGGTTACTGTGATTCCACACAATGCATTATATTCCAGCAGCACATGAAGTGACTACATGAAACAAAACTTTATTTTTTTTTCATTGTGAAAATCTCAAAAGAAAATTATAGCATTGTTATCACACTTCATCAAAATTGTGCAAAATAGCTGTTAAAGAACTCTGTGCATTTTAAATATACATATACATCTTTCATCTATATGTAAATAAATTATTCTCAATTCTACATTTATAGATAACACAAATTACTAACATAACAGCATATTACATTAAAATGTATTCTTACCCATTGGTGGATGACCTGCTACTCTCCATCTTACATTGATGAGTTACTTGGTTTTTAATCTTCAGCCACTCTGGGGGCACAGAATTTTTCCAATTTCTAGCGAGCTCTAACTTACAAGCGGTTAGTATATGGAAGATTATTTTGTGTATTCAGGGATTTATATGCAACAATGGTGTTAATTTAAATTTTTCACCAATATTTCTTTTTCAGTCAGTGGGAAATATCCTCATCTATCCTAATTTTTTTGACCTGTAGAATAAGATCGATCTGAGAGTATGCAGAATAAGATTTTGAGAAACAGGTATAATCACGCCCTGTTATATGGGTCATTCTCCAATGCCAAAAAGGGAAGTTTTGTCTAAGAAGTCCTGCAGTCTATGGGCCTGAGAAAAAACCCTTCTGTTTTTAACTCTTCCCATTAATGTCTGTAGACAACAACTGGGTCTAATAGGCAGTTAAAATCACCCATGATTAGAAGGGAACCTTGTCTCACCTTTTCTTTTTTTTATTAACAATTTCATAATAAACTGGATTGGGGCCTCGTTTGGTGCGTATAAATTAATCAGAGTCATTAGTTCATGGTTGAATTCACCCACAACAATAATAAATCTCTCGTCTGGATCGTACTCAATATGTTTAAGATTTATAATTACATCACTCGAGATAAAAATAGCTACCCCCCCCCCCCCGTTTCTTTTTCATCTGCAATGATGCTGAGAGGATTGGTGGGTATTTTTGTGATTTAAAAATCACTCCATCTATCGATCTCCAATGAGTCTCTTGAAGGCATCAGACCCTTATCCTTTCTTTGGATCTTTGGAGAGATAATTAAGTAGAATGACTCTCTTTTGAGGGGAGTTTAAACCCTGTATTCAAGGTAACAAATCTAACCGTTGGGTCTTCTCCGGATGACTCCCCCTCCCTTCATATCCGCCAACAGACCTACAATTCACAATGGTCAATACAATAAATACATTTGCACAGAACCCTCTGGCCCACACAGAGGAGCCTCTATTTGCACTCTTGTTATACCCCACCATGTGAGAAAAAAATTCCACAAAACAAATCGAGCAGGTGGAATTCCCTCACCCAGGTCCAGAGACCAAGGCCTTTCTCTCTTTTCTACTTTCCCTCTTTTCATGAGTTTCTCCTGGCAGTAAGTAACTCCAAACATGGAGTTATATCTAACCTGCCCCAGGGTGGCACTGTGCCTGCCCTCCTTTGTGTGGTCTTAACTGAGGCCTTCCTATTCCGACCGTAGGAAAATACCAAAGTCTATATAAAGAGGGGGACGACGACTTAATTTTAATGCTTCTGTGCCATACCTTGAATTATATCCTAAGAAACTTCCTGTGCGTCAGTTTCATACTGCTTATCTCTATCAATATACCTATTTGTGCTATCATTAAGGTTACCCAGAGTAGGAACATATCTGATTTAAATCTCTATTTCTCCATGAGAGAGTCATGCCATTTTGTTTCATTTATGCTACTTGTACCCCTTATCTCATGCGAGACCTATACCATTCCAACTTTAACTAATTCTCTATCTTTTGATTTTGGCCACTCTCTCTATCTCTCCCCTCCCTTCCCTCTTATATAATGAACTCTTAAATCATTTCAGGAGTGCCACCTTTAGGTCATCCTCAGGATTCAGGCACCGACTATAACATACATACAGTCTCTATATAATCATCGCTGCAGCATCTGTAGTATCCAAGTGGAGAAATCACTAGGGGACGGCTTGAGTAAAATATTAAAAATCACAATGGAAAAAAGCCTGTGCACTATACAAGCAGTAATCTTCAACATTCACCTAAGTGAGTTTGTGGACTACACTGTCCCTTTAATAATATTAAAAGAAGCAACAGGATTTTAGTGCATGACATAACCATAGAATAAGCACATTTAAAAAAAAAAAAATCTACCCTTATCATAACAAATGAATTATTATTAAATATTCTTTTTGATCATCTCAAATTCCATCTTGTTCAATTCATGAAATATAAATACAGATTTAGGTTTGCGAAATAATACAAAATATACATAATACATAACAATATTTGCATACATCATGGAACATTGTTTCTTCAATACCTAAAATAAAATTCACAGCTAAATACAATGAAAATCTATGGGCAAAACCCAATGGTTACATAGTCATGAAGGAAATCTTCCAAAGCAATCCAGTAATGAGAATATTCCCATTGTTTCAATCTTAACTGTATAGTGGTCCAATACCATTGTTTGTTACTGTTTTATACCAAGGTACAATATACTCAAAATAGATATAGTCATAAAAAAAGAGGTGAGAGTTAACAAATTGGACAGAACAGTGCTGGATCTTCAAGTCATACTATCTGTCCTCTCTAGTCCACTAAGACCATGCCAAGGTCCAAACAAGATCCATAACGACATACCGTATTTTCCGGCGTATAAGACAACTTTTTAACCTCTGAAAATCTCAAAAGTTGGGGGGTCGTCTTATACGCCGGGTACTGGGATTTACTCACCTATTTTCTGCTCTGTCTCCGCTCGCGCTGTTAAGCCGGTCCGTGGCTGTGAGGGAAGCGTTGTGAGCTCCCCTCAGGCCGCACGGCTTCAATAAAGTCTGTTTACACTTTTTTTTTTAAACAAAACTTTATTGACCGCGCGGCCATTTGTTGTGGAAGAACTTAAGCAACCTGCACAGAGCCCTAACTTCAATCCCACTGAACAACTTTGGGATGAATGGAATGGAGATTGCAAGAGGAATCACCGTTTTTTGCTCGCTTGCACCATTACAGAGGAAACCTCTCCATTAGCATGTCAGACAGGTCACACCCATAAGGGCAGTCCAGATCTAAATTGTTTGGCAGATCTCCTCTGCATGTTGAACACAGCAACTGCAGACATACGTTTCGGCCTTCAATGGCCTTGTCAGTGTGGTACCGCTGTCCTTCTAGGTGCAGCGAGCCAGGGAGCCATGTCTGGGCATACCCCAATAAATCACTGAGAAAAAAGGTGTGCTACATAACTATATAAATAGTGATGTCGCGAACATAAAATTTTCCGTTCACGAACGGCGAACGTGAATTTCCGCAAATGTTCGCGAATGGGCGAACCCCGCGAACCGCCATAGACTTCAATGGGCAGGCGAATTTAAAAACCCACAGGGACTCTTTCTGGCCACAATAGTGATGGAAAAGTTGTTATAAGGGGACTAACACCTGGACTGTGGCACGCCAGAGGGGGATCCATGGCAAAATTTGTAATGCATGTAATAGTAGTACTATTGGCTTTCACTACACGGAGACAGAATCTCCATTCATAAATTTATGAATGGAGACTCTGTCTCCGTGTAGTGAAATCCAATAGTACTATTACAAATGCCGAAATTCTATTAACCGAAAGACCTTCGGTTTATAGACTTTCGGCTTATAGTAAACGTACAGTAGTAGTGCCTTTCTATGAACCCATTCACAAGAATTATGAATGGGTTCATAGAAAGGCACTACTACTGTTCGTTTTCTATAAGCCGAAAGTTTATAAACCGAACGTTCGGTTTATAGACTTTCGGCTTATGGAATACATGTAAACCTATTGCTATTCTATAAACCGAACGTGCGGTTTATAGAATAGCAATAGGATTATATGTATTCCATAAGCCGAAAGTTCGGTTTATAGACTTTCGGCATTTGTAATGACTGTAATAGTACTATTGGCTTTCACTACACAGAGACAGAGTCTCCATTCATAAATTTATGAATGGAGACTCTGTCTCCGTGTAGTGAAAGCCAATATTAAACGTTCGGTTCAGGGTACAGGGTCAGGTCAAAGTTTACTCAATTATAAAGAATAGGGGGCGGACCGAACATCGCAAATGTTCGCCCGCCGCGGCGAATGCGAATACGCTATGTTCGCCGGGAACTATTCGCCGGCGAACTATTCGGGACATCTCTATATATAAATATGTAAACTGGCCAATAGTCCAGTATGGAGTATGAATTGACGTTTAATATATCTGTTGAGCTTGAAGGATAATTATACTTTTTCCTTTCAACCCTTGCTTCTGTAAATTGAAAAATAAAGTTTAGTAGCGGAACTCAGTGCTCCAATGGAAATTCCAAGACCAAAATAAAGCTACATTTTCCCTTGGCAGAGAAAAACTGAGATCCCAACAATTTCACAAGAGACTATCTGTAGCACTAGTATCTGAGTGTATAGAATGTGCCATCACATCAGACTATGTTCTGTAATATTTTTCTGTAATGTAACTATGTTTTTCAGACATAACAAACAGCAGGCAATGTTAATAAGATTAAGAGGCAATATTTATTATTGATCTTCTTTTCCCTTTCTTCTAATGACTTGACAGATAAGGGACAAAGAAGAGGAGAAATGACACAAAATGAGTCATGTAGCAGGGAGCATAAGGAATAGTTTATTTAATGCATGTCCAAGCCACCCACCTTTCTGCAACTTTTATGAATTATTAGGAATATTAATGATATAAATGCTGCTTTTTTCCTACAATGATTTGATTTCAACTATATAGACTATAATATTTTCCACATATGTACATTTGATAAACAAGCATTTGCTTCTCAGTTGCTATATATCTGAAGCTGGCAGAGCATAGAAAGTATAATATTACACCACCATTCATCAAAAAGAAAGAAGGATTGTATTGTTTTTAGATCTAATTTTCATGAATGAGTTCATCCATCATGTACAGAATTCATGAGGTTTAGGATGCATAATGTAAAAAACAATATCTGTCATGTATATTGCAACAGAAATGGAAGAGTTGTAAAACCTTTCACAGCCATCGGTTCACTTACTATTAATATCATGTGTGGGGGTTTCAGAAGGTATAGCTCTCAATAACTTTATATTTTTATTTTTATGCTTTCCTACTTAGATATAATTAGAGCTGTTGTGGGATCTACTAAATCTTCTTGTTGTAAAGACCCCAAATTGTCTTGTTGCATCCCAGTTTGTTCCAGTGGATGCAACAAGACACATTTTGAAACAAAACATGATACTGACTTTAAATTACAGTGCATGAAACACATAAGGAATTGTCTTGGCTATTCCTGACTGTAACCGTCTTCTGCATGGAATATTCAAGTATCGTATATTTGTGTGGGCTCCACTCAACTATTATGCCACATTTATTGTGTTTAATTTACCATATTGGATAAAATAAAAATATTATTGGCGGACTAATATCATTTATGAGAGGGGGACAAAAGCCAGCTATGGTAATAGTGACAAATAACCCTTTCAATATTATTTTTAGAGTAACCTCTACAAGAAAATAGGGAGGTGGAGAATAAAAAATGACAGTAACAGTCTTGGGAACAATCAGTTGGTTTGGCTTATTTTTTAGGTAACCATTTACCGTATTTCTTTAGATGTACTCCCTGCTTGTTGGACTGGAAGCAGCCTTTTTGTAAATCCTAACAAACAAAACTTTCCTAGGGATGACTTCATGAAGGATCAATAAAGGGGCAACATACAGCCCATGAACATTTACCACCAAAGGGAGCAGAAAAAGTGTTATGTTACAACTCAAAGATGGCCGCTTATAGTCAGGAAAAATCTACTGCTTTAAACAAATTATTATAAATGATGGTGTCGCTTTAGATACTAACTATTTAAAAATACCCTTTACTATACTTGATTATGCATAATAATTATTGCAGCATGTATTATTACATTTATCTATGGATATCAAAGGAATGAAACATAAACATACAGAAATAGCAAGCCTGTTGTGTAGTTTGTCATGTGCACTTTATACACACTGGATGGGGATGCTGAGATGAAGTGGAAAAGTAGAAATGGCTACTCAGGCAATTGTATGAATTCTGAAAAAGATCAAATACCACATTGAAGTGACATTTGATACGCGTTGAACTTGCTCAGCTTGTCTTATGTCCTTTCTAGAAATCTGATAAAATAATCAATACACTATGTCATAAACGCTTGTTATGTGGGCTTTTATCAAACACACTTTGAAGCAAAATCTTCATAAAAATATTTCCTTTCTACTCCAAGTCTATATCAAAGTCACATACGGCAAGAAAAGCCATTCGAGAAACACATTTAATGTGGCCATTTTACTCCTTCTGTATCAATCGTTATACAGTTCGTAGCACCATCTTATGGAACTCTAGCAATACATTGTAGCAGTGTGATATCAGCAAAAAGTCATTTGTAGCTGTTGAGCGTACAATCCACAACCAAATGGTACTCTGGACTGTTTTGATTTTCTCACTTTTTTTTCCGCTTCAATCAAACAATTGCTAAGGATTTTTTTCCTCTAAAATCCCGCTGCGTATTTGTATTTTGCAAAGAAAACAAAAGATCAATGGAAAAGGAAATATTTATTCACGTCACATACCGGATAAACACAGTGGTGCCTTTAATGGATTGCATTACATTCAAATATGGGTTGCTCTTGGAGCCAAGAGGTTAGTTTAAATACTGCCAGGGATATTTTGGAACAGACAGACCTTGACCATGATGCAGACGTCTACATGTTGTAACTCTTGGAGAGGGTCCCATGTATTTTTTTGTGTTAGAAATAATCCAACCATTTGCATTTCCCTTCCAAGGCCCACGTGTCTATCATCTTTGACAATGTCATCAAACAAGAGATTATATACATAATATTATATGTGTTTCCCCATGCCTAGTGGATGGCATACAATTTTCTTTTGATTATTGAATGAAAAAGGTGAATAGAGAAGAGAATGTAATGTGCAGGGAATATTGTTTTAATTGTTTCTGTCTTGCAGATGTTTGAATGCATGCTGTTTTGTTTCATCCAAGTTCAGAGGATTTGATTATAGACTTCACTGCTACTGCAGATTTTTTGGGAAACTCCTTGATGTTTTATACAGGTTAAATACATTTTGGCAGGCACATTTTTCAAAAGAAGTTAAAAAGAATGGAAAACATTTTTATAAGCAATATATAAAGAGAAATGTATTGTACTAGAGCTGGCCTGTTAAACATTGATATTAAAAAGACACTAAACATTTTTTCACTTTTGCTATCTTTGTAGAAGCACAATTTAAATAAACTCCATCTCTTAAACATTGGTTGTACTGTTAATATAGAGAATAAAAATCATCATTGTATTATCAGAATTGCAAGTACTTGCATACATTAAGAGAAACTTTTTAAAATGTGTCTGTGGTGTCTTCTCTTTGTGATGTCACCTTTTGGCTTGATATGCAAATTACACATTTCCCCACTGAAAGTACCGTATTTGCTCGATTATAAGACGACCCTGATTATAAGACGACCCCCCAAACTTTGGATATTGCATTAGGAAAAAAACTAAAAGCCTGAATATAAGACTACCCTATAGGAAAAAAGTTCAACTTGTATATATTCACAAGTAAATTGCTTTTTTAATAAAAAATTATGATATCAAAAAATGTATTTCTAGTTTTTATTTCTTTGTATGTGCCAATGCTGCCTTTCTCTTTCCCTTGCCCCCATTTTTCTCTCTCTCCCCCCTCCCCTTGTCTGTCTCTTAACCCCCTCACTCCCCTTGTCTCTGTCTCTTAACCCCTTCCCTCCCCTTGTCTGTCTCTTAACCCCCTCACTCCCCTTGTCTCTGTCTCTTAACCCCTTCCCTCCCCTTGTCTGTCTCTTAACCCCCTCACTCCCCTTGTCTCTGTCTCTTAACCCCTTCCCTCCCCTTGACTCTGTCTCTTAACCCCCTCCCTCCCCTTGACTCAGTCTCTTAACCCCCTCCCTCCCCTTGACTCTGTCTCTGCCCCCCTCCCTCCCCCCTGTCTCTCTGTCCCCCCTGTCTCTCTGTCCCCCTCCCTCCCTCCCCCTGTCTCTCTGCCCCCCTCCCTCCCTTCCCCTTACCTTGATCCCTGGTGGCTAGTGGGGGCAGCTGGGGGTTGTCTGCACGATACGTGCAGACATCCTCCATGCTGCCCGACACGGCAGTCTATTATGACGGACAGCTGTCCGTCATAATAGTCTGCCGTGTCGGGCAGCATGGAGGATGTCTGCACGTATCGTGCAGACAACCCCCAGCTGTCCGCTTTTCCCTGGTGGCTAGTGGGGCAGCAGAGGATGTCTGCGCAACGAGCGCAGACTCCCCTGCTGCCGCCCGGCACGCTCGCCGGGACTTCTGTGACGAAAGCGGAAGTACCCGGTTTCTTCACAGAAGCAACGGCGGTCGTGCCGGGCGGAAGCAGGGGAGTCTGCGCTCGTTGCGCAGACATCCGCTGCTGCTAGTGAGGGGGATCCATGTCTTATAATCTGACCTCAATTTGAGGTCAGATTATAAGAAGACCTCGATTATAAAATCCCCCTTTCCTATATTCTAGGTTCATCTTATGATCAGACCTCAAAGAGGAATCTAATTATAATACTATGATCCAGGTCAACTGGGGAGCTACAGCGACCTGTATGCATCTCGTAGCCAGCCGAAGAATGTCTTACATGGAAGTGCCAGGGATCATCGGAGGATGTCTGTGCACACCGAGCAGCAAACAGACATCCTCCAGCTGCCCCACTAGATACCAGGAAGAGTGGTGGGAGCAATTGGGAAGTCTAGGATGTGTTGGCAATTCTGGGAGCAGTGTGGCAAGTCTAGGGATAAATTGGCAAGTCTGGGGGCAGATTGGGGATGTATTGATAAATCTGTGGAGGCATTAGCAAGTATGGGAGAATATTGGTAAGGATGGGGGCATATTGGGAAACCTGGGAGCATTTATTTGCTTAATTTATTCATTTTAATTTTCAATCATATTTTTTATTAAATTTGAACAAATATTTTTTTCATGTATATACAGGCATATTTTCCAGTAAAACTTTTTTCCTATAGGGTTGTCATATATTTAGGCCTTTTCTTTTCCTAAATTAATACCTAAAGTCTAGGAGGTCATCTTATATACAGGATCATCCTATATTTGAGCAAATACATTTTTATCTTTTTATACATGCCATTTTATCATCTTTCCAAAAGACAAACTTATGTCCACCCATTGTTCAAAATTCTTAAAACATGAAGAGGCTCCATATTCTTCAGCTGCCTCTCTGCCAAACTATGCATTACTAATTAAACAAACAATACAGTATACTGCGCCAATAACTGTGATGGAGTAAGCTAGCACTTGTGCACAGCTAGTGTCTCACTCCTAGCAAACCAGTGAAAACAAATACAATAAAGTGAACATGTGCGCTAGTGACCAACACTAGAGAAAAAAGAGCATTGCCCTTTTCTATGAGACGAAATGCTCAGATATTATGCAAAGGGAAAAAAACAAAAACAATAATAGTGTAGTATATCAGTGCAATGGTATAATAGTGCAAAGTGCATAAATGGTACACTCACATTTACATGAGCAATACCCTGCTCAAGATAAATAGCATGGGTGAGCTCAGATAAGAGCAGGTAGATCTTGTAAACCAGCTCCAGAGGCAGCCCAGATATCCGGATCACATGGGAAGGAGAAGGCAGGATTGCACAAATAAGTATTTTAATATAAGCAATAAAACCAACAAACAGTAAGATCTTACATTTAAAAACGTTTTAAAAGTCCCAGATGCTTGTCCATAAAACCAATAGTGTTGTCTGTGCACTCCTCTCCTCTCACACAACGCGTTTCCCCTCTTGTTGAGGCTTTTTCAAGTGTCCCCTGTGTCTATTTGTATTTTTATTAATTTAGAGACAGATTCCATATGAGGAGAAGGTATAAACTATAAGAAGAAAAAAGGCTCACAATCCGGCTCCACTCCACACAATCCAACACATGAAGGGTGGGTGCTTCCACAGCGCTGAACAGACGCAATATGTAGACACAGAAGTAGCAAAAAGGTGTGCACTCCACGCTCCAGGATGGTGAAAAATAAGGTGCTTTATTATCTTTAAAAATTATGCATACAGATGAGATGAATAACATCCATGGACTGGTAAGTTAAAACGCAGGGGGAGGACCACCTGACGCATTTCGCGTGTTGCCTATGACTAAGCGTGGCAACACGCGAAACGCGTCAGGTGGTCCTCCCCCTGCGTTTTGACTTACCAGTCCATGGATGTTATTCATCTCATCTGTATGCATCATTTTTAAAGATAATAAAGCACCTTATTTTTCACCATCCTGGAGCGTTGAGTGCACACCTTTTTGCTACTTCTGTATAAACTATAAGATTATTCATAAGTTTCAAGGATGGTAACGATGACTGTGCTTTCATATTTAATTTGTATGCGACTGTGCATGAACACATAAACAATTGCTTCATGTAATAATCAGGCATACAAGTGCTATTATTGATGGTGCTCTCCACTGGATTCCTATTAGAAGCTATTTCTATCCCTTGTAGTATGCACATAACATAATACGAGCAGATGTTCTAAGGGTATACTGTGCTGTGGACCATGAATCATGTTAGTTATGGTATATCTGTGTATCTCATTTTGTGACATGCAAATGTGTTGTTTAAAATGCTTTCAGTTTATGGATGTGTAAAATACACCATGTTAGTGGATAAAAATATAACTATTGGATTAAAAATATTTAATGAAAAGAAAATATTTGCAGATATGTGATGATTAATTGGCACAAATGTTTCTTTACTATAATCATTTGAAAAGACAATATACCGTAGAATGTTCTTCCAAATTGTACATTTTTTTTATACTATGTGATGATTATAATTTGTAAATGTGTGACATTGGGGTACCCTTTGTAGGATTTTATATAACATATAAAAAATATTTCCAGGAACTGATCTAATTCCTTGATTTTTCAAGAAAACAGGTAGCGCTATTCACTAAAAGTGAGGTGCAGGTAAAATTGAGGTGCGATCAACATTGCATCTCACCGACTCAACTATCCAATATAAAGGCCCAAACCTGTTGAGTTTCTCCTTCTAAAATAAGAGATTTGGCCCTGCATAATGCTTGGTTAGATTTATTTGTTTTAAATTATTTGTAATGAAATTTAAGTGTATTTAAGTGTATAGAAAAATAAAAATCACTTTCCACACATATATTTCAATGTGAGTTTTCGTTCAACATGACAACAGTCATTCAGTTGTCACTTTCAACATCAAGGAATAGTTTCCATAAAGTGTTTGGGACTCTGTTCCATCTAACCAGACGCTTATATGAGTTTTCTTGAGCAAGGAATGATACGGAGCACTTATGTGTCAAGTTAGAGATTGTTGTCCACTGTGCTTCAGTCAGAGTTTGAAAACAATCTGTTCCTATTGTCTGATATAATAGGGTTTAGTCTTTGGTCTAAGAGCTTGTAAAATGCTAAGGTCAATAGAAACTTCAGGCGATGTACATAAAGCTTCAAATGGTGTTTGAATGTAGGTAAATGTTTCATTGTGGAAGATACAAAGTGTTGTATGTTGTGTGTAAGTGTATTTCAGTGCTGGGGAGATCGTGGTATTGTTAGTTAGAGCTTGTAGGGGTTTAATTGAGTCTTCTTTCATGATGTGGCCAAGTCTGGGATATTTCAATTCTGGAGGTACCAGTGTTTTTAATATAAGTGGTGAGGAGCTTGGTGGGAACCCTTTGATGTAGATTAAAGAGGTCAGTCGGGCATAGTTACATTTTGGACAAAAGACCATCCACTATAGCAAACATTGTTGCTCTTATGTTAATACATGGTAATGCAATGTAAAAATAGGTTCACAATGTCCTGTATCCAGTGCCTCTGTACCTCTTTTACAACCAACAGAAATAATGTCCAATAACTTTGAACATACAACTAATAAGCCAAAGATTTGTGGAAAAAGGTATTGCTTAGGAGATAGACAAAGCAGCATATAATATATTGACTTCATGACATCATCCACCAACAAATAACATTGCAGGAGAAAAAGCTGCCCTTTAGTGTAGTAGTTTCAGGAGCATATGGTACCTGTTTAAATACTGTCCCTGTTATTTTTTGACAGAAATAAAAAAAACACTGACATGTTGGCTGGAAATAGTCCAATAAATTTAAAGGGCCTTTCCTACCACCAAATACACTTCATTATTAATGTGCTGCTTGTTGTCTGCACGACAATGAAGATTTATTATTTGTTTGTAGAGTTTACAGCCTTTGATGTTCTTAGCTATAATCTATGATGTACAGAAGTACCACCAGTGGTATTGAACATAATACTGGGGTGGGCGAGGGAGATTTAAGGATGCCAAGGAAGTGAAACTTACCTCTTCTTGTGATGACTATATGCCATTCTGGCAACAGGAACAGGAGTTCTCTGTAAGTTTGTTTCTTGTTGTGGGGAAAGGGACTTATGGTTTTATATAATTATGTCATATTTTAATTCTTTTTATGTGTTATATTTTATTGGGGGGAATTCTTTAATGTTTGCATGGTTTTTTTTAAGCATTTTAGTGCTAGAAGAGTTAATATAACTTTTTCTATCGCCAAGCACTGCAAGCAATAACTTTGTTGCAGTTGTTATCTAACTTCTTTTCAAATTCATTGCCTCAGGAAACCAGTCAGCTGGTCAACTAATAAAATAATGGAGTCGCCACAAAAGGGTATCCTTCCTAAGAATCAGTGATTTAACGTACCTAGCAAAAAAGAAGGATACGGTTACGAAAAAGTGGAACTATGATATACCGATGTACCCAATGTCATGCACTGCATTCAATAACTGCTACTGTACCTTTAATAAAATCCTTTCTTTATCATTAAAATGTCATGTACTAATCATGTAAGATGCAAGGATGCAATGCAATTAAGTACAAATATAAAGTAAACATATAGACCCGTGAAACCCTGTTACAGAAAGGTTCAGTTACCCACAGAATAGCTAGAAAAAAAAGATGAGAATTGAGGCAGATATTTCAAATCAAATTAAAAAGTAATAAAACAAACCTAACCCCTTCTCAGAGCATAAACCACATAGACAAAGTGATGGCACATAAACTGGTTGGATGACAAGGACACATTGACAATAATAGGGTAAAATCTGTACACATTTAAAATATATAAACTGAAAGACAAGCGTTTAGAGTGCTATGATCTTCCACAACATCGTACAATGGGATAACACATACTTGTACAGATGATCAAAATAGATATTTCAACATTTATTTAATCCATAGAATCCTAGTTAGGATTTTGCATGGCAAGTAAATGACATGCAAGTCATTTTAAATGCAATACAATTTAAAATGCTTATTAATAAAACATTAATGGGAAATATATTAACGTTTCAGCTAAATTAAACCCCCACAAATTAGCACATTTGCTGTACCATTCTTGATAATTAGTTATGCAATGTGGTATGACTAGCGGGTTTCATGGAGTGAAAACTGATTGACAAATGTAGCTTTGCTGCAGCAACACAGATATTAATATAAATTATTCTGACTAAAGCCTTACTGAATGCTAATAATTTTCACTTACTCATTTTGCTCACCATTTTGAAGTTTGTTTAAAATAATGCTGAATTAGCTTCCTTAACTCCTATTTGAAGTCCTGCATTACAAGTTCAGTTCTTATTACAGGTGGAGTATCCCTTATCCAAAATGCTTGGGATCAGAAGTATTTTGGATAACGGATCATTTTGGATAATGGATAATTTTCACTAATAATAAATATTTAAGTCTCTCAGCACTCATGAAATACAGTAGTATCAATGCAAATACTGGATAGAAGCAAATAAATCACTTTTACTGTGGGGACTGCACACATGCCATTGTATTACTCTTTGTGGACATGGGGGAATTGGAGCATGCATGGAAAGGCTATATCACTGAATAAAGTGCGCACTTGCATTCTGACCAGGGGTGGATCCAGAGTCTGATCCCAGGAGGGGCACATGTTCGTCTGTCTTTTCCTCTCCCCCATGTCCGTCTGTCTTTTCCATCTCTCTCATGTCCTTCTGTCACGCTCCTCTCCCTTCCCATGTCTGTCGCACTCCTCTCACTCCCCATGTCCATCTGTCTCTCTTCTTTCCCATGTCGGTATCTCTCCTCTTTCTTCCCATGTCTGTCTTTGGATCCTCTTCTTTCCCATGTCTGTCTGTCTCTCCTCTAATGTCCCAGATCTCTGTCTCCCCTCTGCCATCCCATGTCTGTCTGTCTCTCCTCTGCCATCCCATGTCTGTCTGTCTCTCCTCTACCATCCCATTTCTATCTCTCTCTTCTACCTTCCCATTTATGTCTCTCTCCTCTCCCTTCCCATGCCTCTCTATTCTCTACCTACTTTGACTGTCCCTCTACCCATGTATGTGTCTCTCCTCTTCCCCATATCTGTCTCTTTTCCTCCTCTCCGCCCATCTGTGTTCTCTCCTCTATCCCCCATCTGTATTCTCTCCTCTCTCCCCCACCCGTCAGCATTCTCTCTTCTCCTCCCTTCAGTGTTCTCTCTTCTCCCCCATAAGTGTTCCCTCTTCTCCCCATCAGTGTTCTCTCCTCTCTCCCCCATCAGTGTTCTCTCCTCTCTCTCCCCCATCAGTGTTCTCTCCTCTCTCTCCCCCAAGTTGTGTATCTTGGTTTTGTGCTGCCCTAGGCAGACAAAATTTGGGCACCCCCCCTACCCACGATGCACACCCACAACATGACCCATAACCCACGTTGCACATCAAGACATGCCCCATCACCCCATTTACATGCCCCCATCACCCCATTACATACACATTTCCAATATTATTTGCCATTAACATTCCCCAGACAATTTGCCCAATAATATGCCAGTATTATTTGCCATTAATATGCCCAAGCCAATTTTCCCAATAATATGCCAGTATTATTTGCCATGATAAAGCCACAGCCAATTTGACCAATAATATGCCAGTATTTGCCATTTAATATGCCCCTACCAATTTGCCCAATATTATGCCAGTATTATTTTGCCATTAATATGCCCCGCCAATTTGCCCAACAATATGACAGCATTTGCCATTTAATCTGCCCCTGCCGATTTGCCCAATAATATTCCAGTATTATTTGCCATGTAATATACCCCAGCCAATTTGCCCAATAATATGCCAGAATTATTTGCCATTTAATATGCCCCTGCCAATTTGCCCAATAATATGCCAGAATTATTTGCCATTTGATATGCCCAAGCCAATTTGCCCAATAATATGCCAGAATTATTTGCCATTTAATATGCCCCAGCCAATTTGCCCAATAACATTCCAGAATTATTTTTCCATTTAATATGCCCCTGCCAATTTGCCCAATAATATGCCAGAATTATTTGCCGTTTAATATGCCCCTGCCAATTTGCCCAATAATATGCCATAATTATTTGCCATTTAATATCCCCTAGCCAATTTGCCCAATAAAATGCCATTTAATATGACCCCAGCACTTACCTTTTTCCCTGGTGGCTAGTGGCAGGCAGCATGGTGTCCACCATGCTGCCTATTTGGCTGCCCGGTTGTGCAGAGAGGCCACGTGACCGGGCACATGTCTGACATCAGAGCGCCAGTCTCGTGACCTATCGGCACTTCCCTGTCACACTGCACGGGGAGCTGAACAGGTAGCATGGAGGTTTCCCCCCCCCCCCTCCCCCCCGGATCCGCTACTGATTCTGACAGGTGTGTGTGTGGAATTTGCAACTTGTAGCAAAATCCTAAAAAATGTTTGGATAACGAATCATCTTGGATAACGGATTTTTGGATATGGGATAATAAACCTGTATTGATTCCTTTTTTTCATTTTTCTACTGTCTCAAACGTTCAATGAATTAATGTGAAATACATATAAAACATGAATGCCAAACAATGAATAGTTTAAAATTACTATATAGTTCTTTAAAGCATTAACAAACTTAATAGTGCAATTTCTCTCTTTATATGTCAACCCCTTGGGCAGAAGATGTAAAAAAAAAACCAGAGGTAGACCCCTTGGACAGAGGGTGTAAATAACCCCCAGAGGTATTATTGAATACTTTTTTTTCCCTACCTTCATGTTTATAATTATATTTAAATAAAAAAATAAAAAAATTAAGATCAAGTTCCATAAAAGTGCTAAATATATTTATTGACCCTGAATTCTGCTTATTTGGACCCAAGTTGTAGGTGTAGCTATACTGAGTGTATCTAAAAAGGCAATAAAAAAGCATAATGTCAGTCTCTCTTGCTGCAATAACAAACTCAGTAGAATATGTAGCCAACTTTCCTTTTAACTCAAGAGGTAAATTCAGGACATAAACTCCCGAGGTAAACCATAAATAAAATTGATGGGTTTATGTAGACATGTGCTAGGGGTGGAAGCTGCAATAGTGAATTTACCAAGTGCTTTTGGTAAAGTTTGCCCCTCACCCATTCTTAAAATTTATATGCAGGTTATTTATTTATTTTTTGTCTTTATTATTCAATTAATTTACATACAAATATAAATAGACCTAAAACATTGGTAGATATATTCGGAACAGATAAATTACTGGATATAATCAATTGAGTTATCTGCACATCCAATCCGATGTAAATAAATATATTTATTCTATTCCCTTCCCTCCTTCCTTTCTTTTCTCAGTTAGCAAGCGTTGTGTTTTAAATAGCGTACCTGTACACAGTATTTATATATCGTAGATATCCAATTATATGTTCCCTTATTGTCATTATTGGCTTTGTTTAATTTCTGAGTGCAGTGCTTACATGGTTAATTTTTTTCTTTACATCAAGCAGCATTTAACTGATGGTTTATTTGTCATCTAGCAGTACATAATTATTATGTAAGAGTGTATATTATTTTATAAAGATGCAGCAGCAGACTCCTCCCAAAAAGTTTTCTGTTACCTTTACACTTCAGATGTCATTATTCAATAATCAAATATCCATTTTTTTTGTAAAGGGATGTCTATGCAATACTAGTAAATGTGATGAGTTATGGTTGCCCTGTTATCTTGATAGTGTTAGCTTTAAGGAAAGACGTAACGCGGGGATATGATAAAAACACTTAAATATATAATGGTAATCAACACAGTAAAGGATGAGAGTATATTTAAACAGAAGAAAAACTACCACAACTAGAGGACATAGTCTTAACTTAGAGGGGCAACGATTTACAATTAATATCAGAAAGTATTACTTTACTGAGAGGGTAGTGAAAAAAAAGTTACAAAAATGCTATATATACATAGCTAGTATTTTGTGTAGTGTTCAAGAGAACGTGGTTGGTCATGTGAACTGACTGTGACCATGCTGACTGTGACCATGCTGACTGTGACCATGCTGACTGTGACCATGCTGACTGTGACCATGCTGTGATCATTTCTAGCACTCACAGGTATGTCAGAGGACATTTGTTTGTGGAAGAAATATATGGGTCTCCTGTTATTTTGTCATTGCTGATAAGCCGAGATTCATGTGTTTTCTGTTCATTTAAAGACCCCATTATGCATGTGTAATTCATCAAGTGGCCAAAGGAGCATTGATCACAATTACTAAAAAATGGTCCACTCCATAATACACGATTGTTTTTAAAGTACAATATTAATTCCTCAAACTATGTTTTGAAAAAACTTTGTGTGTGTTCGAAGTGTTGCACACGAATAATGAAGCATACTGAAGTCTAGTCAACACTTCAAAAGTAAGAAAGTAGGAATAGTGAAACGTAAATGTATCTCTTGCTTTGTGATAATGAGACATTGGAAAACATTAGCTGATTACATCACTTTTTACACACTCTGCTTTTGACTAAATTATACCTATCACTATATTATAAAATATTGATACATGAGCTTCCAAAATATGTCTAGATACAAATCTACTATGTATCCAACCATACTTGTAACCATAATGTTAGAAGCTTGTCTCTGAGGAGAAACATATTAGTAAAAGGTAATCAAAAAGGTAACAGAAAACATTTTTACATATAATTTAGATGTTATATATGTAATAAATGATAGATGTTAATATATAAACATTTATAGAGTAGAACATCCACAACAACATATCAGACCAACTCTATTGTTATTCAGTACTATTGATCATTATTGTACATACACATTAGAAATTCCTTAATAAAGATCAAACCTGATATATATATATATATATATAATATATATATATATATATATATATATATATATATATATATATATATATATATATATATATATATATATATATATATAGGATTTGGAAAAATGTTATTTGCTACAAAACCACTGGGAAGAAATAACTTTATTAACCATATAAACAATATATTTTTAAATCAAATAGTAAAAATGTAATAATAAAGGCAATGTTTTTTCCCCCAGAAGAGTATTCAATAGCTATTAAAAAAAAAAATGTTTTTAACCATGTATACATACAGTATAATATGCTAATTAATAAGATACTACAAAAGCCAGCATAAGTATAATATATATCAGGGGCTATACACTAGAAGGTAAGTTGCAGGGGAGTTGAGGTGAGATGAACATGTCATCTCACCAATTTAATTATACATTGTACAGTTACAAACCTCGTTAGTTTCCTCTGATAAGCAAAAACAGAGCTAAATTTGTGAGATGAAATGTTCATGTTACCTTTGCTCACGTGCAACTCGGCTTTTAATGAATAACCCCCATTGTGTCCAGTTGCTGCTGGCCACCATTATCCATGCATAAAAAACAGTTTACTTCCCAGAATCCCAACTCATACAAGAACCATGTTCTAAAATAATCTTGGTACAGGCTGCTTTTCTTGTGAGGTTAACACCTGCTATAATGCCATTCCTTTAGGAATTATATAAACATGGAAATGTACAACCTTTAGAAAAGTGTCGCAATGATGCTTCCTAGTCGAATATACAAAGGAAGAATAATGGAAACATACAGGGTCGAGAAACTGGAGGTCGGGATTAGCACGAATTTTGACTTCTAACCTCAGACACATTTGGACCCTCATTCTCCTTGAATGCCTCATTTTGACCTTGTAATATGGAATTCACTTACCATGTTGCAAAGATGGAGATTAGGAAATGGAGTGTTATGAAACTCAATCTCATTCTACAGGGGAAGGAAAAAAATGCTCTACAGTCTAAGTTCAACTGTCAAGTTGCAAGTAGGCCAAAAAAAACCTTCCCCCATTAAAAAAATAAATTCAAATTAAAAAATACCCCTCCCTGTCAAAACCAGGCCCCAGGCCTCTAGAACTATCAGCCTCTTGTCCTGTCTGCCACTTGTATAAACAAGTCTGGGAGCCTGGTAAATGGTTCCTAGCCTATTCAAAAATGAATTGGCCAGGGGCTTGCCCAGGATCCCTGGCCTGTTTATCACTACCCCACAGAAATGGGCAAATTATAATTAATAATGAAGGTATTCAGCGCACAACTGATGGGCTCAAACGTCATTCCCAAGATGCCATACATTGGTGCAATTACGTGCCTTTGTAAGTCAATTACTTCATGCACTCTGTTTTCAGTCTATAGTGAAGAAATAAAAGCTTACTCCAAGAAGCATCGTTTAAATTTGTTGTTTGTAGTCACGTGTACAAAAAAATGGAAACTGCTTTACACATTTTGGACCGCTGTAAATAATCATAAGCTATCGCCACACACTTAAACATCCAGTTAAATACTTTTTATATCAAGTGCAAAAACCGGTGAATTGCTTAATTAACTAATTACTATGACTAAATGTCCACAACCCTTCAAATCAAATGATATATAATTAAATTGTATGTATAAAAAATAAAAATAAATAATGAACAAATGCTTTTCAATTAGGGTTTTTTTGGCACACAGCCTGCTGTTTAACTAACTAATTATTGTGACAGCCTCTCTTGACTGTCTATATGTGCAAAATAATAATATGTGTGAATATAAAAGAACAAAAAAAAAATGAACTCTTATTTATCAATCCAAAAACTTTGAGTGTTACTAGACATAAGTGTTAAAAAAATCACATACAAATTAGAGCATGCTGTATGCAATTCCCAATAAAAATAAACATACATTTCCTGTACAAAATATGTTATAAATCCACTGAACTAACAATATCATGGACTAGAATAAATCTTATTTCATGAAAAACACAACCAAGTATTGAGAATCTCTCCTCATAAAGTCATTATCAAATAAACATACAAGTAAAGTAAGACCATCTGATATGTGTGATGAAAACAGAGATCACATTTAGCATCTCCAAGAAAAAATGTAACAATGAACGGTTGGGTGTAGGGGGAAGGATAGTATTCGTAACATTTTAAATGAAAGCAAATTTATCACTCCAGGCTTTTTCACGTTTCCACCAAATATGCAGGTATGATCCCCATTGTGTATTACATCTCCAGCATTGGGAGTAATCCCAATATTGAATTTAGCTAGTCTCTCTGGAACCATGTACCATCTCATTACTACTTTATAATGCAATACAACCAACTATCTAACCATTGCTCCTCATCAATTCTTATCTTTAACTCTTTTTACCCAGAATTAACTGCTGCATTTTTCAACGGTGGTTATACTTTCCGAAGATATTATACCATTTCCTTAAGCAATTTATAGTAGGCACATTATTAAACAGCCCCACTGTCTGTTTCTTCATTTTTATTATCTCTAATTTTATACAGATGTATCCTTATATAATTCCCTTTCTTCGGTAATCAGCAAGCTTAAGTTTAGATTCCCCAGCTAATTGTGAGAATACTTTAATGTTTCCTGTATTCATTAAATCCCAGATCCCAAGGATACTTTAATTCCCCCCGTGTCGTAAATTCAAATTCTCTAGGTTGCTAATCTGAGTCTCCCAAGATGTTTTTTTCTGATGAACCCACTGAAGAGACACTCCAATCTGGCAGATCCAACTAATTCCTGCTTTATGGAATACAAATCCTACTCTGGCTATACTGCATTTTCATTATGTGTGTCATCATTTTAGCCTGGACATATCTTTCAAAACTGGGTATGCTCAGCCCACCTCCTCTCCATTTGGTACACATTAACATCCTCGATATTCTGGATTTTCTCTCTGTCCAGATAAATCTATCTATATTCTTCAGAAAAGTTTTAATCCAACTTATCGGTAGTCTGACTGGCAACATTCTCATCAAATACAACTATTTCGGAATGATATAAGCCCTTACAATGTTTAATCTCACCACCCATGACACAAATATTCCATTCCATTCCCTCAGTTTATGGAGCATATCGTTCTGCAATGGCAGATGATTAACTTCAATAATATGTTCTATTTTTTTCAGGATCACCAGCCCAAGATAGTCAAGACTCTCCTGTTTCCATTGAGACCTCATAATTTTCTCTCATCCTATTTTTAATTGGCTCTGGTGTGGTGATAATCATTGCTTGAGATTTATTGATATTTAGTTTGTAATTTGAGAGTAGTCCATACTAGTCCATCAATGGAGCCAGAGAACTTTCAGGGTTATATGACAATACTAGTAGGTCATCTACATATAGACTAAGCTTTCTTTCTAAATCACCTATCTTAATTCCATTAATATTTACATGATTTTGAATCCTCCTTGCCAAAGGTTCTAATGACATTCTAATGACAGGACGTATAGCAGTGGGGCCAGTGGAAAACCATGTCTGGTCCCATTACCAATCCAGGTAATAAAACCTTTGTTTCCCATCTTCTTTAAATCACTCAAGGTGATATATAAATCAGACATCTTTTTTCTATATTTTTTTTCTTTACATAGCACCTTTGTTTATTAGATGTCCCCTAATAACGCATTTATATACTCCCCGTATGTTCCCTTTATTCACTTCTCAAGTCAAATTCTCTTCAAAGAACAGCCTTGATATAGCAGTCAATTTGACTACGTCCTACTTAGATGACATAAGAAATTCTATACATTTCCAGGACCATTCTCCCCTGTTATATTTCTATCTTCCTACAGTCCTTTACACAATCTGCTTTGATCAATATCATATCATCCTTGAAATGTACTTGTTTTATGTTTGGAGCATACAAATTTAGTATGGTAAAAATCCTATCATCAATCCAACATACCACTAAAAAGTTTATTCCTCATAAATCATTCATCTTATGTATCACCTCAAGCTTTACATTATTTAAGCTAAGGATAGCAAGTCCACGCTTCCTCTTATTAGGGAGAGAAGAATGATGTATGATTGTATATTTTCTATTTTTCAACCATTAGGATATCATTACCTCTCGTGTGAGTTCCTTGTAAGCAGCAAATATGCTCCCTATACAATCGATCATTACTTAAGCATCACTTTTTGGGGTCTAATTTAAGAAAATCATCCATAACTCTCGTTCTTCCCCTTTTCTCTGGAACTCGAACTCCCTTGTGAAACCACAACATATAAACAAAAAAGGTCCCTCCTAGTGGACCTGGCGAACCACACCACTCCATCCCTGCATGAAAATGTTCCCCTCATATAATGTGGATCTCTGGAAGCGGTCTTCTCTGATTGTATCAACCATGGCCTTAGGTGCAGCAGTGAAAAAGAAGAGGTGGAAAAGGGGGAAGAACGCAAAAGAAGAGGAAGGGGAAAGAAGAGGGGAAAAAATCCCTAAATCAAGATAGTTTCAAATGTATCAATTCAAATATGCATATCAAAAAGTATTACTTATTACCATTCTATATTATCCATAATCGTGATACCAATGTACAAATCACGCTTCATAATCAAAATAATTTATAAAATATCAAGTCAAGCATGCAAGGCAAGAAAATGATTGCTTTGACTATTGTATATTCCCCCAATGTAATATCAAAGAATTTATACTTCTTATAAATATGTAATTTTTACACCAACACTCTTGTGTATTTAACACTAGTGTCTCAATGTGACAGAAAAAATAATCAATACTGTTATATGTTGCCCATCCTACCAAAATCTTTATACTTTTTCTGGGTTTGTGACATTTTGCCAATTCTCTCGTGAGTATAACACTATGTTAATTTGGTTTATCAATACTAGCACATGTGTAAAATACTTAATACTTATATACTTAGCCAAAAAAATATTACAATTAATACTATTATGTATTGCATAATCAAACTGCCAATATCTGTATACTACTTCTGGGGTTATGACATTTTACACCAACTCTCTCATGAATATAACACTGTGTTCGTTTTTGATTTATCAGTATTAGCACAATGTGAAAATCCTTAATACTTTTGAACCTAACAAAATAAAAAAAAAGATTACTTCTCTTTCAACCAATCCAATTAAGACATTATGTGGAGATTCCATTTTTTTATACATTGAGGTGAGAAAATGGAAGAGATATTTTTCTCTTTCTTGGATTCAGGATAATTGCTTTCCTCTTTCTTAGCCCTCTCTCCCCTTTTTTAGTTACCATTCTTGGTATTTACAGCTGCTCAGTTCAAAGTAGTAGGGTTTTAAACACTTTAGGTTCTGGTGGTTAAGTATCTTCATGTCTGACTATGCGTCCTAGTACATTCCGCCAGAGATACAGCCCAGTTTTCCTCCTCCCAACACCATGAGCCTGTGCAGTTAATAAAGCTTTACCTTTACCCTTCCTTCCCTCTCCTCTCTCCTTTCTTCTTTCCCTTATTGTCTTTTAAATATATGTATATCAACAGTATGAATAAAAATTAGAAGCAATAACGTCCTTCTGTAGCCGTACACCGCGAACAATTATCTTGGATGTTCTTCGAAGTAACCAGAGTTTACCATAGACGTCTATGGTATGATAGAGACTCATCTTGGGATCAATTCGGATTCTACGGGAAAAGCCAAATTCCTCCTGAAAAAAAAATTAAGAAGAAAAATAATAATTTGCCCTGACAGGGCCCCTGAAAAATACATTGGGGACCAGGACACCTAGCAGGTGGGAGCCTTGAAAATGGCTCCCAGCCTACCCGTTACACTTATGAGAGGTCAGGGCAGGTCCTAGCTATAATAGATGGGGCTGGGAGCTATGCAGGTGCTCCTAGTCCCCTAAAAATACATAGTTAGCCCTGGCTCCCTCTAACATTACTGAGGTTGTGAGCTGCCCATATGGTCATGAAATAGATCAGGCACCAGGACTACTTTCCCCCACACAATAAGACCCTTGCCCCCCGGGTTATGTATGTTAGTATGCCTCTGAACCCCCATAATAAATAAATGTACCCCCCAATTCTGATGCCCCAAGACCACATAAAAAATAAATTAATACCCCCTTGGGGTATGGGGCCTGCCTGATGGCCCACAGACCCCTATTACAAAAAAGGGTGCCCTGCAATTAAAATATAACTACCTTTTCTTGAAGTTCAGCGGCAATCCACAACACCCTTGATCCTCATCTTTCAGCCACGACACCTTCAATCCTCATTTTTCAGCCCATGGAAGGTGGTCACCAAAAAAAATAAAAAGCCACTGTCAGCCACAGTTCAGGTCCCCATTGGCTGTCAGACACACTTAGCCAGTCAGATGCCACTTTCTCTCAAAAATAAATCTCCCATTTCAGAGGCTGCTGGTGCTTAGGAGATGGAGTCTTGCTCCTTTTTTTTACATTTTTCTGGCAGCAGTTTTTTTTTATAGAATAATTGTATTTTTTTTGTTGTTGCTGCCCTTCCCTGGGCCGGAAGATGAGAATTGAGGGCATCTCAGATCTCCACTGGACTTCAGGAAAGGATAATTACATCTTATTTGCATGGCAGATGATTTTTACTGCCCACCCCCTTGCCACCCAACAGGTGAATTTTTGGTCAATCACCCTCCCTACCTGTGCAAGGTAGATGTAGGTGGGGATTTAGATAGGGAAATTTTCATTTTATTTTATTTATTAAATTGAGTCGAGCCAGATTGGTTAAACCTACCACATTTCCATAATTTAGCTACGCAATATAGTTGATTTTGACACAGAATTGTAAATTTAGTTTTAGCCATATTCGTTTGACGGAAATTGACCATTAGCTTTTCCCAATGGAGGCCAAAATTCCCTGAAACTTACCCAAAATTGGCTAAAACAGATGCGCAAACAGATTCACCCATCTAATTTCTCCAGTTAATTAAATTAATTAATTAAAAATGATTATTATATTTTTTAAATAGCTCTTGATAAACTGAACTGGGAGCTGGCCAAATGTCTCCCATCCCTTGGTATATAAATAGGGGGCCAGGGTAAATAGCCATGACCCCGCCATAATAAACCTGGTCTGCATGCAAGCCAAATTCACCCAGAGCACAAAAAAAACATAATCCCCTCCAGGGACATGAAGGCTGCTCAAGTGCCTCTGGACCCCATACTAAAATAATTAAACCCGGCCAAGTGGCTCACAGTCCCCCACCATTATAAACATAAGAGACCAGGACAAGAAGCCCTGACCACATTTCATCAAAAGGAACATTTCATCTCACCAATTCAGCTATCCATTGTGCAGTAACAAATCTGATGAGTTCACGGAGCTGGGGAACTAACCTGAATTGGTGAGATAAAATGTTCTCCTCACCTCAACTCACATGCTATTCACTCCAACTCACCTGCTATTCACTTCAACTCACCTTTTAGTGAATAGCCCCATAAGAAGCAAATATATCTTTAGATGTGGAACCCTGGCTTACCATATTAAAAACTATACCAACCCACCCCTCACAGGTAAATCCTATGATATTTCACAATGCAAATCAGTGGTTGCTGTCTCCTTGATTGCCTGAAATTTTAGAATTAGAAAATCTTTTGTGGGCAGGAATAAAGAAGGCATGTACTTATAATGGCACAACTGAGCAAAAAAATGCTTGAGGTACATTTTCGCATAGGGCAGACTATTATGTGTGTGGTCAGTTGAGATTGTCCCTCAGTTTAAAGGAGAAGTAACACTCTTGTGAATAGCTAACAAATACTTTTTAAACAGGCATTGTGTCATGTCAGAGTTTTTATTTTTCTTACAACTGAAACATTTCTTGTTTGTTTTCTATGCTGCACAGTGAATCTACAACTCAGTGGTATTTTCACCAGGCATTTCATTTTTTTACTATAATAAATATATTTGATATACATTATTAATGCACTGTATGAAGTATTACCTAATTCTACAAACCTACAACATTCCTGAGAACTCAAATAGGGAAGATCCCGTATCGCTCAAAACTTCTGTATTTAATGGTGTGTATGATGCTGCACAGCAGGAGAGAGTCTCACGGAAGTAAATAACAAAGAGTAGACAGGCCATTCAGGGAAGCGAAGAACATTTTAGTTTCGGAAAACTTTAATATTTGTGTTCCAATTAAAGGTCAAAAGTATTATGATATAGCTTACTATGCATTTTATATTTGCCTTTTAAATTTAAAAGAGATACTTAACAATTTTTTTTTTTACAGAGTACATACATCATGTACAGAATCCATTGTATATATATATATATTTTGTAAATCATGAAATAAGAAATCATAGGGACCGGTGTGTGTGGGGGGGGTGATTGGGGGGGGGGGGGGGGGCACATATCATCCTGACGCAGTGGGAAACAGAGATAATGACAGCATAATGACAAATGACAACATTGCATGACAGGGACTCCAAAATCACCCAGAACCAAACAAGAAATGGGACTGGAGGGGGACCCAAAATGAGTTGATTGCAGGGGGGGGGTACAAGAGTACGCCTCTCCTTGATCCTCGAGTGTCCCTAAAAAACTGAAGAGTTTAGTGAAGGGTAGTGAAGAGTGTAGGTGGCCAAGGCCTCTCCATAAACTGCAACCAGTAAAACCTAGCATATCTATCTGACTGGTCCTCAGCTTTGAGGCTTAACTCCTCCAGTCTTCTAGTGTTTTCAACTCTATGGACCCATTTGCGATCTGAGGGGGTACTGGTCACCACAGTGCAGTGGTATCAAAGCCTTTGCTTCATTAAGCAGGTGTCTAACCACTGACTTCCTATATGGGATGGGTGTGTGGTGTAGGAGGTACACTTCAGGCAGGAAAGCAGGTGGCTTTTCTGTGAATTCGGGTAGGACCACTTTATCTCATGCCAGAAAGGTTTAATGAGTGGGCAATCCCACCAGATGTGTAGGGTAGTGCCCAAATCCTCCCCTCCAGCAAACGCCGGGTGGTTGTGTAGGTGTGCCAGTGTGTGATACCAATGGGTGAGTAATTTATATCTCATTTCTTGAAAACTTTTATGTGTCAGAGTGCATATCTTTTCCTGAGGTTGGATAAACTATTTTTGGAGAGCAGTTTCCCACTTGCCAATGAAGGAGGACAGGGGATAGTCTTTTACGCCATTAATTAAACAATATAGGAGCAATATCCCATGTGTAGGTAGGGTATCAATGTCCTAGCTGTAAGTAATGGAATCTGTCCAACGGAGTAGGGACCTTGTGTGACTGTATAGTGTCTAATTGTTTGAGTGTCTACCACATGGTGTGCAATTGTAGAGGGGGCTGTAAGAGTGGACAGGAGAAATTTGGCCCCTGGACCTGCCAGGTGGGAAGTCTGGGTTGTGTCGTAATGGTGTAAGTGAGGATGGGTGTGTAGTGAGTTTGGCTTGGTGCAGGGCTGAGATTGTTGGGTACAGCAGCGGGTGCTACCTAGTCAGTGGAACAGTTCTCCAGAAAATAATTAGACAAGAGAATTTCAGTGGTCCACACGGTCTCAGAATCTGTGGGGCTAATTGACATGCAAAATTGTGTGGGTGCAACAAGAAGCCAAGTTCTGTGGGTGTAATATATGTGCTTGGCAAATTCTTTGGGTACTTTATTATGCTCTGTTAAGTCCTTTAGGTGCAATGTGGGTTCAGAAAAGGGAATAAAAACAAGACATGCAATTTTTAAATAACATTTTTATTATTGTGGAAAGTGCAACTCAAAAGGAATAATACAATGCATTTCCCCACTGTGGAAGGACACAAGCCTTCTATGACACTTGAATATTCTGGTAAATGTGCAAAACTAATTGAGGCATTTAATGAAAGATTCAAGGATGTGAAGAGTAAACAAATGACACTGAACATCTTTGCTACACTGTTCAATGTGGAACCAGCTGATGTGCCTGATAACCTACAACATGAAATCATTCAGCTACAAAGCGATGATGAGATGAAAGCTAGGTTCAGCAACTTCCCACTGCTTGACTTCTATAAACATTACATAACTAATGATGAATTTCCCACTTTGAGGAGACATGCATTGAACTATGCATCTGTGTTCGGAACAACTTACTGCTGTGAGCAGTTCTTTTTACAACTTACCATCTTAAAGAGTCGACTGAGGCCCAGACTGACAGATGCAAACCTGGAAAATCAGTCGTGAGTAGCAACATCATCAATACCAGCTAACATCATACGCCTCGCCAAAGAAAAGCAGTTCCATTAGGGGTGAGTTAATTAAATCGTTAACCAAATATAGCGGGGTCATTTTTAAGTTGATCATTTTTTATGGCCTTGAATGATGTTATAGAAATGCACACTCCTGCACTACAGGGACCCACTGACCCTACTACTTGAGCCCTATAGTTGCTTCCTCTCATAACCCCTTTGTGACGTTAGGACGTACTATGCCGTCCTGATTTTAAGTGCCTAAAAGTCGTTAGGATGGCATAGTACGTCCTGTGTTAAACAGCTCATCGATGCTCCCCTTGATGAGCTGCGCTCGGATCCCACTGCAGGCACTTGCAGCGGGATCCCACCTGTCAGATGAGGCCACTTTCAGTGCCCTCTGTCTGACAGGGGAAATGTAGCCGGTGCTCAAAGCTAGCACCAGCTTCATTTCTCTAAATCGTGCCGTGCCCGAACTTCCAGGTTCGGGCACGCCTCCGTGAAGTCACATGTGACGTCTGGAGGTCTCGCAAATTTTTGTCAGGGACCCACAGGGTCTATTGATCAGTGGCCAAGAAGAAATCGTGACGTTTTGGTGCTTGCGAAGGGGTTAATTCACTTTGACAATTGGCATGGGAGGTAACAATTCACTAGTTTACATTATTAAAGAATGTCAAGATATCTCTGCAAAATCTGCTGGCTCATGAATACCTGTTTCTGTAATTAAATGCGTTTCTGAAATTATCATGGCATCTAGGTGGCTAAGATTGCTTTTTGAATGTAGGTTAAAGCAGATTCTTGTTATATATTCATTTCATTAGTTTAAGGGTTTTAAAAATGGTTTATTCAATGTATTACATTGCAATAATATGGAATGGAATTAGTCATAGGTAGAAAAAAGACTGATAAAATATAGTCTTATAACAACTAACTCCATCTGGAAAAAATTACTTGCCAAAAATCAAATTGTTTATGCATTTTTATATTTCTATTAATGCCATCTGACAAAAACTCATATTTTAAATGTTTTTGTTCCATTTGAAGTTAATGCACATATTGCAAAGTTTTTGGGACTTATTTTGTATTTTAATTCAGGCACCTTGTTGGATTAGTAGACCTATAGCTCTTTTGAGCTAGCAGGTCATAATTATGGGGTATGGGTGTCTTCTTCATTTGGAAGAAGTTGCTGAGGTTGTCTGTTAATGTAGAGATTGTGTCAAGGTTATTTGTTATTGTATTTTTCATGTGTCATTGTCCTTAACCTCTTGAATTGAGTTATGGAAACTAAAACTCACTGGGGCATGGTCTGACCCAGTAATGCTTTTTCTTTCTTAAGATTAAGTCGATGATGGTGAATACATTGTGTACCAGGGAGTGAAAGTCTTTCTCTCTATGATGTTGGCCTCTCCAAATGTCATGTAAGTAAAATTCTAATAAGTGTTTGTGGGGTCTATGTGTGTTTTTCTGGTTAGTTTGGTGTCTGGTTGTTAAGGTGATGACTAGTGATGTCCCCCACACAACACTCCAACACACAACCCCACTTTTAGAGACATATTCCCAAGCAGCAAATGGACATTGCAAATATGGAAAGGAAATTTTTTCAAAACCCTTCCCCACACGGAAGGATTAACCTTTGTTCCTATCACAGTTTTTAATCACCTCACAAAGAATTTACAGTTCAAACCATAGCTTGACATAGGTATCAAGACTGAAGGCCAAATACAATATGTATCTACTCTTCGCTATGCTTCCTTCAAGAGCTGAAAGCAAAACTCAATATTCCGAATCAAGAACTGTATGTATACATCAGAATAAAAAATATAATGAACTCACTGGTCATTCATTCAGATCTAACCCACAAATCTTTGATACTTATACCTCCAAATACCTACATATACCAAGAGAGCCACTTCCAGTTACTGTGAAGCATCACTATTATCCAATAAACCAGACAAATTACCAAATATGAAACAATAATTCCCTAATACACAATGGGAGAGAGCTTTCATAAACATGACAGAGGTCTCTAAATGCTGCAACCATTTTGAATCAGACAGGAAAGGGATTTTCAGATGGTACATGGTACCTACCAAATTAGCTTTAATATTCCCCACATGCAGTTACAAATGCCGGACATGCCAGGTAGAAGTAGGAACAATGACTCACATTTGGTGGCACTGCTCATATATTGTAGATGTCAGACAAGATCATATACTTTTTTTTCTTGTTTTAAATAAATTACAAAATCATTATGTAGCCCTCTTAGAAAGGATCTAATTTCATGTTGTTCTACATTATGGAGCACCAGTCTTGGGAAATCTTGGGTTTCAATCCACCATATAGGGTCTAGAGGAATATCCCCATTGACAGAGGGTCTGGTGCAGGGGCTCTAAGCTTAAGGCTCCAAGGCCCTGTGACAGCAGCTGCTGTCTCCAGTAATAACCAAATAGCGAAACAGAGTATCCATGCAGACATCCTGGAGGAGGCCTAGGACATAACCTTGATAGGATAGCAAGATGTCTGCAAGCCAAAGCAAATAGACCAAGCAGAGCAGAGGAGATACAAATAGAGCATATATAAGATGAATGTAATGCATAGTAGGGAGACTTACATACATTAGGAGGGCAAAGCATAAGATATATCTACAGAACTAAGGAAACATATAGGGGTACATATATAACACAGGACAACATACAGAGGACAGGGCAATGGCTAAAACAACACAAGGGACAGAGTGAGAAGCCAAGATCATGGGACTTTTCATAAGGGGAACCAAGCTGAACATGGGGATAGGGGAAAGGAGTTGAGATCCCCAGGTGCTTCAGGGAAAGAATGAAAGGGAACATGTACATACAAACATAAATACAGGAACTAAAAACACACTAGAGAAGGTAAATAATGAGGATTTAGTTTGCATATGGTCTTAAGATTACGCTTGCCAATAAGGATCAATGTTCATCATATTGGGCTTAATGAAATATAAAAAACTTGTAAATGAAGTGCAGAATCTAAAGATTTGCATGGCACAGACACAAAAACACAAAGCATACCTGAAGACTTCAGACTGCAGGACTACAAAGATAGACAGTTTAAAAAACACCTAACGGTGTGGTTGCAAATTTAAATAGAGGAACTGAGCAAAGAAAGAGGAGAGAACAAAAACCTGGAACAGAACAGATGCATAAGAAATAGCAGGGGAACCAGAAACAATTCAAAGCAAGAGAATAATGGAACAGAAGTATAAGACAAGGAAATCACTAAACAAGGTTCAACGATAGGACAGAACTAAACAGGACTCTAAGACAAAGCTGGACAGAGACAGGGCTAGACTATGACAGGGCTAGGCTATGACAGAACTGGACTGAGACAGTGCAGACTCATTAAAGCAGGGGTCCTCAAACTACGGCCCGCGGGCCACATGCGGCCCGCCGAGCACATTTGTCCGGCCCGCGGGGGGTGCTGCCGGCACCCCCCGCTCCCCGCTGATTACCTTTTTATTTTATTTTTTTCCTTGCAGCCGCAGAAGATGCGGCTGCAGGAAAACGAAAAAAAAAAAAAAATCACCGCGACCGGATGTGACGTTTCGTCACATCCGGACCCGGTAACTGTTTCCCTCCTCCGTGCAGGGAGGAGGGAACACTGCGCGAGACGTCCGGCCCGGGGACACAGCAGCTGGAGGTAAGTGATGGGGAAGGAGGGGGAGGAGGGAGGTATAACGAGCACTCTACTTTTCCTGGGCATCTGACTGGCATAATTTTCTTGGGCTGCGACTGGCATAATAATCCTGGGCATCTGACTGGCATAATATTACTGGGCTCTTACTGGCACTCTATTCCTGGGCATCTGACTGGGATAATATTCCTGGGCTCTGACTGGCATAATATTCCTGGGCATCTGACTGGGATAATATTCCTGGGCTCTTACTGGCATAATATTCCTGGTCATCTGACTGGCATAATATTCCTGGGCATCTGAATGGCATAATATTCCTGGACATATGAATGGCATAATATTCCTGGGCATCTGACTGGGATAATATTCCTGGGCTCTTACTGGCATAATATTCCTGGTCATCTGACTGGCATACTATTACTGGGCATCTGACTGGCACACTATTCCTGGGCATCTGAATGGCATAATATTCCTGGACATATGAATGGCATAATATTCCTGGGCATATGACTGGGATAATATTCCTGGGCATCTGAATGGCATAATATTCCTGGACATATGAATGGCATAATATTCCTGGGCATCTGAATGGCATAATATTCCTGGACATATGAATGGCATAATATTCCTGGGCATCTGACTGGGATAATATTCCTGGGCTCTTACTGGCATAATATTCCTGGTCATCTGACTGGCATACTATTACTGGGCATCTGACTGGCACACTATTCCTGGGCATCTGAATGGCATAATATTCCTGGACATATGAATGGCATAATATTCCTGGGCATCTGACTGGGATAATATTCCTGGGCATCTGACTGGCATAATTTTCTTGGGCTGTGACTGGCATAATAATCCTGGGCATCTGACTGGCATAATATTACTGGGCTCTTACTGGCACTCTATTCCTGGGCATCTGACTGGGATAATATTCCTGGGCTCTTACTGGCATAATATTCCTGGTCATCTGACTGGCATACTATTACTGGGCATCTGACTGGCACACTATTCCTGGGCATCTGAATGGCATAATATTCCTGGACATATGAATGGCATAATATTCCTGGGCATCTGAGAGACACACTATTCCTGGGCATCTGACTGGCATAATATTCCTGGGCTCTTACTGGCACTCTATTCCTGGGCATCTGAATGGCATAATATTCCTTGGCATCTGACTGGCACACTATACCTGGGCATCTGAATGGCATAATATTCCTGGTCATCTGACAGGCACACTATTCCTGGGCATCTGACTGGCACAATATTCCTGGGCATCTGACTGGCACACTATTCCTGGGCATCTGACTGGCACACTATTCCTGGGCATCTGAATGGCATAATATTCCTGGGCATCTGAATGGCATAATATTCCTGGGCATCTGACAGGCACACTATTCCTGGGCATCTGACTGGCGCACTATTCCTGGGCATCTGAATGGCATAATATTTCTGGGCATCTGAATGGCATAATATTCCTGGGCATCTGACAGGCACACTATTCCTGAGCATCTGACTGGCATAATATTCCTGGGCATCTGACTGGCACACTATTCCTGGGCTCTGACTGGCACACTATTCCTGGGCATCTGAATGGCATAATATTCCTAGGCATCTGACTGGCACACTATTCCTGGGCATCTGACTGGCACACTATTCCTGGGCATCTGACTGGCATAATTTTCTTGGGCTCTGACTGGCATAATTTTCTTGGGCTCTGACTGGCATAATATTCCTGGGCATCTGACTGGCATAATATTCCTGGGCTCTTACTGGCACTCTATTCCTGGGCATCTGAATGGCATAATATTCCTGGGCATCTGAATGGCATAATATTCCTGGGCATCTGAATGGCACACTATTCCTGGGCATCTGAATGGCATAATATTCCTGGGCATCTGAATGGCATAATATTCCTGGGCATCTGAATGGCATAATATTCCTGGGCTCTGACTGGCATAATATTCCTGGGCATCTGACTGGCATAATATTCCTGGGCATCTGACTGGCACAATATTACTGGGCTCTGACTGGCATAATATTACTGGGCTCTGAATGGCATAATATTACTGGACTCTGACTGGCATAATATCCCTGGGCATCTGACTGGCACACTATTCCCATTGAAATACTGGTAAGTTTGTTGATTTAACTTTACTTCATTTTAAATATTGTATTTGTTCCCGTTTTGTTTCTTCACTTCAAAATAAGATATATGCAGTGTGCATAGGAATTTGTTCATAGTTTTTGTTTTTACTATAGTCCGGCCCTCCAACGGTCTGAGGGACAGTGAACTGGCCCCCTGTTTAAAAAGTTTGAGGACCCCTGCATTAAAGGGTGTAGTATACAGTTGCAGGGATACCAGGAACAGGGTAGGATCTAGACTGTAGCTAAGCATGGGCAAGTGGCAGACAATAACCAGACTCAGGCAGGTACCAGTCATCGCTATGCTTGGGCAGGTAACAGACTAGCTGCCAGTCTGTGGTTAGACTGGCCAGGTACCAATCTATTGCTCAATTTGGGTTGGTGCTGGACTATTGCCAGACTTAGGCAGGTGCCAGTCTTAAGGCTAGGCGTACGCAGGTGCCAGACAGTAGCTAAGCTAGGGCAGGATTTGACCTTTGTGGCTGAGCAACCAAAGGGCAAGGCGCTGCACTGTGGCCATGCAAGGAAAGGGTGCCACAGTGTGCTCGAGCAAAGGTGGGGAACCACACTGTGGTCAAGCAAGGAAATGGTAGGGCACCACACTGTGGACAAGCAAGGAAGGAGCAAGGTACAAGGATGTAAAACAAAGACAGGAATGAGCATAAGTAATCAATATGAGAGAGATGTAAAGCAAAGGCAGGAGAGCACATAAACAATAAGCAAAAAAGACAAAAAGGATGCAAAATGGACAGCTTGGAATAGTCTGCAAACAGGTTGAAGCCTGACACAATGTGTCTGATTAGTTCTTACAAGTTTACTGTGTAGTGAACAAGGTCCCCCTATAAACACACACACACACACACATCTATATATATAAAGGACTTGATATCATGAAGAATCAAAGTTTAATTTCACAAAGATCTATGTTTCAGTCCCAAACAGGTGACTTCATGATATCAAGACCCCTGAGCCGGGGCGTTGCTAGGTCTCCAAAAGACCTGGGGCTGGAGCCCATGGCAGATTTGACTGAAATTAGACCTGGCGGCCGGGTATTGTTGTTCCCAAATGGTGCCCTCGCTGCTGGGATCATTTTTTTCTCTTTTGTTTTATCCAGTGGAGCACAAGGGGGAAGTGTGTGCACCGACAGCTTCCTGTGTGTCTCTATGTTACTAACTGTATGTGTGTGTCTGTATGTTACTGACTGTATGTGTGTGTATCTGTCTGTACAACGTAATATTTAGAACATACGTTTATAACCTAAATAAACCAAAATAATTTAATAAAATTAAAACTGTTACTGACTGTGTGTGTGTGTGTCTGTGACTGACTGTATGAATGGATGGATGTGACTAACTGTGTATGTTACTGCATGCGATTGTGTGTATGACTGCAAGTGATAGTGTGTGTGTGTATGTATGTTTGTGTGATTGTGTGTATGACTGCAAGTGTGTGTGCGTGTGTGTATGTTTGTGTGTATGACTGCATGTGATTGTGTATGTGTATGTTTGTGTGACTGTGTGTATGACTGCATGTTATTGTGTGTGTGTGTATGTATGTTTGTGTGTATGATTGCATGTGATTGTGTATGTGTATGTTTGTGTTACTGTGTGTATGACTGCATGTGATTGTGTGTGTGTGTGATTGTGTGTATGACTGCATGTGATTGTGTGTGTGTGATTGTGTGTATGACTGCATGTGATTGTGTGTGATTGAGTGTATGACTGCATGTGATTGTGTGTGTATGTTTGTGTGTATGACTGCATGTGATTGTGTGTGATTGTGTGTATGACTGCATGTGATTGTGTGTGTGTGATTGTGTGTATGACAGCATGTGATTGTGTGTATGTGATTGTGTGTATGACAGCATGTGATTGTGTGTATGACTGCATGTAATTGTGTGTGTGGATTGTGTGTGTGTGTGTGTGAATGTGTGTATGACTGCATGTTATTGTGTGTATGACTGCATGTTATTGTGTGTGTGTATGTTTGTGTGATTGTGTGTATGACTGCATGTGATTGTGTCTGTATGTTTGTGTGATTGTGTGTATGACTTCATGTGATTGTGTGTGTATGTTTGTGTGTATGACTGCATGTGATTGTGTGTGTATGATTGTGTGTATGACTGCATGTGATTGTGTGTGTGTGATTGTGTGTATGACTGTATTTAATTGTGTGTGTATGTTTGTGTGATTGATTGTGTGTGTGTGATTGTGTGTATTACTGCATGTGATTGTGTGTGTGTAAATTTGGGTATGACTGCATGTTATTGTGTGTGTGTGTGTGTATGTTTGTGTGATTGTGTGTATGACTGCATGTGATTGTGTCTGTATGTTTGTGTGAATGACTGCATGTGATTGTGTGTGTATGATTGTGTGTATGACTGCATGTGATTGTGTGTGTGTGATTGTGTGTATGACTGGATTTAATTGTGTGTGTATGTTTGTGTGATTGATTGTGTGTGTGTGATTGTGTGTATTACTGCATGTGATTGTGTGTGTATGACTGCATGTGATTGTGTGTGTGTGTGATTGTGTGTATGACCGCATGTGATAGTGTGTGTGTGATTGCATGTGATTGTGTGTGTGTGTGTGATTGTGTGTATGACTGCATGTGATTGTGTGTGTGTGAATGTGTGTATGACTGCATGTAATTGTGTATGTGTGATTGTGTGTATGACTGCATTTAATTGTGTGTGTATGTTTGTGTGATTGATTGTGTGTGTGTGATTGTGATTGTGTGTGTATGACTGCATGTGATTGTGTGTGTGTGTGATTGTGTGTATGACCGCATGTGATAGTGTGTGTGTGATTGCATGTGATTGTGTGTGTGTGTGTGAATGTGTGTATGACTGCATGTTATTGTGTGTATGACTGCATGTGATTGTGTGTGTGTAAATTTGGGTATGACTGCATGTTATTGTGTGTGTGTGTGTGTGTGTATGTTTGTGTGTATGACTGCATGTGATTGTGTCTGTATGTTTGTGTGATTGTGTGTATGACTTCATATGATTGTGTGTGTATGTTTGTGTGTATGACTGCATGTGATTGTGTGTGTATGATTGTGTGTATGACTGCATGTAATTGTGTGTGTGTGATTGTGTATATGACTGCATTTAATTGTGTGTGTATGTTTGTGTGATTGATTGTGTGTGTGTGATTGTGTGTATGACTGCATGTGATTGTGTGTGCATGACTGCATGTGATTGTGTGTGTGTGTGATTGTGTGTATGACAGCATGTGATAGTGTGTGTGTGATTGCATGTGATTGTGTGTGTGTGTGTGATTGTGTGTATGACTGCATGTGATTGTGTGTGTGTGAATGTGTGTATGACTGCATGTGATTGTGTGTGTGTGTGTGAATGTGTGTATGACTGCATGTTATTGTGTGTGTGTGTGTGTGTGTGTGTGAATGTGTGTATGACTGCATGTGGTTGTGTGTGTGTGTGATTGTGTGTATGACTACATGTGATTGTGTGTGTGTATGTTTGTGTGATTGTGTGTATGTGCCATTGTCTGGCTCCTATATTTTTTGTTTTTCTGGCTCCTAAAATTAATTTGTCAAGCCCTGGTATATATATAATATTAACAATAAATGCATATGTATACATGATTTATATGATTATGACAATGAGCAATAGGTATATATAAAAGGTATAATATAAGAAATGAGCAATAAAACATAAATGATGTATATGATACCAATGAACAGTAACTTTATATGCAAGGCTTTATATTGAACTAAATATCGAAATTATTGGGGGTATGTAATAAGGGTTCAGCAGTTTCTATTTATGCCACTAACAGCTCTGAATGTTCCCAAGGGTCCAGTAACATTAGTACTATATTACATAGGCCTCTTCTAATTCTAATTCTGAGATAAGTGGGTTGTAACGTTTTATTTGCCAAAATGCTTTAACATTGTATATCATGCCAATGATCAGTAAATGCATAATCTTTGTATATCATACCAATGATTAGTAAATGCATAATCTTTGCATATCATGCCAATGAGAAGACATACATCCACAGTGTCTCACACAGACACACACACAGTGGTCTATTCACTGAAAGGCAAGTTGTTGGTGAGTTGATGAATATTTGATGCAGAGTCAATTCTGGGGATCTATAGATATACATGGATATATCTATATGTTTATATCTAATAAAAAGGTTATTGAAAAATGTATTTCTTGTTTTTACGTTCTTCCTCTGCACCCACAATGCACCCAGAATTTACCCCAGCTCACACTCCAATGTAATTCAGTCCCCCAATAAAGCTCACACTCTAATGTAAATCAGTCCACCAATAAAGCACACACTCTAATGTAATTCAGCCTGCCGATAAAGCACACACTCTAATGTAATTCACTCTGCCGATAAAGTTCACACTCTAATTTAATTCAGTCCGCCGATAAAGCTCACACTGTAATGTAATTCACTCTGCCAGTAAAGCTCACACTCTAATGTAATTCAGCCCGCCAATAAAGCTCACACTCTAATGTAATTCAGCCTGCCAATAAAGCTCACACTCTAATGTAATTCATTTTGCCAATTAGAGTGTGAGCTTTATTGGCAAAATGTATTACATTAGAGTGTGAGCTTCATTGGCGGACTGATTTACATTATAGTGTGAGCTTTATCGGCGGACTGATTTACATTAGAGTGTGAGCTTTATCGGCAGACTGATTTAGATTAGAGTGTGAGCTTTATCGGCGGACTGATTTACATTAGAGTGTGAGCTTTATCGGCTGGCTGATTTACATTAGAGTGTGAGCTTCTTTGGCAGACTGATTTACATTAGAGTGTAAGCTTTATTGGCAGGCTGAATTATATTAGAGTGTAAGCTTTATTGGCAGGCTGAATTACATTAGAGTGTGAGTTTTATCGGCGGACTGAATTACATTAATGTAATTCAGCCTGCCAATAAATCTCACACTCTAATGTAAATCAGTCCGCTGATAAAGCCCACACTCTAATGTAAATCAACCCGCCAATAAAGCTCACACTCTAATGTAATTCAGCCTGCCAATAAATCTCACACTCTAATGTAAATCAACCCGCCAATAAAGCTCACACTCTAATGTAATTAATGTAGCTTTTTCTTTTCGGAATAATATCTCAATTTGCATTTTTTGGCTGACTTGGTATCATGAGAATTGTAGTTCACAGCTAACACCTCTTATTGTGTATTCGGTTACCCATTTTCTCATAATCCTCAGCCAGGCAATTCTGGCTGAGCATTATGAGACATTTAGTCAACAGCCCATACAAAGTTAGCTGTGAACTACCATTCTCATGATCCTCAGCCAGCCAAAACACACCATAATGCTGGCTGAGCATCATGGAAAGGGTGGTCCACAACAACAAACATACAAACTAATGTTAGTGTCCCTTACCTTGATGGAGGGGGGTCTGCTCTGGCTTCTCCCTGGCACTCTAGGATGTGGAGGGAGCTGCTGAACTCTTCTTGCCAGAGACCAGCTCCCTCCATGCTGCCTTCCTGCTGCTCGGTAGAGGGGGCGGAGTCACGGGTTTAAGCCCAGCCCCCGCGTCTGATTGGCATCGGGCAGGGAAATTCTATTAGAAGCAGGTCTCTGCTAGAAGAGGCAGAGACCTGCCGTGCCACAGCTGGCACTGAGGCACAGATATAGCGTGGGGCTCCTGGTCACTCAGGGACCCCACGCTAAGGGGCATGCCAGCATGGAGAACTGTGCACTGCTGTTAATAATTTTAACAGCAGTGCCTGAGACTCGGGGCTATGGAGTGGAGACTCGGGGCTTCAGCCCCAGTAGCCCCACCCTAGCGACGCCTCTGCCCCTGAGTGCTCCTATCAAGACCCCATTGGTCTGGCGTGCATGGATCAGGATATATATATATATATATACATCCAAAAGAACATTCTCAAGACTTTTCATGAAATAATTTATTCATTTGTGTATTTATTGATAAATAAACATGCATCTTGCTTATAGCTTTCCTTTGATTAAATGTATTTATTTTCAAAATGGTGCACCAGGAAGAATGAAGAAAATTCAACTTTGGAGGTCGACTTTCATTTTGAAACTGCCGGATGCTGAGTTTGACTTATAATAGCTTTGATCATTTTTCCTCCCATTACTTTCAATGGTGAAGATTTATCTTGTTTTCAAGTGTGTTCCATAGTCATTTATACTGGGCTCTGTTTTTAAAGAGATCATTTTTAATTACATTTTGTAAACTATGCATTGCTAAAAATGCAGATTATGTTTTAACCTTGAGTATCACTTTTAACAAATCCAGTAATTTTATGTAGTGTTTAGCATAATTCTCTCTTTTGTGCCCATTCCCCTCCCCCCCCCCTTCCCTCGTCTGCCTTCGTAGCAGGGAAAATATTTTCTTTTTTGACATATCACTTTATTTAACACAATATCCAAAAATGGATGGAGTTGGTTATCTTTAAAGCTGTTGTATCATGACAGTTATAAATTGCAAACAGGAAATAATTGGTTTAAATAACGCATTTATAGTATTTCTCAATAAATAAAAAATCTCTCTAAGGGGCATATTTTCCTGGGATTCTATACGTTTCTTTCTAAGCCTCGGCCTGTTGGCTGAAAATATTAAACTGAATCTTTTAATCAGTATGCTAATTTCATTATTTAGGAGCACAGGGAGATTTTTAAAGAAGTGATACACTCGCCAACATTTTTTTGGAAAATACAGTTGCCAAAAATTTACTCAGCGATTGAAAATAGATACATTTAGTACTAGGTTATAGAAAATGAAGGCTGGGTTGAGGTTGGCCGCTGGTAGTAGAAAATAAGCATGAGATGGACTCCATCTCATACTTATTTTCTACAACCAGCAGCCAACCTCTACCCAGCCTTCATTTTCTATAACCTTGTGAGTTGCGGTGGGAAGACTGAGAGGCCTGGCTACATAGTAGGCAGAATACAGAGGTGTGTCCAGTCGTCTCTTTTCTTTTCGCACTTGTTACATTTAGTACTAGACTGCTGGACACCAAAAACAGTAGCAGCAAATAATAACAAAGTGTTTAACCAGGAAAGGTTAAAATTCAGATATTTTTGGGTTTCCAAGTATATCCTGGTGATGTTACTTTCTGCCTATCATCCAGGGGATGTTACTATTTCCCAATGTAATGATACTCATTTTTGAAGGATGAAGGACTGAGTCAACCCTGAACAGATTCTACAGATAATGCATTAGCCAACTGAGCAACCTCACCAGCATAATTAAGTATTTGCATGCTGGTGAACTTATTCTTTTGATTAATGGGCCAACTTTTCATATCTCAGAGCTGAGAGTTTGATAACATGCATTCAGTATTACATACTCCTTAGGTTGACAAAATGAGCACCATTTTATCGGTTTACAATATCCGCTGGTGATAGTGTGCACTATAGCTATTTCAAATGAAATATGACACTTACAGTCATGGGAAAAAGAAAGTACACCCTCTTTGAATTCTATGGTTTTACATATCAGGACATACTTTGCAGGTCTTACAATTAGATAATAGGGTATATTCACTAAATTATGACACTGGAGGTCAAGGTAAGTGCTAATATCAATTTTTAGTCTCAGACAGACTTGACAACCCTTGGATGCCTCATCTTGAGCTTGCAAAATGGTCTAAAAAATCCAGAGCAACCCAAGAGTACAGGAATGGCACATGTAATGCCATGTTGTGTTATACATTAATGCCCCACCCATAGTCACACCTTCAGCTGCAACATACCTGTATTTGAACTGGCTTCTTATTGTTTTCACTTAGATTAGATTGCAAATCTCGGTCATTGAAACTCACAATTAAGATTAAACTAATGGTAACCAAACAATGGTAAAAATAGCTTGCCCTTTAATAGATCACATTTTCTCTTGTTTAAATTTCCCTTTATTATATGGTTTCACAGGATTGGCACTTTTTTTATTGAACAGCTTTTTATTTATTTATTACTTTATTATTTTTATGTTGTATAAGATATGTTAGTGCCATAATTCACTATTATTTTGTATGTGTGTTTGTTTTTGTCATAGTGAAAGTCCCCACTTATCAACATTTGTTTCTGATATTTTATATAACATGCATTTGCAATAAAATTAATTTATGCATAATAAATGTATCATCACTACAAATAATGCCCTTTTATGGTATTAGGGTACTAAAAAGTGGTAGAATGAAGACACAAGAGCTATGATAATTTAGGTAATTTACAAAACAATACAATATAACCATATATCCTACTCAAATCCTTATTAGTATTACTGTGTATTTTTGTCTTTTTCTCTATAAAGAAGACATTGTGCTATCTAATGCTGCTAATTAAAAAGCTATTATTAGAGTCAAACCCATGGAGACCAATCAAAGATCAAAAGCATTCCGAAGCACTTATGACTGTAACTGATAATTCAATTCATCCTTTTAACTGGTGTTTAACAGGGTTACATTAAAGGACAACTGTAGCAAAAAAAAAAAAAATGATCTTAATTGATTCCATTATCTATACAGGGTGTCCCATAAGTCTAGAACCATAGAACTCAGCGTTCTACATCAGAAACAATGCATTGTGACACATGTCAGTGAATTCCAGGAAATGTGATCATACTTGTTCATACAAGTAATATGTGAAAATAAGACAAAATATATAAAACAGTATTTAAAAAGTCACTGGGCAAGAAAATGATAAGATAAACTTGACAATTAAAAACAATATATGTACAATTATAAGAATGGGAGTGCTGTATAGAATGTATCTCTGGATATCAGATGTTAGTAGCTTCCAAATGGATCTAAAAACCTGTTGTGTTTCAGTTTAAAGCGTTATCAGAGTTTGTTATAACCTTCAAATTACATAGAAACATTTCTGCCCAAAGAGTAATAAAACAGACAATTAGTATATTCAGAATATATCAAATCTAGAACAGTGTACGACTAAAATGATTAATACATATGTGTATTTGATTATGAATAAAATAGTCAATAATGAAACAATTGTAATAAATCATATAGATTATATATTTTGCAAAGTTAAGAAACGTATTACCACTGAATTAAGTAATAGTTACTCTCTATAGCCAAAATAATAATATTCTCTTAGAACTGGTGATACAGAACATTGTTACATATAGCACATAATGAGGTAGATTCAATGGCTTCTACTAAATATCGCACCCTACACATTTAGGGGCTTTAATATTTCTAATAATGTCCGGGTTTGCAGAGAGGCAGTTTTTGTAAAGATTAACATGTAGCACTAATCATTTTCCAAAACACCCACAAACCATAATCCTTATTTTTCTTTTTCCATGTGCTTCTGGTCACTTCCAGGCAGTTAGATGGATCCCCTGCCTGCATCAGGAGGGGAAAGAATGGAACATGTTTTGGGGTAAGTACTGTGAGTGCTATGGATGCTGGGGGCAAAGTTATATGGGTGCATAAGCTAAAACCCGAGAGTTACTGAAAGTGAGGATCAGCGACAAGAATCTCAGCCGGGGTGGTAAAACTAGTATTTAATATAGACAAGAAGTAATGTGAGTGGTGCCACTCTAGGTGAAGGATATTGGCGCTCCAGTAAGGGTACCCAGCAGACATTGTTATTAATTTAATTAACCAAATTTTTTTTCTTCTTCTTCTCTCTTCTTCTTTTTTTTTTTTTTTCTCTCTCCCTTTCCTCCTGGGTGGAGCATTGCACACATATGAATGGATGGAATGTAGCGTGCACTGTCCCCTAGTATGTCTCAGAATACTACTTTTTCTTTACCTTCGTTTATGCCTTTGTGATTCTTACAATTTTTGTATAACACCATTTCTTATATGTATTGTGTATGTTTTGTATGTGTATATGTAACGATAAATGGAAAATGTAATAAAGATTATAAAGAGAGAAAAAAAAAAAGGGTACCCAGCAGACATTGTTAGTAAGTCGATTATGATAAATTCTCTGTGTTGCTGCCAGCATTCTTTTTTGTGGTCTGGGTGGACAAACAGATGTGTGGACAAGCAGACATTTAAATAGTGATCTATCTCACTTGAGTGAGGTGCATTACCAACGGCACCACTCAACCAGAGCTTCCATCCCTAATCTCATTTAAAACAGAGAAAACCCCTGTTGATCAGTGTAGATGAGGGCAAAACAAGAAAAAATATGAGGGTTCTAATCATTATGTTGTCTGCTTTGTTACCATAAAATATTGGACAATCATTTTTTAGCATCATTTTATATAAACAAATGATTTGCTTATATTTTCTGACTGTATATTTTTAATTCTTTGTTTCATTTTTTATTTGTACAGATTAATTTTTTGCACCTAGATAATTAAAGAAAATAATTTGATTATTACTATCCTCATTTTCTTGAATAATGGTTACCTCTACATTAGAGAAAAGCTCCAAAAGTTTGTCATGAGAGTAGGCTGTAAGTGACACTGTTGAGAACTAGAGAATAGCAATAATAATGGTAATTTACTGTGCTCACTAAAAAAAAGGAAACAAAAAAGAAGAATAAATACAAAAGTGAAAGAAGTTTCTAGTTATTTTAGAAACGGTCCCCAGTGGAGGAATTGTCTTCACCGGTGCATGCTACACAATGGTGGACACTTTCAACAGATTTTGCAATCGGATGTGTCTTTCTCCTATGGCTCCAGACATCCTGTAGGTGGTTTATATGGACATTCTTTGATGTAAGAATACAAATTATATATCTTATTAAATTCTCATTGATTGATACAATGTTACATGTTGTTTAGAATCTTGGGTCAGGTCTTCATTCAACTTGGGTCAAAGGAAGATCTGATCCACAGAACCCAAGATTCTAAAGAACATATCTGCTCCCTATTTGGAATAAAAAGGTATCAATCAGGTACATTATTTGGATTATTTCATTAAAGAATTCATATATAAACCATCTTCACTTTATACAATTTTTTAATTAAACATAATTTGATTTTTGCTACACTTGTCTTTAAAGATCCCTCACACTCAAACCCTGTGTAATTATATCAACATATGTCAGGGTTTATATGTGTGATCCAAGGATTATTACACAGTACTTACTATGTAGCACCAATTAAATAAACACACAAAGCTCACAATTTCTACACTTCTATGTATGTTTTTCAATAAGTAGTATCCTTCAGTAGAGTATAGCGAATGCAGTTATTAAGCGTATTGAGTTTAGCAAACTTCATCAGGTGCGGCAAAGAAACACGGAGAAATAAAGCACAAACTAGCAGATTACTTAGCACTTCTAGCAGATTACAGATTTCTCAAGCTTCTTTTATTTTTCCACACAGTGTAAAGTCTTATTATGAAACTGGGTCATTTGGCACAATAAACACTGTACAAGTCCATGGAAGCTAAATCTTTTTCACTTCATATTAAAAAGTGGACAGTACATTAATCATTTCTATTACAGAGATATAATGAATATTAAATGGGCTATAGAGGGAATCATGTTAACAGACTTCTTGGATTATTGGAAATACAGTGGTTATTGTGGCCATTCCCTTAAGTGAAAGTTGAAGCAGGCAGAATACTACAATATGGAGATTGGGTAATAAATCATTCCAACCAGTAATAGTAATAAACATGCAAAATCCACATCAAGTAACATTTTGACAAATAGAGTCATCTCTTTTCTCATCCTCAGGGAGAATCTTTTTCTTTTTTTTTTGGTTCTGCAAGCCTACAGTCCTAACCTTTTAGTGATGAATAGAGATGTAAAAATCAAGTCCTCTTAATTTCAATAAATATTAATAAAACACTTTCATTTAAATAAAAAACACACCAGGCATAACCCTTCAAGTGCCTAAATGGAGAGCAGAGCATTGATTTACAATGCTCGATTCAGTCTTGTGGAAGACAGTAGTTAAAATCAATGGTAGACTCCTTAATCAGACTTTAATTTAGGCATAAATAACTCTGTCTCCAGTAATCAACTTTTGTGCTGTGTGAAAATATTAATATTGAAATAATGCTATTAACAAATTAGCATACTGCTGGCAACCATTTTGTTAAGTTGTAGCAAACCACTGTTGTGGATACACTGGGCCCTTGTCCTTGTCAAGTATTTAGAGCCTGTACCTGTACAGTCACATTGGGGTATATATTTTACAAGCTGAGTTGAAAAGAAGCTGGTTGGCTAATTGAGCTCCCTTCCTAATTTAATGATGACCATATCAGTCACCTTGAGCTTTTCCCCTAAGCAAGTCTACCTCCAAGCCAACCACATCTCACCTACCCGCACACATTCCCCAGGTCTATTGCAGAGCTAGCCAACATATCCTGTGATAGCAGTCTGACTAATAAAATGTGAAATGTGGCAGTGCAACTTATGTGAACACTGAGGCCCGCTCTCAGCAGTCTTATTTGCCTGATAAGAAACAGAGACAGTAAGTTGCAGCACCTACTAGAGTCAGGGTGCCTCGCATGTTCCATCATAGGGCTAATAGGAGAACTCATATCGAATGATGTCTCTCTCAGGAAGCCATAAAAGTAATTAAGCAGAATCTGGATCCTCTGACTGTTTCCATATATCAAAGAGAGAGAGAGAGGTTACCCTAAGTTCCATGCCTCAGTCACTAGCTTCTATAGGCTCAACCTCTGGAAAAGGTGGTCAGAGGGTGAATAAGGATTTAGGTCCAGGTACGGCCATTTCGAATACACTGTTTTACCTTTCGGCCTTTGTAATGCACCCACTACGTTCCAAGCTTCCAATAACAGATCCTGTGATACTTTTTTCCTCCTCTTTCGATGAACATAAGAAAAATGTCACAATGGTACTAACCCGATTGAAAAAACACCAATTATATGCCAAGTTGGACAAGTGCACATTTTATGTCAGTTCCACAGAATTTCTTGGGTATAACATTACTACCTCACAAATGGGTCCATTCACTAAAAATCGACTTTCATTTTGAGACTAAGTCAAATTCGGCAAATTCGGTTTGACTTAGAGAAAAAGCACAGGTTGGAATCTTCTCTAGCTTGCTGGAAACAGAGGGTGGGGGGGTTTAATTGCCAACATGACGAATCCAAATGTATTCTCGGGTGATCTCAGCATATTCGGTCGCTGAAAACCTATGGTTTTCACAGCTAATTTGTGCTGCTCCAAGCGTCCACTGCTGATTCAGATCCACCTGCGACATATTAAGTAGCCACATTTCGGGGATCTCTTTGAATTCGCAATGGATCAGTATATATTAAGTATTTAAACTGAAAAAACCTCTCCTTTAGGCAAACATATTTTAAATGTATCTGTAAAAATGTATTACAATAAGTTAAATGGGATAATGTCTCAGCAGCTGCATTGACAATCATACTGTCACTATTTGACAGTGAGAAGACACTATAACAGGAAAGTTCAATGACCTTCAGTGGTCACCATGAATGGTAATTGAGTTGTCTGAATAATGCGTTCTGATTATATACCTTTTAACCTTGAGTCTTGCAAGGTCTGTGCTTTAAACGTATTACTGATTCAATAAGCTAGTGATGCATCTAATTTACTTTGTATATGTAATGTCACCTGTTACTAAGCGTGTGATTTACTTGTTTAGTATACCGTATTTGTTTGCACATAAGACAAGGTTTTTTTTTCCAGAGCAAATGATTTGAAAAAATCCCCTCATCTTATTTCCGAGCTTTGTCTTATAATCAGACCTCAAATAGACATCTGATTATAAGACTAAGAGCCAGGTCCCCCACAGAGCTGTAGGGGACATCAATCCTCCTTGCAGGAATCCTCTGATGCTGCCCGACACTTCCACTAGGGCTTTTGAGATGGAATGCCGGGGACACATTACATCTCAGAAGTTTTAGACAGCATTGGTGGATATCTGTGTGAAACCAAGTACCACAGAGACTCCAGCTGCCCCCACTAGACATGGAAGTCTAGGGATGAATTGGCAAGTCTGAGGGGCAAATTGGTACACTTGAAGGGGCAGATTGGCAACTCTTGGGATGCACTGGCAAGTATGAGGGGCAAATTGTGAAGTCTGGGGATGCAATGGCAAGTGTGAGAGGCACATGGAGAAATGCATTTCTCCATTTATGTTGTATTAAAAGTGAAAAACTTGTTCACATGTGAATTAATATTTACTATAAAAAAAAATCCTATAGGGTTTTTTAACATAAAGGCTTTTTTTTCCCCCCTTAAATTAATAAATAAAGTTTGGGTGGTCATCTTATAATCAGGGTCATCTTATATTCAAGAAAATATGGTATATTGCAATTACATAATTATATATGCTCCCAATTCATGAAAAAAATGACAAAACGACGACGAAATTCACACATGCTCCAAAAACTGATGGAGGGAGATACATGTAGATGCTCACTGCACTGAGCCGGGGGCATTATAGAGTTGTCCTGCCTCACCAATCACAGCTGTCAAAAACATTATGAGGTAGCTCCATAATGGACTTTTACTGCACACGCTTGATGTACGAGGATCTAGTTCATTTGCAATGTTTTTATTTGCTTTTGTTGACAAAAGAGGGATAAAGCATGAAACCTTGAAATGTATTTCCAAGGATTCATTGCATGTACTTATGTTACCTACATGATCTCTGACTCTTGTTTTAAGGTTCATTAAATTGTCTTGATTAGAGTTGAGCGAAACCGAACCGCAAAGTTCGGGTTCGTACCGAACATTATGATTTTTAAACCCAGGACCCAAACATGGACATTCCACTGTATGTCCGGTTGGAGTTCGGGGTTCAGCGATTCATATCGCCTAAACAAATTTACTTTTGCCCAGTCACTAGTGCAATAATGGGGGGACTGGCACAGATAAAATCCTGCTGCCCCTACCTGTGCCAGCCCCCCCTCCCTGCAGTAGAGGCAGCCAGTGGCTGCTCGCTGTCATAAAACTAAATATTAATCAATATGGGGGTCAATAGGACCCCCATATTGATAAAAAGGAGGTTAAACCCTCCCCATTGCCCCTACCAATGCCGGCAATGAGTGGGGACCTGGGGGGGACATTAGGTCCCCCCCTCATTATTATTTTAAGGTCCTCACCCGCGGGCAATGGGTTGGGACCGGGGGGGGGCATTAGGTCCCCCCCATTATTATATTAGGGTCCCCACCTGCCGGCAATGGGTGGGGGGCTGTGGGAGACACTAGGTCCCCTCTCATTATTATTTTAAGGTCCCCAACCGTGGGAAATGGGTGGGGACCGGGGGGGACATTAGGTCCCAACCACGATTATTATATTAGGGTCCCCACCCTCCGGCAATGGGTGGGGACCGGGACTTTAGGTCCCCCCTAACATCATTAGGATCCCCACCCGCGGGCAATGAGTGGGGGAAAAGTAGCTATTTAGATCTAAATAGCTACTTTTTTCCTATTGCAACATTGTTATAGTTTTTACGATAACATTTTGTTACATGTACTCTTACGGTAACTCTCACTCACTTCTATGTAAAATACTTTTTGTAAAATACCTGTGCCAGCCCCCCCTTATTGCACTAGTGACTGGGCAGCAATAGCCCAAAAGTTCGGGTCCCCTTTGACTTCAGTAGGGTTCGGGGTCAAATTCTGGGTCAAGTTCGAGCCCGAACCCAGACTTTTTTTCGAAGTTCGGATGAACCCGCCGAACCCGAACATCCAGGTGTTCGCTCAACTCTAGTCATGATTGCTATATATATATTGCCTCTAATATGAGGCAATATATATATATTCTGTAAAGACGCTCTTCTTTAGCAAACCTCTTATTGCTGATGCTCAATTTTATGATACACTTATATGGAACTTATCTTTGACCACTTCCCCACTAACCTCAATATCTGTACATGTCACATATATTTCCATTCCCCCGGGGCTGTTTGATTACCTCTGAAGAAGCTCAAGTGGTGAAACGCAGCAGGTTTTCTGCAACACACTTATCCACAAAAACGTGGCAAAAAGCATGTCAAACTACAGAAATCCTATTTCAATATATTATATTGTTATGTAACATTTTTTTATGTTCATACAATTTTGATTACTTTTTTACCTATAGTAATTATTTTAACTTTCACACGCTTAACGCCTATTACCCTTGTCAGGTTATATGTATCATGTCATGTTTATAACAGAATAATTTAATGTCCACAGTGTGGATGCCAGCATTTATTGGCAATGCATATATGTGTACATAATGAAGCACATTTTTCTCAGTCACAATTGCAACTCTAAAGATACACAGAAGTGTGGTTTCAGCGCTGTGTCATCTGAGCTGCTTTTAATTAATGGTCCTAAACTGCCTGCCTTTAATGTCTTCTGTCCTACCAATGGAGTGAGCTGCTGCTACTGAAACACTTGCAGAACTGGATTCAGTATATTTATAACTGGCTTCCTGTTATCTTCTTCCCAGTTAGTACTGTCAGCATCTGCTCTCTCACACACTGTTAAGTTGGATAGTAATAACTTCTTCTGTCAGCTGCCTGTGTGATTACATCCAAATGTATGCAGTAAAGTGTCTTGAGTTTCTTTGGAGAGAAAGGTGCCATGCACAAATATTATTAGATATCATGTAACCAATAGGAGACAATATATATCTGTCTTATGAGTTTTTCTGGACTTTTCTTAACTCCTAAAAACTGCAATGGAGTTAGTGCTGCTAGTACTATAGCAATTCAATAGGCAGAAAATAAGCAAAGTGTAACTGCCCTTTACAAGCCATATTTACTTTATAAGGCAGTATGTAGTGCAGGGGTTGGCAACCTGAGGCCCTCCAGCTGCTGATGAACTACATCTCCCATAATGCTCTTTAGCAGGAAGTGGAGTATGGGAAATCTAATCCCGCAACACCTGGAGGGCCGCAGGTTGTCTACCCCTGATGTAGTAGTTTCTTCGCCTCCTTCCCTTCTTTTGTGAGCTTTTCCTTTGTATCATTATGCTATGCCCCTGGGGACTTTGATGATTTGTTGCGATATGGTGAACTCTGTGATCTGGTTTACATCATTAAAACAAATTGCATTAATCACCTTGGCAGAGTAAAGTCGTAAAGTAACTAAGTGGCCATCGCTACTCAAACCTTTTAAACTGTAGATAAAAATATTATTAGATACCATAAATCAGTTGCAAGAAATGAATGCACTGTGTACAAAGCACTCAAATCCATTAACTGTTATTATCTGGTTTCTGTAAATGGATGACGTATGGTGGGGCAGTATGGGTAATGGGTATCCCAAAAAGTGACTTGTTCATTATAACTCAAGCTCTGGATTTCACATAAATATTATTATACCAATTTTAAAAACTACTAACAACTATCATTCATAACTGATAACAGTTTGAAGAAAACTGTACATCCATTGGTTTGTATGTTTTTACACTATCTATTTCACTTTATATGATCTATTCAATGGTAACAACCATAAAACCTGAAATATTAAAGGACTACTAAAAGTACATCACAAAGAACAAAATTATTATTGCACATTAAAACTAACACTTTAACTTAAAAATATGCTTTGATTATTAATTTTTCTTTCATGGTCCCATGGTCCTCATCCCCTGTCATCTTCTGAAATTGGCATCCCCTACAACTCATGGTAGCCAATCAGAGGGTTATCATGTAGTTTAACCTCTTGACGACAAAGGACGAGCCAGGCACGTCCTAGGAGAAACTCCCTTAACGACAAAGGACGTCCCTGGCACGTCCTGCAGTGAATGAAGCGGTTTTCGCGATCAACGATCGCGAAAACCGCTTTAACAGTGCTGGTCTATTGCCTCGACATCGAGGCAATAGCCAGCACCGAAATTTCTATTTTGGGACCCCCACGTTCGCCCCACGGAGCGATCGTGGCGAGCCAAATTGACGGAGCATGCTGCTCTGTCAATATGGCTAAGCCCTCTGCCGGTCTGAGCTTCGGAAGTGAAAGTAACTTCACTTCCGTCGCTCTGAATATGCTACTTGACTGCCCCTAGTGGTAGTTTAGTAGCATTGCAATGGAAAATATTTAAAATACATATTTAATTAATTAAAAACTGGTTATTTAGCTATATTAGCCTATAGGGTTAAAATTAAATATTTTTTAGCATAAGGGTTAGGGTTAAAATTAAATTAAAGTTAAAAAATATTAATGGATATAATAAGGATTAGAGTTGGGGTTAAATTTAGTGTTAGGGTTAAATTTTGGGTTCGGGTTGGGGTCAAAAGATCAATATAGGAAAAAAACAAAAAACACTATTTTTGGTTTTTGCCCCAAAACTCGCAAAAAAATACCGAAAAATATGGAAACATGCATATTTTTGAACTCGGGAGAACATTTAGAAACTATTTAGATGGGGTCTTTTTTAATGATTTTATTTGTGTAAATTATATTTTAGGTCAAAGTTAGAAAAAGTGGGTTTTTTAAAATTTTTCATCATATTTTATGGTTTTTTTTGTAGTAAATTATAAGATATGATGAACATAATGGTATCTAATGAACGCCCTTCTTATGACGATAAAAACAACATATAATTTGTGTGGGTACTGTATGTGAGAAATAAAAAAATTACAGCTAAACACAAACACCCTAGAAATGTCAAAACAGCCATTGTCACCAAGGGAAAGTCAAGGTGAAAATGTCTTGTCACTAAGGGGTTAATGGGAATACCTGTAGGGTATATATGATTGATTTAAGCTTCACTCTGATGCACATTAGGGGTCTCCATGCTGCAGCTTCAGCCACTCCCCAAAAAATAAAAGTGTCCCTCTATGGCCATTTGAAATGTTGGGACGTGGGCAACTTGGCTATGTTTGTGTTAAGTTTGACATTTCCTTCTTAATTCACTACAATTCGCTCTTTTATTTACAAAAAATTCTATAGTCTTTGATCTATCTGAAATATTAATAACATGTTTAATAGATAACAATAGGTAATAGTACTTAATGTCCATCAGCAAATGCAAGTTTTTATAGAATGGCTATTAATTGCAATGACATTTTTTCCTGAGCTATGTTTGTCTGAAAATCATCATATACATCGCTGACTTGGCACTATGGGAATACAAATCCACTTAAAATGCTGGTTTTCCATCACAATCTGTATAAACAGCAAGGGAACATTGGCTTCACACATCACTGAAGTATTGAACTAGGCAAATAACTGATCTCAAGAACGGCATTTCTCATTGCCTGGATTAAGCAGAGAGCAATGTACTGAATCATTACATATTTAATAACACAATCCAAAACTTCTTCTAACTGAAACAAATATGCGTGCTGAGATTGAAAGCATCAGTCAACTTGAAAATATCCGTACTAACCTGAAATTCATTCTAACATTTTTTGTAATGTTGAGAAAAACACTAGACTTTACCTCTGTCGTAGATTAGGATTCACAGTAGACCTAGTTCAGTGAATTCATGTAAATTAGAATGATGTTGTGTGCTTCTATTCCTTTGGGATTCATACTTACCATTCTTGCTGTTATTTTAAATCTATTTTACAGTATTTTGATTTAAACAAGCTCTTGTTTTATTAGTTATCCCATTGCCCATGATGTCTATGGTGTGGAAAATAGATTAAGCTGCAGTGCTGGAAAATGAGATAAAAGAAAAGTTATAAAAAGGTTATTAATACATGCTTGCTCCAGATAGTTGTATAAATCAGTATATATAGGTACAAGTTATTTTGGGTTTACTCTTCATAAATAATGGTATGTACTAACCTATAATATCAATTTTAAAAAAGTACATGGATAGCACTAGTAATTAAATATGGCTGAAAAAGTAAAATCAGCAAAGCAGGGGATTGTGTGGTGTTTGTACTGAAAAACAGAATAAGAATAATTCTATATTGGCATGGAAAAAACAAAATATTTTCCAGGTATGGATTTATTTTATTTTGGCATGGAAAAACAAACACGGACAGAAATAAATAATCAGAAATATCTCACTGTAGGACACAGAGCCAACATATCACACTTTTTGGCTCGGAGTTGACTTTCATTCATGAGACTAATGGGTCTATTCAGTAAAATTCGAGAAGAGGTCGAGGAGGTCGAGGAGGTCATTTTGAGACCAAGTCTAATTTAGCATCTAAAAACAACACAAACACTTTTATTCAAACTTCTGGGTCTATTCACTAAAATTCGACTTTGAAGGTCAACTTTTATTTTGAGACTAAGTCAAATTCGGCACCCGAGTTTGAATTAGAAAAAAACAAACAGGTTTGAGCTTTCACAATTGAAAGTAATGGGAGACACTATCATTGTGTCAGGGCCTTTACCAGGTCAGGTAGGAATTTCAGTGCATTTTTAAATGATTAGTCTGGTTGCATGTTGGTATTCAGTGTGCTGGGTGAGAACAGATACTGAAACAAAGAAATAAGGAATGGAATAAGGACTGAAACATAGACAAAAGAGGACTTTAGCAAGGAACTGTAGTATTGGAAATTAGTTTTAGTAAGAACTGCAGTGTAGACAAATACAGAGGTAGGGGTTGAGAGGGAAACACATGCTTTAAGTAAGGGTGAGAACTGAGAAGGGCAACCAAGCAGGAAATCCCTAGAGAGGGAAACTAAGCAAGAAACCCCTACAGAGGGTAATTAATCAGGAAAACCCTAGAGAGGGTAACTAAACAGGAAACCGTTGAGAGGGTAGATTAACAGGTGTGGACCCTTTAAGAGGGCAATTTAGCTGTATAAATTATTTTGAAAAACTTCCCCTGGCTGGTTGAGCCCTCCCCATTCGGTTTCGCAGTTCTTGGACAGGGTAGAAATTCCATGCAGCTAAAAGCAGTCCAAGCAGCTAAAAGCAGTGGATCTGTCGTAGCATTTCAGTATAGCTTTAACAGAACTCCAGAACTTAGGAAGCAGCTCTCATAAGTCAGGCATCTAACTTCAATGCAAAAGCCCTGTTTGCAATAAACTGCATGTATTTAACAGGCTGGGATGAACCAGCTTACAAGCCCACCTGACATCAACACAGGGGAAGAAATACAAGCAAAGCAAAATGTAGAGGGGTATCTAGAGGAATAAATTAGGTATATGAGCACAAAAACTAGACTTTTAAATGCGTGTGTCAGGAGGTCAAGTCAAAATCAGGTGCCAAATTTGACTTATTCCCATTCTTTCAATGGGGTGAAGATTTGTCACAGGGTTTTTTTTTTTCTCGGGACCTCCAAAGACAAATTTTAGGGTATAGTGTTTGTGTTTTTTTGGATGACATGCTGTTTCGCCAAGCTTTATGGATGCCTCTGGTCAGTGTATTTTCTATGATGGGCCAAGGTTCTAATACATTGGTACTAGATGTCTTATTTTCCATGTCCTGTTTATCATCACTTTGGAAAAAGATTTTAGTAAGTAACTGGAACAGGGTATCTTTGATACAATGTGGATAAATGGTCATGCCTTTTCAAAAAAAATAAGTTATGTTACTATGTTACAATTAAATATATGAACAAAGAATTTGCCATATTATGTGTATTATGTTCTAATTTTAATATGCATTCAAATAATTTTTCAGAAGTTTTGTGACTTTGGATGCAGGGAATAAAACAGATATTTATGCATGACATTCCATTATGCATATCAATTGTGCAAATAGGTCAAATAATTAAAGAAGACTAATAATAGATGTGATTAAATTAACTTCTGGCTTTGGGTTAATAGTACAATTACCTAAGAGCAGAGTGTTAGCTCAACATGATTTGTATAAAGGGGATAAAACACTAATATATAAAAAATTGGTGGTCAATGCTAAACACTTTATTTAAGAGCAACTTGAAAATGTAAACATGTTTTATTATATCTTGACATATCTATATAAACTTTTTTTTGTCTTTGGTGTTGACAAAAGATGCACAAAAGCAATGCGATATGTTGATATCCAGGCATTCATCTGATTGTCTTAAGAGGATTTTGCTTTCTCAAGTGTTATTTTGTCTAATGAGGATTTACCTTAATTTAGCTCAATATACAGTAACTTCTTAAAAATGTTAAATTTCTTAAATGTACATATTACATGTCCTCGATTAATTAACAGATTTTAAGAATTCAAATTTTTTTTTTGAAAATCTTTTTCATATTTATCGCATATCACTACAAGGATGCTTTTCCCCTCATCATAAATATATTGGAATGACTTAAGAAAATACTACTGATGCATATTGCTACATAATAGCATGAAATGAGATCATCTTAACATCTTAATATTAGAACTATGATATCAATGGCTAAATGAGACCAAAATGTGTGTGGTTATGGAGGTTACTTCTTAAAGTTTTCCCTTCCTAAGATGTACTATCCTCTAAAAATCATCTATAGGACAGGGATGTCTATTGTGCAACCCATAGATCAAATGTGGCCCCTTTGATAGTCAGGTGCAGACCATATGGCTTAACTACCCATATTCTCATTTGCTGTATACATACGTAGTTTTGGAAGCTAATTTAAAATTGTTTTGGTCTTTACCATAGAAATTAGGAATTTTAACATTGTCTCCACTATTGAATGTAGTTTTAAGTTTATTTGCAGGTCACCTGGGCCCCAGTCATTCTGAGCAAATGATTTCAAGTATTGTTGTTAAGCAGAGCTCTTGTAAATCTACTTCTTTCCTTAAAAGACATATGTAGGCAAAACGTTAAGTTTTGCTTAATTGAAAGATTGGATCACGCGTGGACATTTTATATTGCAATGCTTTAATAAAATAATATAGAGTGTGTAACTGATTTTTGCTATTTATGACGCTATCATGAGTCAGACATCTTGTTCAGAAACTTGGACCAGATTCAGATCAGAGTTATACGTAGCAAAAAAGTACCTAAAATTTCCTTTAACTGCGCCTTAAATGAGTAGAACTGAGCTGACAATAAACCGTGTGCAGTTCAATAAACAGGTGGTATGGTGCGCTTTATTAAAATAATGGCAACTAATTATAAAATCTGCAAAAAGATCGATTAAACACTATTAATAAGTGACTTTGTGAGGTACTCACATTCAGATGTTGGAACCCAGTAGCAACGGGATCACTTTTACTGGGGCAATGCCCTGGAGGCGGACTGATAGAACTAACAAAACTCCACAGAGTATCCGCAAGTATGAGCAATAGGAGTAACGTGCTTGACTTGGATGATGACAGGGTGTAATACTGGAGCAGGACCAGCAGCATGCAAGCATAGTAGTGGACAGGCCAAATCGGGTTAAAAAAAGGGAGAATAAACGATATGCCAAGCCGGGGTCAGGAATCCAGAGATCAACGTAGTAGGAGGAAAAACCAGGGTCAGGAAGCCAGAGATAGAGAGGTTGAATAACAAGCCAGGAGGTCAGGATACAGAATGTAGCAAAGTCCGCAGCGAAAGCTGGGTCAAAAAACAGGTGTCGAATACAGGAACACTTGGAGACTGATAGCATCACTAAGGAGGTAACAGGAACTCTGAGTAAAGTACATTTTTACAGTAGTTCTTAGCCTTATATACAGAGTTCATACCCACTTTGCTGAGGTAACGTGTGTGTTTGATATTATGGTTGCTGGAGCCGCGTGCATGGGGACAGTAACGTGTGCGGCCCTAATGGTGGAAGGCTTGGTTGTGGGTCTCATGGGGGTAGAGCGTGGCCTTTGTCTTGACCGTGCTGACCTGCCCAGGGTCTGTAGCAGGTATGTGGGAGCACTGCTGGATAGCGGTGTGGCGGTAGTGAGACTGACGGACTTATTATGGTTTTACCCAATACAAAATTCCGTAACCCCGCTTTTATAATACATTTTGTATATTCTTGTATTTTTCTTTATATTTCTTGTGGAACTTTCAGTGTGCAATATATACTATAGTTTACAATTTGCCAAAATTAGACTCCTACCTCCATCGGACCTCCATCTAAGACTGTTGCTGCTTAAAAGGGAGGATCCTTTTTTTCAACTATCAGAGAGAGAGGACGGAGTTATCGACTATTTATGTATAACACGCCTCATCCATGTTCGCACCTGGAAGAAAGTGACAAGACGAAATGCGTTGTGTGGGCAAGATGGAAGGAGTAATTTCTTTTTTTCAGATATCACGGAGTAAAGGTTCAACGCTTTAACTTCAATATTCCTAGGAGGAGCATGGCAGATATCCTCACCTCATCCTTTCCAAGTTCCCCTGTTGTGTACATTATATGCTATTTCCTACATTTTTAAAGTAAGCTTACTAAGTGTGGGGAGTGAATAAATAATTTAACAATACATGCTACACTATATCCTGCTTCTCTCTCTGATTGTAGGCAAATAACCCTAAACGCTGGATTACATTTGTGCCAATGTAGACAATAGGGATTTGAGTCCCACACAGTGATTTAAACCCGAGCTCTGTTAAATGTGTCTATTTCCACCAGGGTTATACATGTGCCATTTTTAATTTACATTTTTTCAGGTCTCACAAGAGTCTTTTCTTCTTTTTTTTATGTAATATTGTAAAAAACTCACTTCAGTTGATCTCATAAGTATAATATTTTATACATTTTGTGCAACATTTTATTTTTATTCAGTATCTATGTGATGTTGGGATTCACATTAGTGTTTTGCTGCACTAGGGTCATTTGTTCTCTTTATTTAGTGCCTGCCACTAATTATTTTGATTTTGACCACCAACCAATTACTCAATATATTGAGTCGACAATAGTAACAGAGAAATTAGGAACTTCTCTCCATGTATACATCTTCTCACACTTACCTGGAAGTGACATTGCTGAGTCTGAAATCTAGGTCTGACATCCTGGGACAAGCTAGCCCAAGGGTAAGCAACCTTCACCTCTCCAGATGTTGTGACCTACATTTCCCTTCATTATTTGCCAACAATACAGCTCTAAGACAATTATTGGAGATATAATATGCTTACATTCAAAAAAACAGACACCTGTGCTCAGGAGATATTCATTCTGTTATTAACTCTTACCGTCTAGCTCCTCCTCATGCAGGTCACACTGGTTGCACTCTCCGTCCACACATTTCACTTGTAATGGAGCTACTTTATGGGTGTCCACAAAGAGGCTCATTTATGAGCAAAACGCTTAGACATAAGCTCAAACAGAGTGACAAGAACACAAACTGTACCAGTGGAGTGACAGACTGACAACACAACAGACTTTCCTATTGGCAGTTTGTACAGCAAAACGCCAGAATACAGAGCTTCAGATGGACTTAAAAACTATTGGGCACAGATTTTAGTTTTTTGAAAAGTTAGCAGATATATATTTTCTTATTAAAACATTTTATTCTCAACTAACAGCCACCCTAGTTCCATACCTCTCCTGCTTTCTGTTTGAGGAGTCTTCTGACATCGGTCATTCAAGTGCTGGGAAGTTAGATACCATTACTATTATTCTATAAGACTGGAACAATTAGCTCATTAGAACATTTTTCCACTTACACATTACAACTATTGTTGAGAATAAAAAATGACTGAAAATGATCTATACCTCGTGTTAGCAAAATTGTAAGAAAATGTCTAAATTAGGAGAAAAATGCGTCTGTGGAGCCTCCTACATATGACATCGCCTGTGGCCTAATATACAAATGACACATTTGCCACTGAAAATCAGTTAATTTTCAAAATAGTTGATTTCATAAACTGGAGACTCCACAAACAAATTTAAAACAAATGTTTCTCCTAATTTAGGCATTTGCTTGCACTTTTGTTTATACAATGTATAGATCATTTTCATTTGTCTACATGCAGAGTAAAAAGGATATTTAGGTACTGTCCCTTTAATATAAATAAATATTGTAATAAAATTATGTGTAATACACAAATAATGTACTATTGAGCACTTGTTGCTTCATATAGCTCTAACAGTGGGCAGACATGTTGTTTAGAATCTTTGGGCAGATCTTCATTCATTCATCTGCATGAAGGTTAATGCAGGTCTGACCGAAGATTCTCAATAAGGTATTTTTTAATTAAAGCATCTCTATATACCGCATCTACACTTGATGTAATCTTCCAAATGAACATGAATTATTTTTTTACCTATAGTTGCCCCTTAAGGAAGAGATATATTTACAAGCTAATGGTAAAGATAAATCACAAGATAATGTTTTGACAAGACTGTAATGAAGAGCATGGGTAATAATTGTATGGAGTGGTAATTGTATGGAGTGGTAATGCGGTAATGTGCTTTATTCATGGAGTAAGTTTGCTATGTAGGATGCGTTTTAAAATCACTAGGCAACTGGGTGATAAACTTGCTGCACACATTTACTATTATATTAAAAGTAATGTTCAGTTTTATAATTGAGGTAACTTAGGAAGGGTATTAAACACTCATGTATTTTATATTTCTTATAATGTGTTTGTATCTAAGTGTGCGTTTGACTAGGCTGATACACATATTTGATCACTAATTCTTAACAGCACATTCACATGAAAACCAAGTTTTTGGCAGATTTGCAATTTTCTCTAATTAAATTTAGAAAAATGTTGGATGTTAGCAGCAGCACTTGATAATGATAAATGAGTGTGACCATGTTAAAGTGTTAATGAAAGATGTTAATCATCATTGGCTAGTGCTGAATTACAAATCAAGTCATATCTTTGGTATTTATTTATTTTTTAGTGATGAAGATTGTTGTGTGAGCTCCGGCAGTGGTAATAACTGTTTGGTATAACTCAGTTTGTGGAAACTTGATACAGTTTGCATAAATAATATATTTCCCATCCAGGATCCCCATGCCGATTAATATGTCACAGACAGTTTGCCCATTAAAATACGCCACTGTTAGTTTTCCCATTAAATATGCCATAGTTTGCCCATTAATATATTCCCCAGCCAGGTGCCTATTGATTTGCCACAGCCAGTTTTTCCCATTAACATATGCGCCAGCCAGGTGCCCATTAAAATATGAGACTGTTAGTTTGCCCATTAAAAATATACCATGGTCTGTTTGCTCATAAATATACCACAGTTTGCCGATTAAGATATGCCCCAGCAAGGTGCCCATTAAAATATACCATGGTTAGTTTGCTCATGAAATATACCACAGTTTGTCCATTAACATATTCCACAGTTTGCCATTAATTGTGCCACCGTTTGCCCATTAATATATTTACCAGCCAGATGCCCATCAAAATCACTGTTATTTTGCCCATTAAAATATTCCACTGTTAGTTTGCCCATTAAATATACCACAGTTTGTCTATCAATGAATGCTTCAGCATTGGTGTATTTTTTTTTTCATACCCTAGGCAGACTAAAATCAGGACATGACCCATCGCCCACATTGCACATCTAGGATTTACCCCTACATCCCAGGACATGACCTATCACCCACACTGCACTTCCATGACTTAGACCTGCACTCCAATGCATGACTCATTATGCACATTACACATCCAGGACTTAGCCCTGCACCCCAGGACATGCTCCGGCACCCCCTTTGCACATCCAGGACTTACCCATGGACCCCAATACATGCCCATCACCCACTTTGCACAACTAGGACTTACCTCTGCACCCCAAGACATGCCCTATCACCCATATTGCACATACAGGACTTACCACGGCACCTCAATACATGTCCTATCACCAACATTGCACAAACAGGACTTACCCCTGAACCCCAATTTTGCCACCTCCCCACGTAGACAATGCAAGTACCTCTATAGGTGCTTGCCTTGTGAGCGTGGCACTAAATACAACGTTGTAGCTCAGCCAGGTACCCATTAAAATATGCTATTTTTAGTTTTACCATTAAATATACCATTAAATATGCCACTGTTAGTTTGCTCATTAACATATTGCCAAGTACCCAATAAAAAAAATAACACCCTCCTCTTCCCTTTCCAAGGGAAATGACTCAGCCAGGTGCCCATTAAAATATGTCACTGTTTGCCCATTAAATATACCATTAAATATGCCACTGTTAGTTTTCTCATTAAATATGCCACTGTTCGTTTGCCCATTAACATATTGTCAAGTGCCCAATAAAGACATAACACCCTCCTCCTCCCTTTCCAAGTACTCACAGGTCTGCACCTATTTTGTGTGCCAGGCTGTCTGTTTTTTACCGTTTGCCTTCAGTCTTCCCTCCTGCAAGCAGTGTGCATTGCAATTCCCAAAGCCATCTTAATGGAATAATAATAGGCCACCTTGGGATCCCACAGGCTGCCCAATGCCTGAGGCCCACCTTAATGAAATAATAATAGGCTGCCATAGGGACCCCTGGGATGCACAAGGACCCTATTAATTAAATCATATTAGGCCACCATGGAACTGTTCTCCCCCTACCTGGACAAGGTAGAGGTGGGGGGTAGGTATGTATTTTTTTTTTTGTATTTTATTTTAATAAATTACTTTAATGTGCCTGGGGTATTTGTGCATCCCCTGGAACATATGGTAATTATCGGGGAGTTAATATTTATTTTTTACTACGGGGCATAGCACCCCCAAAGGCTCGATGGGCCTATTACTTATTTAATTAAGGAGGCCTTGGGCATCTTTTGCCCCAACATAGAGGCCTATTATTAATTATTTATTTATTATTCAATTTAAAAAATTATATTATTACAGGCATGGCGCTTACGGCAGTCACTTTTTTTTGGGGGGGGGGGGGGGTAGATATGCTGGGGAATGGCTCAATCAGGAGTATATAAAAAAAACTTCCTAAACTTTGTCTCTTTATTTCATTGAAAAATATTACTAAAGGATTAAAAGAAGTGGAACTGAGAGAGAGGGAAGAGATGTTGGCCCCAAAATGTAAAGAGGAAAAATATTTTAAAACATGTTCCATTAATCCTTGATTATAATGGAGCCAGTCATAGGATAAAGAAAATAATAAAAACATATTTTGAAAGAACTGAAAAGATTCTTTCAGTGTGGGTCCTGTTTGGCATGTCACACGCTTAATAAGTAGGAGAGAGAACAACAGAGTTGTTGTCAGCTGGGAACAACATAATATAAGGGACACCAGCACATGCCATTCAACAAAAAAACATATTAATATGATATATTGCTCTTTTGGGCTATAATGTATAGGACACACTACCAGTCCTTTACACATTAGGGTGTAAGAGAATATCAGGAACATCCTGATACATATTAGGAATTCACTAAATGGTGAGTTACAGGTGAGTTGAAGTGAGATGCACATTCAATCTCACCAATTTAGCTATACATTGTACAGGGTCAAACCTGGTGAGTTTGCGTTATGGGGAAACTCGCCAGGTTTAGCCGTGCACAATGTATAATTAAAATAGAGCAAATAAACTGTTTACCTCACCTCAACTAACCTTATCTCACATGCAACTCTCCTTTTAATGAATAGACCCCAGTGTGTCGGCTCACTTCAATAAACACCATAAAAAAAACCCTGTTAAACTAATGTTTTGAAGATGCCTTTCTTACACAATAATACTTTTCATTAAGAATGATCACTATAAACCTATTGCAATAAATGTTGAAACCACATTTTATATGCAAGACAACGTACAGAGGACAAGTACATCCTGACAGTCTTTGATGACTGTATCTATGTGACAAAAGCATATATATGTGGAGCAAAGCGTGAATTAGACAGTGTTAAAAGACTCAAGTTTTATAGATTTTTAAATGTGTTTTTTTGTTTCAGATCAGTTAATCCCCATCTGATGTTGTCGCCGTTTTTAACTCTCACATTAGACTACACTAAAACCTGATGGGAAACCAATAAACTCTATAGGCCTTATTGATTTGAAACCATAAAAGAAATACTGAGAGGCATAGCCATTATTAGTGGCTATAGACTGTACAATTATGACATTTTCGTAAACTGAGAGAAACATTTACAGTAAACCTTTCTCTGTAAGGAAAAAAATATGCCTTTTTAAAGTATTTTTGTTCGTCCCTAACAACACAAATTTAACTGTAGCTATAAAGAAAATGACAGTTTTTTGGATGGGGTGGGAGGGGGGAGATTAAAAGAGAGAAACAATATGCTTCTGTTGATTTAGATGCATCACTGTACATGACTGCAACCACATCAGTCTTACAGCTATGGTCATTTTAACTTGCACAGGCTGAACAATGTAATGTCAGCTGGAGAGAGTGATAATACTGGTGAGCATATTTCATGAAGACATTTCCTTTCTTCTACATTGTCGGTTACAATGGATTATATGATCATTTATTATATGTGTGTTGAAGGGCGTTGACTGGGATCTTAGAATATTAGAAATATTACGCTTTTTTCTTCAATTGTTCCTCTTTCCGTGATGAACTATCAGATCGATGCTCTTCTTCTTGTACGGACTTGCAAAATGAGGTAGTGTACAGACTTTCAAACTGAGCTCACAACAGATAAGTGTTTTTTGTCTTGAAGAGGAAAGCAACATTAAGTTTAAAACCATACGGAAGACATCTTTGCTTATGGCATACACCAGCGCATTTCACGCTCTATCTTGTAAAGGTATATGGCTTACATTAGTGGAACCTGTTACCCCGGCCATCATTTTTAGGGACTGTTTGGTGTTAATCGTCAAAACACAGGAGACAAGTAAAGTCAATTTGAAACCTTCATTGCTTAACTGAGTAGGTATAGCGTGCAAAGCTTGCAAGGTCTCTTCATCAGGCATAATATGCAAAATAAGTAAGTAAAACATATCTCTTTAGTACAAGTACACATCAGTTTGTTAAGAATGGAAAGCAGTCAGTGGTGGTATAATGGGATGTGAATTGCGGTCATCCTCTGAGGTGCCAGAAGGCATTCATGCTTCTAATGTCTGGGTCTGGATGTCTGGTTGGCAGACTTCTCTACAAAGTGATAATAAGACAGAAATTCTCTATCCCAGTTGAGGCCAACATTTAAAGAATTAAATGATTTGGTTAATTCTGAGAGTGTATGCTAAAATGTGCTTTCAGTCAAACTGGGAGAAACTATATAAATACTAGTTATTATTATAATATTTGTGTAATGCTACCTTCTTCAAAAAGTAATTGTAGCAATCTGTTGCATATAGTATGGTTACACTGTTGCACACTCTACGCGATAGATTGTAAAAATATATCGAGGTGAAAACTATTATCCTTTGTTGATGTAGCCTTCTAAATCCACCTAAATAAGTGTAAATATAGGGGACAAAAACATGATGTAGAAGGATACATGACACAAGTGAGAAATGGATAACATGTGTGCCATAGGAAAGACACAAGGCTTCAGGACTCAACAATTCCCTGTGTGTTCTATCATGTTAAACGACATGGAGCCTTTAACAGCCCGGTGATCTAATGGGAACAAGGCTATAGTAGGTTGACAGAAAGCATTAACATACATGCATTATAAATCCCAATGCATGTTGTTTTTGATATATTGGTGATAGCACTTCAACAATTGAAGTTTGAAATTGAAAGATTGTCTTATTATCATGACAGAAAAACCATGTATTTATTATAGGCACGTAGTATGCTTTATTTCACTTAAATGAGCACACTTGCAAAGAAAACAACTAAAACAGACTTAAAATACATCATATTTATCACAACTGTTAGAACGGCTATGTCCAATCATTTGGTTCATTTCCCTGTATAAGTCCTAGAAAACAATCTATCTTCCTTTTTTATGGATCAGTCTATGAAATGTCCATTAAACCAACCTGAACTAGATAATTTCCTCAACTTGAATTTGTGCTTCCAGCTGCCATCAACTCTTGAATAAATATAATACTGCTAGCGCTATTGTGAAAAGGAGGAGGACAAAACAGGGTGGGATAATATTCATCTCTGTGTCTAATAAAATCATTACTTTTTCATCATAATAATAGGAAAATATTCTAATTGTGTTATAAGATTAGTGGCCTGTATTATACTACCGGATTTGCTCAAATTTAAGACAAGGTCTTATTCAGTGCAAATGCTCTGAAAAATACCCCTTACATTCAAACTTCGTCTTATAATCAGATTCAAATAGTGGTATGCTTTAAGACTGGGATGCAGGTTCCCCGCGGAGGATCCCGCTTGCAAGCAGCAGATGGATGTCTTTGTGATGTGCGCTGATATCCTCCGGTGCTGCCTGGCACTTCTGCTGGGTCTTCTATGATGAAAGACAGAAGTGTTGCATCTTGCAGACATCTATCACCTGCCCCCACTAGCCACCAGGGATACTGGTGGAGCAAGTCTGGGGAAGGAGCAGCAGCATTGACTAAGTCTGGAGGTAGGGGTGGGGGGAAACATTGGCCAAGTCTGGGGGCAGGTGGCTGTGTTTGGGGTAGTATTGGCTAAGTCTGGGGGCAGTATTTGCTAAGGCTGGGGACAGTATTGGCTAAGGCTGGGGTGGCAATATTGGCTAAGTCTGGTGGGAAAATGGCTGTTTGGCGGGATAAATGACTCAAGGAATCATTGTACATGGAGGTAATGATAACTCCCTTCTCTCCCAATGTTGTAGAAAAGATCTTAGTTAGAGTTGAGCTGACACCTGGATGTTCGGTTTCGAGAGGTTCGACCGAACTTCGAAAAAATGTCCGGGTCCGTCCTCGAACTTGACCCCGAACCCCATTGAAGTCAATGGGGACACGGACTTTTGGCCACTAAAATGCCTCTAAAAAAGTCATGGAAAGGGCTAGAGGGCTGCAAAAGGAATTAAAATGTGGGTAAGAGTAGGACAAGTGCCCTGCAAGCAAATGTGGATAGGGAAATAACTTAAAATAACATAAAATACATACAAATTACAAATACAGCTGAGCCATAAAATAGCACTAGATGGAATCTTTGATTTTAGCTTTGGAAGAACATACATCTAAATCTAAAGCATGGCTGCCAGGAGGATCAACAGAATTACCCATTTGAGAGAATGTTGAAGTGCAGGGTATTCTCTTTCAGTTTATACTAAGTGACCCATAGGTTGAGGAGGCGTTGACCGTGGCAGTGTAGGTGGAAGCGGCGCTGGAGGAGGAGGAGGAGGAGGTAGCCAGAATTTTTCAAAGTGCGCTGTAAGCACAGTATTTGACGGTTCTATTTGACTCTCAGATATGAAGTGCACCGCAAGACGCAGATGTACTATTTAGCACCCAAAACTGTAATGCTATTGCTATTCTATAAAAAGAAAGTCTATAAACCGAATGTCCTTCGGTTTATAGACTTTCGGTTTATAGAATAGCCAATAGCATTACATGTATTCTATAAACCGAAAGTCTATAAACCGAATGTCCTTCGGTTTATAGACTTTCGGTTTATAGAATAGCCAATAGCATTACATGTATTCTATAAACCGAAAGTCAATAAACCGAATGTCTTTCGGTTTATAGACATCCGGCTTATAGAATACATGTAATGCTATTGGCTATTCTATAAACCGAAAGTCTACAAACCGAATGACTTTCGGTTTAAAGACTTTCGGTTTATAGCCGAACCTCGAACTCCAACCCGAACATACAGTGCGGTTCGAGTTTGCTCAACACTAATCTTCGTACATTAGGATCTGGTCTCCAGCTATAAAACTGATTCAGATGCTATTTAGGACGATTCCAAACAGATCTACTTTTAGAAGACCATGTACTGACTGGCTCACAAAGGCTTCCTGCTTGCTGTGGTGTGTCAGGTACCCAAAATTCCAATCCATTATTATGTATGAAAAAAACTCAACAGTCCGCTTCACTTAATGTGTTAGTTTTGTTTAGGACCAAAAATCCTTTGCCAACTCTGCTAACATTCTTGATACTATTCCCCTTTAAAGATGTATGTGTCTCTATTCATGTGTGGACCATTTTCAGCAATACATCACAATGGAACAATGTAGGAGTTCTTACCATTTCTCCTCCATTGTCTTCTTCATTCCCCTGACCCCCTAATCCCTGAGGTTGGGATCCGAGTATGTGATGATGTCTGGGGTCAGCCTAAAAATTACTTTGCCATTCCAGAACTCCTTAAGTTTCATCCACCTTATGAACTGCTCTGAATTCAAATGTTTTCATAAATGTAAATGTTTTAATCTCTCTGCAATGTTCTACAAATGTAATGGCCTTTGAATATTGCTTTAATTGATGCACAAAAGATTGAAAGTAGCGTTCTTTATGTTTAATTTTTAGTGGCCCACTGGGGCCAGTGGACTGCTGATGGCCCATCAATAAAAATATTAGGCCCCCTGGGACCAGAGGATTGATAAAGGCCCCATCAATAAAACTATTTTGCACCTTGGTGACAGAAGACGGCCACGGGCCCCATCAAAAAGAATATTAGGATCCCTGAGAGCCCGGTGGCTAGTAACATGCCCCTAAGTTACTAAAATGATTAGGCCCCATGGGCCTGCAAAATGCCCGTGCTCCAGAAATCTCCCTGGAGCCATGGGCTGTCCAAGGGTCTGCGGCCCTATAAATAAAACAAATACAAATAAATATTATTAAATACCCTACCTACCCACTTTGTTAACACTGTCTTGCGTAGGAAGGGGAGATAATTTAAAAAACATATGCAGCCTGAGTATTTAGCATCCAGTATCTCCATCTACATGACTGCTGACTAACTTAAATAACTGCACACACAAAGAACCCTGACCATAAACAGCAATTTAAAATGGTAAAGAGTTTTCCATACTAAAAAGTATACAGTGGATATAAAAAGTCTACACACCCCTGTTAAAATGTCAGGTTTCTGTGCTGTAAAAAAATTAGACAAAGATAGATCTTTTAGGTAGAGGGAAGAAAAAATATAAAAATAAAATAATGTGGTTGCATAAATGTGCACACCCTTAAACTAATACTTTGTTGAAGCACCTTTTGATTTTATTACAGCACTCAGTCATTTTGGGTATGAGTCTATCAGCATGGCACATTTTAACTTGGCAAGATTTGCCCACTCTTCTTTGCAAAAACACTCCTAATCTGTCAGATTGCGAGGGCATCTCCTGTGCACAGCCCTCTTTAGATCACCCCACAGATTTTCAATCGGATTCAGGTCTGGGCTCTGGTTGGGCCATTCCAAAACTTTAATCTTCTTCTGGTGAAGCCATTCCTTTGTTGATTTGGATGTATGCTTCGGGTCCTTGTCATGCTGAAAGATGAAGTTCCTTTTCATGTTCAGCTTTCTAGCAGAAGCCTGAAGGTTTTGTGCCAATATTGACTGTTATTTGGAACTGTTCATAATTCCCTCTATCTTAACTAAGGCCCCAGTTCCAGCTGAAAAAAACAGCCCCAAAGAATGATGCTGCCACCACCATGCTTCACTGTGGGTATGTGATGTGAAGTGTTGTTTTTGCACCAAACATATCTTTTGGAATTATGGCCAAAAAGTTCAACCTTGGTTTCATCAGACCATAACACCTTTTCCCACATGATTTTGGGAGACTTCAGATGTGTTTTTGCAAAATGTAGTCTTGCTTGAATGTTTTTATTCGTAAGAAAAGGCTTTCGTCTTGCCACTCTACCCCATAGCCCAGACATATGAAGAATACGGGAGATTGTTGTCACATGTACCACACAGCCAGTATTTGCCAGATATTCCTGCAGCTCCTTTGATGTTGCTGTAGGCCTCTTGGTAGCCTCCCAGACCAGTTTTCTTCTCATCTTTTCATCAATTTTGGAGGGAGCTCCAGTTCTTGGTAATGTCACTGTTGTGCCATATTTTCTCCACTTGATGACGACTGTCTTCACTGTGTTCCATGGTATATCTAATGCCTTGGAAATTATTTTGTACCCTTCTCCTGACTGATACCTTTTAACAATGAGATCCCTCTGATGCTTTGGAAGCTCTCTGTGGACCATGGCTTTTGCTGTGGGATGCGACTAATAAAATTTCAGGAAAGACTAACTAGAGCAGCTGAACTTTATTTGGGGTTAATCAGAGGCCCTTTAAATGATGGCAGGTGTATGCTGACTCCTATTTAACATGATTTGGAATGTGATTGCTTAATTCTGAACACAGCTACATCCCCAGTTATAAGAGGGTGTGCACACTTATGCACCACATTATTTTATTTTTATATTTTTTCTTCCCTCTATCTAAAAGATTTCAGTTGGCTTTTCAATTGAGTTGTACAGTTTATAGGTCACATTAAAGGTGGAAAAAGTTCTGAAATGATTTATCTTTGTCTCATTTTTTACAGCACAGAAACCTGACATTTTAACGGTGGGGGTGTAGACTTTTTATATCCACTGTACATAAACACTGTTCATCTTTTTAGATGGTCAGGATTAAAATTTAGTGGTCCAATTTCTCAGTCATTAAATAATGGTTAAATCAACACTTTCAATGTAATTACATTAAATATCATCACGTTATATAACTTCAAAATGAATACGTAACCATCAGGGAGCAGCAAAGAAAGAGGAAGATGCAATGGTGGATAGAACTTATATAGGAGACGATGCCTACTGGTTGAATGTTCTAATAGTAAAGAGACAGTTGTGATGTAATAATGATACATTTTCGAATATGTTTTAGTTGTTTGCTCTGGTGCAATGGGACCAGTAAAATGAGACAAAGCATTATAAGATCCTCCCCTCTTGTAATAAAATTAGAATACACGTGCTACCTATGACCTTCATGTTGACATGTTATAATAACGTTTTTTTCTGATGTTATATGACTACAACAATGTGTGTAATCATAACTGCAAACATGTTTGATTAAAAGTAAAAAAACAAGCTTACAATATGTCTGGTCTTCTCTTCATGACATCACCTTATGTCACACATGTCTTGTTTCCAATTGCCTATGGAAGCCATAAATAAGATATAGGACAGACCTATCGAAAATACATATTTAATGGATTTCACTGTAATTCTGCTAACATTATTTATCAAAAGCAGCCCATATAAATTTACATATTTTTGAACTATAAGGTGAAAATAGGAATAAACACATGGAAATGTGTATTAAGAACTATAAAAAGAATATCCCATATGCTGGATATTATTAATAGTAGAAGACAATTAGAATTTCTTAACTAATGTTTGTAACATTACCCAATACATTTATTTAAGTGAGTAGTATGGTATACTTTTCTTAATGGGAGCTACATAGAAAGTTGTATGGAATGCTGCAAAGAGCTGTTATAGGAGCTATTGGACACTGACTAGATGCTAATATTCCTTTGCTAGCAAGTTGTAATGTTACCATGGTTATTTTTTCTGTTAAAATGTGTTATCATTTGTAATGTTATACCTTGCTGCTATGGGAACAGTTAAGAGAGAGATAAGCTTTTCTGGACCAAGACAAGACCCTCTGCCCAGATTCTGCAGCACCCCATCGCGGTTTCCGTAGAAAACTCTGTGCATTTTAGAAATCCAGCTGATGGCTTGACTGGGGAACAAACTTTGCTTATGTATGACATCCTGATTCACTTAAATTCAAAACATATTCCCCGCAGGGCCAGTGCAAGACTTTTTGCTGCCCATGGCAAACATAATTTGCCACCCCTTGCTGATTTTGCTCTCAGCACCGAGTACACACAGTCACACATTCAGAGGCACTTGTACACACACACACTTACACTCTGCCATTTACACACACACACACTTACACTCACACTTACACTCTGCCACTCAAACTAAATAAATTGGACTTGCCCCAGCGCATAGATGCAGATTTCAGCAGCCTCTGCCTAGCTCCCACGCTGTTGCACTCCCGCCAGTCACTTTAGTCAGATTGCCAGGAGGTCACGTGACCTCAGACGCACTAACTAACCCACAAGTGAGGGGAGCGCAGGAGGCTTTGTGTGTGCAGGGGTGCATAGAGGGCTGCCAGCCACCTCCTCTGACCCAGGAGGCGCCCTGACACGTACATTTAAAGGAATTCATTTTTTTTTTTAAAACACATGGCTGCCAGAAACAGGATACATGTATCCCGCAAAGCAGATGGCGGCCCCCCAGATTTGCCGATCTAGGCAAACACCTGGATTGGATAATACAATCCAGTTTTATTTCAAGGAGCTCAGGGATGCATATGGAGACTTTGTCCTATTTTTCTATGATCCCCATGGCGGGCAAGTGATTGGTGACCTCTGGAAACCATTGAGTTTTGAGCTGTAGTCATTCAAGACAACCAACATGAATGGAAGACTAATAGACAACAAAAGCGACTGCTCTTTGATGCTATCTAACGTGGAGGTCATCTTAGATGACTTTCATATCAAGGGAGAGGGTCTGATCTGTGGGGGCCCAAATAAAGAAGTTGAAAATCTAAAGGACTTCTAACGTAGCCTTCTCTAGCCCCAGAGATTGTGACATACCCACACATAAGGAATACACAAGGCCTGTCTTCATATCTAAGACTTGGTTACTGATAGACATTACCAGAATATACAAAAAATATTGTATTTCCTAATTTTTTCATTTGTGTTTGTGGGTTTTTACAGAAATCTTTTGATATATCCCCAATTTATTTAATTCTTGGTTCAAACTAAAGCATATTTCTCTCCAGAGAGACTTCCAGCACATTAGTGTAATAGGTTATCCAGAACACAAAAAATATAATATTGAATATCATTTTGAAAATGGCCACCAAGAAAGGGAATCCAATTCCTTAAATCCATTTATAATAAATTGGTTCCAAAAAAAGAGAGGGAGAGAGAGAGAGAGAAAAGCATAATTTGAGCCTCTGGTCTTGTAATAAAATCCAATTTGTGTCATTAGAAGGCAAAGAAATATTTGATTACACAAAATAATAAGCTTTAAATATATCTAGTCAACTCTTCATGACATCACCTTATGTCACAATGTATATATATATATATATATATATATATATATATATATTATTTAATGCTTATCATTTATCTGTGTGCCATCCTGTATATACAAAATCATGTTCCCTTTTTTTATACAAACAAATTTAGTTTAGTGTTTGATGAAAAAAAAAAATGGCTTGTCAGTTCGTCACTTGTTGTATTTGCAACCTGACCTGACTTTTATCCCATTAAGTATTAGTAGTCATGAACAAAGTTTCAGCACCTTTCAATTCATGTACCATGCACTATGCACCTTTTCATTTCAAAATCCAAGAGAATGTGATATATTTCTGACAGGAAGAATTTGTAAAAGTAAAATGTGAAGCAACTAGAATCTGAAGATATATAACCAACAGAACTCTAAATGTTAAGGTATAAAAAAAAAAAAAACCTCTTCTCACGGCTGTTTCTACCTAATAGTCTTTCAGAACTTGTTCCCAGGAATTCAAAGATATTTTAGATGATTATCTGTCATGCACAAGAGTTGTTAATGCTGTATAGATGAGAAAACGAAAAGGAAGACTATCAGCAAGGTCGTGAAAGGTCATGTCCGTTATTTAAAGGCAGAGAAGTTGAGTAATGCTATTGTGTTTCAAGGAATACTTCTAAGAGATAAATGGAGAAGGGCAGAGAAACTGCAATGATGATATGACCTGTGAATTAGAGATTAAGCATAGAAACGAGATGATCCAAACTGCCCACATAAAGGTTCTGCAGTCTTCAGAATATTCTGCTATCAGATTACAAACAATAAGGATACAAAACACAATGTTTTAGTGTTTGTGTGCTGGATGGATGTAAGTACATGGGACAGAACACAAAAAAATAAACATTATTTTATTATAATGTAAGAGATCTAAAATAATCAGACATTTCGAAGAGAAATTGTACCAATAGTTCAGCCTTGGGGAATATATTCTTAGCTGTTTTGAGAAATGAATCCATGTCTATATTTTTGGAAGGACAAATCTAGAGTGATGCATTAGTGGAAAGAGGATAATTTTAAAAATCTGTTGTGACACATGTTGTAAAGGAGGAAATCAATTCTTCATTTTAGAAAGACTAATTTTGGTTTTCTAAATTCTTTATTTAAGTGTTCTAATTACAAACACTATTGTTTTCCAGAAAAAAAATGTCTTACTATTTTTACAATACTCTGGCGAGAATGATTCAAGGACTATTGGATGTTGAGTGTAGACCTTTGGGAAATTAATTCAATGACAGAGACAGTACTCAGTAGCTCTGCATTGTCAAGGCTAAGTGAAGGATTGTGCTATCACATAATATCTAGCACACTCCTTTACTTTAGGAGGAAGTAGTTGTGTGTGTCCAGAGGACCCTTATCACAGTGCTCCTGGCCAGAAGTCTGTGTTAGAATAAATGTTATAAATATGTATAGCTTTATTGTCCAAGAGAGAGGAGGGCTCTGGGTGAGCTGCAGGGCTCTGTTACTAAGCAGGTTTTTAAACCCAGACAGTCTGGGTTTCTAATTTTTTTTTTTTTTACTTTATTGAAATCTGTTGTTTTTTGTTGTTGTTGTTTTTTTTTTTTTTTCAAATTAAGTTTAAATTCAGGATGTGTATCATACATGTGCTGAACTTGTTTGCAACCCATATAGCCACACAGGGTCTTGGCAGCAAGATCTGCTTGGATCATGTCGCCCCATAGAGTATTACCATATTGGTAATTCTCACCGTCACATACAAGAGGGTCTTCTCAATATACACCCATTAGTCCTGAATTGGATCATGACTAGTGTACTGCAAAGTTCTTTCCCGTTAAATGCTTAACCCCACTTGACCACCACCAATTGTACATTCTTCATATATCCCTGAAATAAAGACAGAACCCTTGACATCTTTTGGATAAACATGGCCACAGGGTTTATTTAAAATAATTGAATAAAATTGAAATACTTTATTAAATAATACTCTATTTATTTGAATAACCATCGACCAGTGGATCTGTATACACAAGACCAATAGTTCACGTACTACTAGCCGCAGTTCACCGGCACGGTGAGCGTAACTGACCCGGCATTATTGAAAAAATGAAATAAAAGCAAACAATCTGTCCCACACTTCAAATCATTTTATATAGAAAATGAGTGCATGCTCATTTGGTTTCTCCTGCAGCTTCAAAAATTATACCTAGATTTCTTTTTTGTTCTATAAATCAGTAAAGAATATTTTGTTCACACAGATCACAATATCTAGATCATAAATTTTAAACGTGGATAAGTGTAAGGATCGCGGGGCTACCCCCCGTCACCCACCTGCAAGACCTGATGCCAGACGGGTCCCGCGATCGGGACATAACAACACACACATCCCCAGCCGTCGGATTCCCCGCTCAGCGCGCGCCCGGCATTGGTTACTAGCGCGCACGTCAGACCTCTGTGGCTTTTCTCTCCCGAGCGTCTCTATGGAAACGAGCGGCACGGCGCGTGTCTCACACGTCACGGGGGCGGGGCTATGGCCCTTTAAAACACCAGCGCGCCTTTTTTAAAATTGCTTGAGTATTCACCTTGCCTGTTCCTGTTTTGTGAGATATTCTGCTATTGTTGTTTGACCCGGATTGTTTTGCTGACCTTCCCTTCTTCTGGACTCCTGACCCGGCTTGATTCTTTGGACTTCCCGCTTTCTGGCTCCCTGACCTTGGCACTCCTCCTCGTTTTTGTGATCTCTGGACTCCCTGACCCGGCTTGTTTACCGACTATTCTATTCTCTGGCTCTACTACCTGGATTCCACTCGACTACCCTTTTCCCGACACTCGTGCCAGTTGTCACTGCTGCAGTCTCGCTGATCCTCCAGTACTGTGGTGTCTGGCAAGGGCTGTCACTACTGCTATTGGGGCTCCACTTCTGAACCACGGTACGTTCTTCACAAAATACTCAAGCCATCTATGGACCCCGCAGAAATGATGGAAGCCGTCTCTGCCATATCCCGACAATTATCCACCCTCACCCAATCGGTGCAGGATCTGCAAGCAAGCCATTCACATTTCCAGCATCAGCTCCATGACTTGCAAGCGTCACGCCTCTACCCCTCCACCGAAGGGCCGTCTCCCCCTTTGAACGTACCTTCTCCTGAGCCGGCTTCGCTATCCGCCCATGAACCCCGAATCCCTTTGCCAGAACGGTTCTCGGGTGATAGGAAAAAGTACCGTGCCTTCATGACTTCGTGCCAACTACTGTTCTCCTTACAGCCTCGGACGTATGCCACCGACTACGTCAAAATACGAACAGTTATTTCTCTGCTTCAGGGGGAACCACAGACATGGGCCCATCACCTCCTGCATTCACATCATCCAGCATTGGACTCTTGGTTGACTTTCTGTCAGGAGATGGACGCCCTATTCGAAGACCCGCTCAGAATGGCTACAGCCCAATCCTCACTCCGCTCCCTGAGACAAGGCCGAAGACCCGTGGAGGAATACGTAACGGAATTCCGGAGTCTGGCCATCGACAGCACCTGGAATGAACCAGCACTGTTAGATCAATTCCGCCAAGGTTTAGCTGACTCCCTCAAGGATGAACTCGCACGTATAGGGATACCGTCATCACTGGATGCTCTTATCCATTTAGTAGTACAGCTAGATCGACGACTAAGGGAGAGAAGATTGGAGCGTACATCCACTTTCGCACCTCCACCCAGACGTTCAACTGCATTTTTTGAAACTCCCAGTTCAATTACCACAGCCACCAACCCTCAGGAGGAGCCTATGCAAGTAGGCATTGCCCGGGGCCCCCTTACTGAGGCTGAAAGAACCCGTCGTCGAATGAATAATCTATGCCTGTACTGTGGTAAACCGGATCATCTTATACGTACCTGTCCTCGACTGCCTAGACCATCGGGAGGTAAGATACTCCAATTCCACACTTTTCCCAGTGCAGTGCTATCGCTTGGGTCCCCTCATCTATCCCTTTCCTTGTCTCTACAGTGGGCCACTAAGTCTGCTACACTTCAAGCTATCATCGACTCGGGAGCAAGTTGCTGTTTGCTTGATCACTCTACAGCCAAGCTCCTTCATATCCCTACCTTTAAGAAAAACAAACCATTACATATACAGGTGGTAGACGGAACACCCCTCAACTCAGGTCCCGTTACCTTGGAGACCTTGCCACTACAAGTCACGTTAGACTCATCCCATACAGAGTCTCTTCGGTTCCAGGTTGTGAATTCGCCTCTCTATCCAGTTATCTTGGGGATCCCCTGGCTACGACAGCACAACCCTCACATAGATTGGGGAAAGGGTTCCCTCACATTCACCTCTGAATTTTGTCAACACCATTGTTTGGTCACCCCATCCCCACTACTGACCATCGTGGACTCCTGCTCTTCTGACTCCGCTTCTGGAATCCCAGATCCTTACGGTGATTATGCTGACGTGTTCGACAAAAAGGGTGCTGACGTTTTGCCGCCAAGGCGTCCTTATGATTGTCCCATCGACCTTTTGCCTGGATCATCCATTCCTTTTGGGAGGATCTACCCATTGTCTGAACCGGAATTAATCCACCTAAAGAATTATATCGAGGAAAACTTAAAGAAAGGTTTTATCCGACCGTCTACCTCCCCGGTGGGTGCTGCCATATTCTTTATTGGGAAGAAGGATGGAGGCCTCAGACCATGCATCGACTATCGGGAACTTAACGATATTACCATAAAAAACCGCTACCCTCTACCCCTTATTACGGAACTTCTGGACCGAGTGAGGGGAGCTACCATCTTTACCAAGATCGATCTACGTGGGGCCTATAACTTAGTACGGATTCGCAAAGGGGACGAATGGAAGACTGCTTTTCGCACCCGATATGGGCACTTTGAATATCTGGTAATGCCTTTTGGGCTGTGTAATGCCCCAGCCACCTTCCAGCACTTCCTGAATGACGTTTTTCGAGACTTTTTAGACGTCTTTTTGGTAGTGTATCTAGATGATCTTCTCGTTTTTTCAAAGGACCTTCAAGAACATCGTCTCCATGTCCGCCAAGTTCTTTCTCGTCTTAGAACGCACCAATTATATGCCAAACTGGAGAAATGTTCCTTCGAGTGCACCAAGGTTGAATTCCTTGGTTACATCCTCACTCCAGGAAATATACAAATGGACCAAAGAAAAATCACCGCAGTTTTGAATTTGCCGATACCTACCTGCAAAAAGGCTGTCCAGCGTTTTATAGGATTTGCCAATTACTATCGCAAATTTATAAGGGGGTTTTCTCAGGTAGTCGCCCCAATCACGGAACTAACTCGATTGCATGTTTCTTTTTTTTGGTCTCCAGCCGCACAAAGAGCCTTCGACCTCCTGAAACAACGCTTCCCCTCTGCCCCTATTCTCATCCAGCCAGACGCATCAATCCCCTTTTTTGTTGAAGTAGACGCCTCCGAAACTGCTGTAGGAGCCGTGTTGTCCCAAAGACATGGAGAAAAGACTATATTACACCCTGTGGCCTTTTATTCTCATCGTCTTACTCCTACCGAATCCCGCTATGATGTAGGGGATAGAGAACTGTTAGCAATCAAACATGCGTTGGAAGAATGGAGGCATCTGCTGGAAGGATCAGCACATCCAGTCACTATTTACACGGATCACCGTAACCTGGAGTATCTGAAGAGGGCTAAACGTCTCCGTCCCCGACAAGCGAGATGGTCCCTCTTCTTCACCAGATTCAACCTTCACATTACCTTCCGACCGGGATCACGCAATATCAAAGCCGATGCTCTATCACGCATCTATGATATACCCCCTAAAGAAGACACCACGCCTGATACGATCTTGCCGTCTTCTATCTTTCTGACCACACATACCGATCTGATGAAAGAAATTCGGAGTCATTCAAGAAACATTGTGCTCCCCAGCACCCAACCTCCTATCAGGTCCCGAGGGCAGTACCATTACTACCAAAATAGAATATACGTGCCCAAACCGGTCCGTGTTGCTGCTCTGCAAGCCAGTCATGATTCCCTGTTGTCCGGGCATGGCGGAATTACCAAGACTGTAGAACTCCTCCGCCGTCACTTTTGGTGGCCTTCGCTGAGAAAGGATGTCACGAATTACGTCCGCACGTGCGACATCTGTGCCAGAAGCAAGGTCAGCCGAACAAAACCTGCTGGCTTATTGTGCCCTCTCCCGGTGCCCTCCAAACCATGGACTTCTATCTCGATGGATTTCATCGTTGACCTTCCTCCCTCTCGGAAACATGATACCATAATGGTGGTGGTAGACCGCTTTACCAAAATGGCTCATTTCATCCCCATCGTTGGGATTCCTACTGCCGCCACCACAGCATCCTTGTTTCTATCCTCAGTGTTTCGACTACATGGGTTACCTCAGACCATCACCTCTGATCGAGGAGTTCAATTCACGTCTCGTTTCTGGAAGTCATTTTGCCGTAACCTTCAAATCAACCCAGCTTTGTCCACCGCATTTCACCCACAAACCAACGGACAGACGGAGCGCCTGAACCAGATCTTGGAACAGTATATCCGGTGCTATACCACCCACTTACAAGATGATTGGCTCACTCTGCTCCCCACGGCTGAATTCGCTTATAACAATCATTACCAATCATCCACCCGAATGTCCCCGTTTTTTGCGTCTTATGGATACCACCCTGCTTCGGTTCCTGGGTTGATAGTAGATCCCTCTGTTCCTGAAGTCAATGACAGATTGTCTCGTATGTCCCGTCACATGACTCTTCTACGCCAGAACCTCCTAAGGGCCCAGGCAACCCAAAAACGTTATGCAGACCGTAAACGCACTCCTCCCCCCAACTATACTCCTGGAGACAAGGTATGGCTGTCGGCCTCGCACATCCGTTTGGCATGTCCCTCAAAGAAGTTGGGTCCCCGTTTCCTCGGCCCTTATACGGTTGCGAAAGTGCTCAGTCCCGTAGCCGTGCGCCTTAAGCTCCCTTCCTCGCTGCGGATCCACCCCGTGTTCCATGTTTCTCTCCTAAAACCCTACATGGCTAACCCCTTCAAGGGTCGAGTTCCGGTTCCTCCGGCTCCGGTGGTTGTGGATGGCAACGAGGAGTATGTGGTTCAACAGATTCTAGACTCTCGTTGGCGCAGGGGGCACCTCGAATACCTCGTTCATTGGCGCGGTTACGGCCCCGAGGAACGGTCATGGGAACCGGTGTCGCACATCCACGCTCCGGCTTGCCTGCGCGCCTATCACCGAAGATGCCCCACTCGCCCTTCGTTGATTCGCGCCCGGAATTCGCGCCTGGGGAGGGGGCTCTGTAACGATCGCGGGGCTACCCCCGTCACCCACCTGCAAGAGCTGATGCCAGATGGGTCCCGCGATCGGGACATAACAACACACACATCCCCAGCCGTCGGATTCCCCGCTCAGCGCGCGCCCGGCATTGGTTACTAGCGCGCGCGTCAGACCTCTGTGGCTTTTCTCTCCCGAGCGTCTCTATGGAAACGAGCGGCACGGCGCGTGTCTCACACGTCACGGGGGCGGGGCTATGGCCCTTAAAAACACCAGCGCGCCTTTTTAAAATTGCTTGAGTATTCACCTTGCCTGTTCCTGTTTTGTGAGATATTCTGCTATTGTTGTTTGACCCGGATTGTTTTGCTGACCTTCCCTTCTTCTGGATTCCTGACCCGGCTTGATTCTTTGGACTTCCCGCTTTCTGGCTCCCTGACCTTGGCACTCCTCCTCGTTTTTGTGATCTCTGGACTCCCTGACCCGGCTTGTTTACCGACTATTCTATTCTCTGGCTCTACTACCTGGATTCCACTCGACTACCCTTTTCCCGACACTCGTGCCAGTTGTCACTGCTGCAGTCTCGCTGATCCTCCAGTACTGTGGTGTCTGGCAAGGGCTGTCACTACTGCTATTGGGGCTCCACTTCTGAACCACGGTACGTTCTTCACAATAAGTGTTTTCCAGTGGCAACTCCAGGAACAATAAAAAGTGGGCACATAATATACCAGTCAAAACTGGGGGGGCTCTAATAATTTCCACCACTAAATCATACCAATGCAAATCATAAACAATGCAGGATCAAGCGTAGTCTCATGCGTTTCGCCGTGAGGCTTAATCATAGACTAATTTACATACAAAACAAGCTTGCTTTAAAAACACTCATAAGACGGCCCATGTTCTCCCCCAATTGGTTGGCTGTTCATTCACAGATGAGCAGTCAAAGAAAATACTTAATTGTGAGTTTTTGGACAGTTTCTGCTTGAATTTGTTTGAAAGATGTCAGAATAGCCCCCCAGAGCTGCTGTTTGAATGTAAACTGCCTCAATAAAGGTTCTCAATAGGATTGAGGTCAGGGGAAGATGGAGGCCACACCATGACTTTCTCTCCTTTTATCCCCATAGCAGCCATTGATGCAGATGTATTCTTTGCAGCATGAGAGGGTGCATTATCATGTATGAAGATGATTTTATTACGGAAGGCATAGTTCTTCCTTCTGTACCATGGAAGAAAGTGGTCACACAGACACTCCACATACTTTTCAGAGGTCATCTTCACACCTTCGAGGACCCTAAAGGGGCCGACCAGCTCTCTTCCCATGATTCCGGCCCAAACCATGACTCCACCACCGCCTCGCAGCCTTGTTGGAACAGGGTGGCCATCCACCAACCATCCACTACTTCATCCATCTGGACCATCCAGGGTTGCACGGCACTCATCAGTGAACAGGACTGTTAGAAAATTAGTCTTCATGTATTTTCTGCCCAATGCAGCCATTTCTGCTTGTGAGCATTGGTTAGTGGTGGCCGGATAGAAGGTTTATGCACAGTTGCAAGACTCTGGAGGACTCTACACCTTGATGTCCGTGGGACTCCAGAGGCACCAGCAGCTTCAAATAGCTGTTTGCTGCTATGTAATGGTTATTTAGCAGCTGCTCTCATGATCCGCTGCATGGATCTGGCAGAAATCTTCCTCAATGTGCCTTTATCTGCACGAACCCATCTGTGCTCAGAATCAGCCGCATCTCTTAATAGTGCGATGATCACGCTTAAGTTTTCGGGAAATATCTAATGTTTTCATACCTCGTCCAGGGCATTGAACTATTTCACTCTTTTTGGCAGTAGAGAGATCCTTTTTCTTCCCCATATTGCATGAAAATAGTGCTCTGCTTAATAATGTGGAACACCCTCCTTTAGTAGATTTCCTTAAACTGGGCTCACCTGGCAATCCAATTATCACAGGTGTCCGAGATTGTTTTCAGTGATCGAAAGAGCCCTGAGACACAATGCCATCCATGAGTTAAACTGAAAAATAAAATATTTAATCTTTGTGACACTTAAATAGAATTTGCATAATAATTTGGAACAGGGTGTAGAGGTGAAATAGAGTTGAAAAGTGTCGAATTCCACTGAATTGTTGAATTCCACAGAACAGAGTAATCAGACATTCAGTATTCATATCAGATTAGTTTTTATTTTGCACAACATTATGCTATACAGAAGAAAACTGATCCTAAACGAATAATGATCTGATCAGTGGAATTTGCCCATTCGGCAATTCGGCTTAATTTCGACAGATGTTGAATTGAGTCGTTTATGTAACTAAATTGGCTCTATTTCACTTTTGGATTTGAATGTTAGTCAATAGACTCAATTTTGACTCAATTTCGACTTTAGATGTTGTATTGTAATGCTATTAGCATTAGATACAACAGCCTAAAAGCCAAATTGAATGAATGGACGAATGGACAAATTCCACAGCTCTCAGACATACTACTAGTGTAAGGTTGGGGAATTGCTTTAAGTTTGAATAAAAAAAATCTATATATTGTATGTTTGTCTGCATTTGTCAATTTTGTATAATGTATTACTAAGCATTTTGATAATTGTGGATGTGAAATTTATAAAATGTTTTAATGTGTAATATATTTAAAAAAAAAGTGTTCATTTCATATCGATAATTATCAAAATACTTAGTTATACAATCTGTTATCTGTTAAATGCTTATATATGATACAATGACTTTGCCTCCAATTCACTCACATACTGACTGTGAAGTACAGAGAGAGAATGACAGCAATGAAAGGAAAAAAAACAAACTAATTTCCTGTTTTAAAAAAATTAACCCTTCCCTTTTTTACTGTGATCAGTTTCCTTCCAAGTTTATGGCCCTCATTTAGTTTTTTTGCAATTTTACTATATCACTTATATTATTTCATTTATTAATTTAATTACAGTTAACCTCTGCAGCCCTGTGCATTTTGGACGAAACAAATAACATCTTCGTATGAATGGATGATAACGAAACAAAAAATGTTCATTTTGTCCATCTCTACTAAGTATTAGAAAGTTTTGCAGTTCAGATCTTGAACTCTGCCAGGCTCCAGTATGTTATAACAGATTTTTAAAGAATTGTGTCTGATTAAAAAACTGACAGATTTTAATCTCCCTTTAAGAGGGAGCTCAGAGTAAAAACAAATGGAGAAGATATTTTTTCCTTCCAGTCTAAGTAGTAACACACCTTATTTAATTTAATCATTTCAGGCACATATATCGTAAGGTTGGGTGGCTGCCTTATTTAATTTAATCATTTCGGGCACATATATCGTAAGGTTGGGTGGCTGCCAGCTAACATGACTACATGGATTACCAAGTTAAAAACGTGGGGTGGTGACCCTTTTTTGTACTTTTTTTTGTACTGACTAAATGCATCATAGTAATTTTACATATCTGTTTGCAATGTTGTGCTGGTAACTGGCAAATGAAATGGAAAAAAAATCAAGCATTAATAGATGGGTTGAAAACATTTGTTCAACTCGATTGTCCCATCTTTCTGATTCAACACAGACAAGGGAGAGCTGGAATCATTTGTTCCTGGGGGGAATAACGATACAGTGGTCCATGGTGCAACTTCATCAGACCACCTGTGATAATCAGAGAAAGCCACAGATAGACAGGCAGGATAGATATGTTTACAGATAAGACACAGAGACTGAGAGAAAGACAAGACAATTGGACATAAAGATAAAACAAATCTGAATCAGGTTAGAGAGCAAATGCCTCCCTTGACCACAGTTCACAAAATAGCTGCTAGACCTCAATGATTTATATATTCTACTCTTCGCTAAAGGCATTTACAATCAATGTCATCTGTGAATGAATTAAATGAATCCTCCTTGTGGTTAATCTACGTAGGCTTTTGAACGATGCTCCTATGGCTGCCATACCACTAGTTATCAAATCAGAGGCAACTGCAAATATTTCTGGTTGACACTATGCGTTTCTGTAGTCATCATGCATGTCCAGTCACATCATGTTAGATAAGTACGAGCACTTAGTTTGACACATATTTGTGTCAAATAACCAGTGCACATGCTATGAGACCCCAAGATCGCCCTGACATGCCTCTTACTATAAGTAATTTAAAACAGAAACATCTGCCTTGTTCATTCCTGCAGCGTCTGCTCAAAGCTTAACAGTTCAGCCCACGGATATAAAATAGGACTATCACTCATCCATGGCATTGGGTAATCACTGACTTTATTGTGAATGTAGAGAATAAAAAATGTTGCAAGCAAATGCCTATATTAAGAGGAAATATGCTGTGTGTCTGTGGGGTCTCCTTTTTATGACATCACCTGTGGTTAGATATGCAAATTAACTGTTTTTTGATGGGAAATGAGTAATTTGCATACCAGAACCAGAAGAGTGGGCTGGGATTTCACGTACAGATGAGTGACTTCTGATTGGCTGACTTGTGTCACACATTAGAGAAACGGTGTCTTATGATAGTGTTAAATAAATATGCACAGAGCCCATACAAAGGGCTTTTTAAAGACCTATCTTTAAACAGAACAGTACAAAGGACAAACGGTCACTCGCTGAGACTTGAAGAAAGTCTATGGCTAGTGGAAATGATTTTTGTATGGTAAGCACAACAAAGGTATGGAATTCCCTGCCTGAAGAGCTGGTGCTAGCAAATATATTATATACCTTTAAAAGGAACCTGAGTACTTTTTTAATGAGCCAGAACATAGAGGACTGTGTATGTTAGTATAGGCATTAATATTTATTTAGTTCTTGTTGATCCTAGGAGAAATATGATTGCCATTTGGAGTCAAAAAATTTTTTTTTTTCACCATTGAAAGCAGATTTGAAATTTATGAAATATGTTTTGTTTGCCTTCTTTTGGATCAACAGTGTTAAAAAGGAATGGACTGCTATCTAACTATGTAATGATCAAACTGGAGTTTTTTGTTACCTTTAATGGTACCAGCATAACACAGAGGTGTGCTATTACTGCTGTCGTAATGCTTTGCTACTGTTTTAAATGAATGTCACATTATTCACTACTGAATAAGGTGAGAGTAAAAAAAAAATAATATTTGTCGTTTTTGGGGCTAAGGGGCCCCAGTGACTAGACCCCATTGTAACTGATAAAAGTAATGTATAGATTGCATTATAACTTTAAAATCAAAAATCTCACTTACATAGATATCTTTCTCTTGAATTTCTGAAACTTTCTTGCCTGTCTCTGGTTAATACTTTTTTTTTTATTTATCAGAAAACAACATTTAGAAAAAAAAAATGATTGTTGCACAGAAATCCTGTAGGCTTTAGAAAAAAAAAAGATAACAATGCATTTATTTTATAATTATCTCATTGCTTAAAGCCTTTTCTTAGAAAAATATATACTGAATATGTGTGGGTTCTTAGTAATTCACAGGTGGGCGAGATCTTTTGATAAGTGCACTTTCCATTACTTCTATTCACTTTAACTGACTTTTTTTTCACACCTACTTAAGTTCAGTATCTATATCTATAAAATCATTCCATTAGCTGTGCTATATGTAAGGAAGCTTAATAGAGTTTATGAACTGCTTGCAACCAGTATACATGGAAATGTATTCAACTTATGTACTCCATACATATTTTATATACTGGCATTTATTCACTAAGCAGTTAACTGTGGTAATCTGACAAGGGAATGGCAAACATTTGGCATGCGTAGGATAATAACTTGTATCATTTTTCAAACTCTAGTTCTGGCCTGATTGTAACGTTCTCGGAGCCATTTCACCATAGACCTTATTGTACAGCTATCTATAGCCAGCACAATTTTTTGTATGAGGCAATAAGAAGAAAGTAGTGGTAGGAAGCAGGCAGCCTGGTCTGGTCAGCGACTGGCTTTCTCTGCTAGTCCCCCTCTGCTGATCACATACACAAATCCCATACTCTGCAGACCACAAACAGACTAGCGAGGAGAGCCAATGCTCTGACTGACACTGTCAGCCTTAAGTCCTTCTTCTCAGCTATGAGACTAAGTATTAAGATACAGGTCGGGTTTACTGCGGTCCAAAAATACATATTTTTAACCCTGAAGAAAGCAAGGGTTAAATAAAAAAAAACTTTATTTGTCCTTAAATCACTCTACCCAATTAGGACAGAACTCTTGAATGCATACAATATCTCCCCCCATTTCAGATATCCAAAGAGGGACTTTTTTGTATTTGTGGGATTATTAAGTGGTGTATGGGATGTGTTTATATGTTATTACATGGCATGTTGATTGACGTTTTAATTGTTTAATATGTGCCGTAAAAAAAATAATTAAATAAGCTAATATAGAATATTTTAATGCAATTAGCATGGCAATTAAGCTTTAATAACTTTTAAAATATGTTTATTAACCTTCAAGGTCAATTTGCCACCTGGAGAATTAAAATGGCCAAAATTCGGCAATTTTTTTCAGAGACGGGCCAATTCTGGGGGTCTTTTTGGTCCAAAAAATTAAAATGGATCACAGGGACAATAAATACAAAGACAGGGAAAGGACGAATGCCTTACATGTTTTGCGTGCTCACACGCTTAATCATAGGCTTTTTGGAATAAATTTGAAGTTTTACAATCATATTGGAGTTTGGAGTGCATGCGTCCTTTGTCCACAATTTTTTCTGTTATTGATGATACCCCCATATTGATTATTGATGCATTGACAGCTCCCGGTTCTGTTCTAACTATGGGGGGCTGGGGGGGGGGGGTTAATTGCAGGGTTCAGGTGACAGAGTTAAATAAATATTTATACTTTTTTCCCACTATAACAACCTGCAGGTTCTGCCCCAGTTGTCTCAAGGCCATGAAAATTCTTGACATCTTTGTTTTAAAAATGAACATCCTTCAAAGCTGTGTGGAACTAAACCAATAAAGCAATAAAAACACCTCAACCAGACACAAATATTTTTGAGTATGTCCCTGAAGTGATGAAAGTCAAACATAACAAGTAATTGTAACAGGTCCAGCAACAACAGACAAGCGTTCCTGTAAGATATTGCCTATGTTTGGAGGTGGAGTGTCTCCACGGAGACTCAAGTGGACATGTGGAGAAATAGAAAAAGAGAGAGACACATAATGTAAAACTGTATCAAATTGAAATAAAACAGCTACACTGTATTAAGATGCACTAACACAGCACAAATTCACTGAGAACCAGCTCAAGTGCAGATAAAGCTCAGGTTTTAAGGATTACCAATAGACACCAACTCCCAGATGGAGATAATATACTCCAATCATCCATGCTTCGTTCAACAGCTATGTGCTCCATGATGAGCAGAGTAAAAACGTGCATAAGTGCGTCCTTCCAAGTGAAAACTGTAGTTGTTCTTCCTAAGAGGAGAACACTTACAAATAGAACACTTACAAAAATAAAGCAATGTTTATGACTTCAAAAGGTCAATGAGCTCATGCAGACTTGTTATAGATCCTATGTAGGTAGGGAAGGGCTGGAAACTTTTGGCCCAGGGGGCAAAAACAGTCTAGTGGCCCATAGTGCAACTTCATCAGTCCACCCATAATCATCAGAGATAGACACAAATAGACAGGCAAGACAGAAATGTTGACAGATAGAATATATAATAGAGCCATAGAAAAATAAAATATTTTTTGGAAAGGTACAACATGCTGTTGGTCGACAACAGAACATCCAATATATATGCTATAAAGACTTGGCAAAAAATCAGCTGTAAAAAACAAGGTTATTTAAGTTGACATGTTGAAACCCCATGCAAAAAAAAAATTAAATGGTTACTGAATTGCAGTAATTCTCCATGGTCCTTCCTATGAACAGTTTTAATGAGCTAAGCATAGTGTATGTGCATAGTAATTCCTAATAGAACAATTCCCACAGTGTTATTAGTCAAATACTTTCAATATGACATCTTCTATGGTTTCAGCCGGACACAATATGATGTTACCAGAATATTTAAAAAGTTAAATTAAAATGTTTCATTGATTAAATTGTAATTAGGGATATTGAAATTGCAATTTTTCCTTCTGGATTTTTGTACAAATTGCAATTTAATTTGCAAATAGTTGGCATATCTTTAATATCTGTTTTAAAATACAATTTGTAATGCAGTATTGAATTAAAAGTAGGAATGAAAAACAAAAATGTCTCCAAATATTATATCAAATGTGCAAACAGCCCAGAATGATAAAACAGAAAACAATTTAATTGCGTAGTACAATCACACTATTTTGTAACTTTATAAAAAGCTAAATGTTCCATTTTGAGTAAATTGGGAATGTGTTTTGCGTAATAATCTTTATACACTTTGTAATGGTGTCTGATTTAAAATAGCTAGGTATGTGGAAATTAGAATAATATACTGCACAATTTTTACTACAATAAATATAATTTTTGCATCACTCAATAGTGTTTACTCAATATATATTGGATTTTTGAGACTGACAGAGGCTGGGGCAATTCGCCTATTAAAAATGGGGTTTGGAGCCACTCAAATGGTTCTCGGCCCCCAGAGTCACATATGGGGTTCAGGGTAGTCAGCCCTAAACCCCCTGCTATATGAAATGTGATTGTGAGCTGGGCCAGTGCTTCCAGCTGCATATAAAATACATCGGAGGGCCTGGGCTAGTTGCTATGTCCCCCATAAAATAACATTATCACACCCAGTTTCTGTGAGCTGAGCAAATGCTCCCTGACTGCAATAAAAAATAAAATGAGTGCCCCCCTAGGGTCTGGAGACTGCCAATGAGCAGTGGATCCCTTGGGTCTGGGGGCTGCTGATAGGCCCCCCCAGGCTCCATATAATTATTTTAAATATATTAAATAATTATTTTCCCTAACTATCCCACTATCTCTTGCATGCCCAGGTAGGTGGGGTTGGCAGGGGGGTGGGCACTGAAAATCACAAATCACCCCCCTGGCACCCAAAAGACAACATGTGAATAAAAAATGAGAGTCCTCATATTTAGCCCAACAAATACAAATTAATCCACCTATTGTATAAAAAGAAATGGTTCCACTATAAATTGTGTCTCCCCTCCTAAGCATCAGTCCTCAGCGGAGAACTGATGCATAATGAAGTCCCTGCTCTGGGAGGGGCGATTTCATTTGAAGAAGAAAAGGCACCTGATTAGCTAACTGTGCCACAACAAATCAATTCTCCTTGCAGTGATGTCACAGATAGAAGAGTGATTGGTAGGACTGTGTTGCTAAAAAACCTCAGGAACGTTCTAAACATTTTTATTCATTTGTTTGGGACAGCGTGCATTAGGAAACAAAATAAAATGCTAGATCTATTTCTTTAACATCTTTACATTCTGCAGCACTTATATGGAGTATTGCTACATGGAACTGCAACTTTAATACTTACTTTAGAAATATTTATATTTATATATTTACAGGAGGTGTAAGCCTGTACCTCTTGTATTGTATATTACAACTATCATGAGTAAAAATGTGTTCATGGAAAATATACACCGATAAGCCATAGCATCATAACCACTAACAGGTGGCAAGCTGGCGGAGGCAGTGTCATGCTTTGGTCAATGTTCAGCTTGGAAACTTTGGATCTTGTCATTAATATGGATGTTAATTTGACACATACCACCTACCTAAGCATTGTTGCAGATCGTGTACACCGTTTCATGGAAATGGTATTCCCTGATGGCATTGACCTTATTAAGCAGAATAATGCACCCTGCCACAAAGAAAAACATGTTCAGGAATGGTTTGAGGAAAACAATGACAAATTCAAGGTGTTGACTTGGCCTCCAAATGTACTAAATCTCAATCAAATCGAGCATCTGTGGGATAAGCTGGACAAACAAGTCCGATCCATGGAGGCCCCACCTCACGACTTACATGACTTCTTGGTGCCAGATACCACAGCACACCTTCCGAGCTCTAGTGGAGTCTATGCCTTGGCTATTAACCAAGGCTGTTTTGGCAGCAAAGGGGACCTTCACAATATTAGGCAGGTGGTCATAATGTTATGGCTTATCAGTGTATGTTTGTTGTATTCTTTTTTAATATAGAAACGTTGGCAGACAAGTACAATTCAGCGCATTTAGTCTGTCCATATTTTTAAATGTATTTCCACACCACTTAACTTCCTTTATTGATATAATGTTGTTTAATGGTTATTTTTTTAATGATTAAAATAAGAACAACGAACACAGCTAGTAGGCAACCCCAGAATATAAGGGAAAATATAATAAACTATAAACATGGAAATATTTTTATAGAAGCTTAAAACTGCAACAAAAGTACCAAAAAAGCATGTTATAAATCTTTCAGCAAACACCCAGACTGTGGTTTATTGTGCTATTGGATAACCTGGAGGACAGAATACTTGTTTGCTTTATTAGAAAACTGTGGTTTAATATACTGTTACAAGAGGAGGTGAACAGTATATTTCTGACCTGTCTTGTGATTGTGTTTCCTGTTGCAGTCTTATAGAATATTTTGGTGCGTGTTATATTAAGCCTAATAGAGGCAAACCCACCTAGGTTATTTTATGCATATTGTACATGTGTTTAATGGATGTGAAATGCATTTCTCATAACTTGAAAGTATTTATCTAACAGTTTAACATTAGAAATACGTTGTCTGGGGAACTAAAATGTTATGACATTTTGTTTAATGAATAAAAAATATTCTCTTTTTGTAAAAAAAAAATATTATTTAACTTTTTTTATTTTACTGCACATACAGCTTGTACTACTACCCTTTCCCCCCCTCTCTTCTACCTCATACAGTCATTGCTGCGACTCCACAGCCCCTTCTTCAAACTCACCAAAAGGAAACCAAACTAGTGGTGTTTCTTGGTTTTATGCTGCCATAAGCAGAAGAAATACTGGCACCCCCCTACCCACGTTGCACACCCACAACATGCCCCATAACCCACATTGCACACCCTGGACATGCCCTTTTACCCCATTGAATGCTCCCATCACCCACATTACATGCCCCCATTACCCGATTGCATGCCCCCATCACCCCATTACATTGCCACATTACATGATCCCTATTATATTATCATACTTCCATCACCCTTATTACATGCCTCCATCACCCCAATTACATGCCCCCATCACCCCATTACATGCCCCCATCACCACATTCATCACCCCCATCAACTCCATTACATGCCTCTGTTGGCAAGCAAGTTGTTTTCTTCTTAAAGGGGCAGCTTCTTTTTTTTTTTATGTTTTTTTTTTTTAAATTTTGTGCCACCCCCCGGAGGCATACAAGGCAAGTGCCACCCTCTAAAGTTGGCAAGTGGCACTGCAATGCAAAAAGCATACCCATAAAAAAAAAATCACCCCCTCTTTAGAAACTGGGATCAGGGGGTTGCAGAAATGGACCCCGATTACATAATTAATATTGGCTAGGCATGCGCCCCTGGATAACACATATATGGAATGGGGTCGGGAGCTACCCTAAGGACTCCTAACCCCTCCATTACATTAGTGGGACAGGAGCTGGCCAAGTTCCCCTGCCCCCACCAAGGTACATGCCACCATTGACTCTGACTATACGCCATTGTCAAAAATACCTGATGCACCTAGTACATGCCTGACTGGCCATCTTGGCTCATTTTCTACTTTCCCAACCCTTGCTGGGAATATGAACTGTTGCCCTTCCTCCAACTACCATAATATACTGCTGAGGAAGCAACAAGGCTAAGAGTCACGTGACTGTAGTTCAGTAATAGATGAAAGGTTGCATATTGCACTTCTCAACTTGTACAACTTTTTTGCAATGATAAATGGCTTAAAGAGCCATCTTCCTTAACACTGGCATACACATGCACATCCTGTTATTCATTAACTATTTAAGCTGAAACTATTATTATAGTTATTTCTGTTTCTTTCCATCGTGACCAGCTTTGTCCACAAACTTTAAATCATAGTTATAACTTTGTAATGAGATTTACAATACATTTTTATTCTATTCCTTTGCTTTGTTCACTGATGAAATACCCTTCAAGATTAAAGCGCCTCCATTTATTTTACCATGTTTGTCAAATAAAAACTATCATGTGGGTGATTCCATCTCTCTAAATTGATATTTCTGCATTTGTGTTAGGCCTTTTCACTCTGGAAATAAACATTTAATCATGTCTAGCTGGTGCCTAGATAAAAAAAAAGGTAGAAAGAGAAACACATGAGAGATGGATTATTTTATTTCTTCCCACAAACAATAAAAAGGTTTTTGCTTATGTTTCATGACTATCAAGAGACTGCTTGTAAATCTTTAATGGTACTGATTTCATTTTTATTTTATGTTATGCATTCAAATGCATTCAACTCACTTGCATTGTATATCTTACAAATTGCACCCAGGGAATTTTAAAATCACAGTAATAGTTATCAAAGCGTGCACCTTTCTAGTTACCCAAATGATTGGGAATATATACTGCACCTCAGCTAAAGATTTCACTATTAAAATATCTGATCTATAAGTTAATTATAGTTTTTTTTTTCACAGCACACTCATCAAAATATCAAAAAGTTGAACCAGCCATGATTAGGAGAAACAAAGCTGCTCTGTTTATATTAATCTGAAATAACTGATTTAAAACATTGCAAGCTTGATTTTTCCCACCAGGTGGCCAGGTCGGATTACAGTGCAAAGGAGGAGGTATTGAACATGCTGTATCTAATGCTCTAATTTGGTAAAAGTGAAATGGAACAGTTCTTCGAGGCCGCTTCATCATGGGTCTTTGAGGTCCTGACTGTTCATTGTTGTCAGGTGCACTGTCGAAGTAGGTTATTTTCAGGGGGTGCAGGCTATATTTAGGGCTCATTTAGGGTTCATATTTGGGTGTTAGGGTTAGTATTATGGTTAGAGGTTAGGTTTACTGTTTGTATTAGGGGTTGGTATTCGAGTTAATATTAGGGTTAGTGCTTTTAGGGTTAATTTATTAAGGGGGTTCTTACTTGGTGAAAGGAAGGATGATATTAGGTCGGGGTCCTCTCGACCTACGTCTCCAATCACTGCGACCACTCAGGGTTTGGCCTCGAACAGTCTTGGCTCAGTCTTGTAGGTATAAAACCACACACAGACGTCTGGAGAACTTTGGTGACTATGGAACAAATGAACAGACACATAATAATAACTTAATCATCCAGCTCTGCTGAATTTTTACTTCTGCACTATGTCCTCCCTCTGATTTATCTCCCTGGTAGGTGCATTGGTGATCAGGAATGAAGATCATCTGGGTGATCAGGCATTATAGTCCCACAAAGCCTACAACAGTAGATCCAGAACATGAGGCTCTAGTCTATATGAGTGCCGTACCAAGGGGGCAATATCACAGATATTACATTTGTACAGTCACGTGGTTTGCTGTTTCTTTGTCTGTTTACATGTTCTTTTTTGACACATCCAGTCCATTGACGGTGAAAAAATATTTATTGTTTTTTATTATTTCATGACTGCAATTTTTTTTTTGATTTGACACATTTATTTTTATTTATTTAATTTTTATTTCCCAATTTTGATTGTGGGATCACACAAGTGTTTGCAGCATAAGTTAATCATATTATTACATACTATATTTCAAGTTAGACACCCATTCTCGCTTTGCTTCACACTCATGTAAACCCCAGCAGGATTCCCATTCAATCCAAAGAATTAAAAATAAATCTAAATATACATTTTGAAAGTGGACCGAAAGTGAAACTCAGCAGAAGTTATACAATTACTTAAATAAGCCACCACATCTAACCATATGCATATTTTCTAATAAGTATAACATACAATGCAAAAATACAACAAAAAAGGTGTTATAATGAAGAATCACATATGTTGAGAATTTCCATAGAGTAACATCATTTGTAAAGTGTAAATAGATGCAGCAAACGATGCAGTTGAAATGTAGTCTATTTCTCTTAGATTTCAGGACTAAAATAGAAAATTAATTTACATAAAATTATAGATGCCACCCACTGCTCTGATTTGTTTTCAGGGTCCTTATTTCCCATTAAAGGCCTATGTAATTATAATTGATGATCAGATACGATGTGCAGAATAAAATACCACCTTTTCATGCCTGACAATGAAATGTCTTTGGAAATATTATATAATAACAGTGCTTTTGAAAATATTGCTCAAATAAAAAAATATAGGAGAATAATTATGAAAGAGCTTTGAATTGAAAAACAAATTATAATAATATAAGCCATTAGCACAATATCTATCAATCCGTGGGTTAAGAAAAGAGAAGTTTGCTAAAGAAAATATATTTACTAAAGTAGAGTACAATGGCAGGTCTTGGAATTATGGTTTTTATATTATAAGTGTTATACAATGGAGTTGATCACAATTGTTATGGTGTTGCTCTCTGTGTGAAACTATGATGGTAATGGATAAAGATACAAAGAGTGGATAAGCTGGATACTCTGAATAGTGTATTATTATGGATACCTGGGAAAGTTAATGAGAAGGGACTAAGCTGCCCAAAATTAAAAATATTTAAAAAAAAAGATTGTTGATTTACAATTAATCATTATTTGACTCTTATATTTTTATTCACTTTTTATTTCGTTTTGTTGTGTAAGATAAGCCAAAACGTTGTTCAGGTTTGTCAAGAGTAGAAAAGTAGGGAAACAATGTTTATTCACACCTTGTATGTTTTGTGTGTTTTTCAACACTGTGTATGTTTTGGAAACGTTCTTGAACAACGTGAACGAGACACTATATTTAAACTATGTAGATATATGCTGCATAAAGGCTGGTGTGACTATTTGAATATCAGGAATACTAGTCATTTAGATGATCACGAGGATGGTATATAAATAATAATTGGTTGTAGAATAAGTTTATAATAATCCGTATGGTGAAATAATGATATAATGGGTTTAAGTAAAAAATATAAAATAAAAAAGGGGAAACAGTAAATATTTAAGTTCCAATCAGAATAGTTAATATGTTGAGAAAATACTGCTTACAAAATATTTTATTTAAGGGTAAAGGATTAAGCCTGAATACACCAGCTCTTAAAGGACAACTAAACTTTTTTTTTTTGACTCAATATTTTTTAACACTGATTCAATAATTAACTTAAGTGAACTTATTTATTTTTTGGGGGAGACTTACTTTACATTTTATTTCATTCATAGAGACCCCAGCCCCTGCTAGGTGCTCTATCAATGTTAGATCTGAATTACATTGCTGACAATTGTGTCGGCAATGCAATTCGGAAGATACCTGAAAATCATGGGAAATGTGGTTCCCACTGATTCTGCTTTTGATTTAAAATCCAACATGCACAGTTCAAGCATCTTACAGAATAGCATTCCCGACAGGCTGTAACCCCAAAAATGCAATTATATAGGGAACAGATAATGGAATATTAAATAAAAAGTACAAGTAATAAGTCGCTTATGAAGATTATGGTCCCCATTTTACACAAAGAGATTATTAACCCCTTCCCGACCATATGACGAGTTAACTCGTCATAAGAGCCGCCGCATTAGAGACCTTATGACGAGTTAACTCGTCATGCAGTCTAGCCGGTGGTGTGCTCCGTGGGCACCGACAGCTAGTCTGCAACTGGTCCAGGACTAAGCGTCGCACCCGAGGCAAAGCTCCTGGACCCGATCGGTGCATTTCCGGGCATGTGATCCGGTGATAACGTGATCACCGCGATAACATGCAAATTAGATGGCAATGTCAGTGTGTACACACACTGACTTTGCCTCTAATTCACTCTCTGTGCTTCACGTTCTTATAGTGAAGCACAGAGAGTGACCTGTAAGTAAAAATAAATTAATAACATACACAGAGGTTAAATAAAAAAAAAAATGAACCCTTTCATTGCTGATCACAGTTTTTAACTGTGATCAGTTTCCTTCCACTTTATAGCCCTCATTTAGTTTTTTTTAAACAGATTTTTTTATTTTTACAATTTATAAAGTTTTTTTTAATAAATAAAGGTAATGTTAATATATTTATTTAATAAAATGTAACCCCTGCATGCCTGTTGCATGATTTTTACTGATCTGACATCGCACTCTTCAGAGTTTTTTTCTGTCTGAAAATAATGGGGAAAAACTTTTTTTTCCTCAAAAATTTCCTCTTTTATATGTATTTTTTAATACTAAAACGTAAATCATTTTTATGTATAGGGTATCAAAAGAAATCTCTAACTGTCCTTTAAAAAAACAACATATAACTTGTATGGGTACGTTAAATGAGAGAGAGGAAAATTATGTTTCAAAAACCGCGTATTAAAAATTGAAAAACGCTCTGGTCCTTGGCCCAGGAAAATCCCTGGTCCTTAAAGGGTTAAAGGAATTTTTTTTTATAAATAAACACAGTAGATAACAGTAGCAATAAGTAGTAATTGTAACAATTAGGGATATAGACAAATCGGGGATATCTTTGACTCCAGAATTGGTACTCCTATCCTGCTGAAACATCTGTTACAAAGTTTATGCTATCCATTACAATTTGTGTAACAAATGCTGCAAAGAAGTTAATGCCCACATTTTGGGAATATAATAGTATCCCCTCATATATGATGTTGTGTCATAAATATAAGGAAAATGGAACACCTAAAACACTATAATGAAAAATCTGAGTTTAATAAGGAAAAATGTAGGGCTATTTGTGAGGAAGGTGCTGAAGTATGGCCTCTTTAAAACTGAGTTTTAAAGAAACTAAATAATTCTTTTTTTTATTTTTATAAGTTTACAATGAACTGTATAATAGGTAGACTGAATTAACATATTTGCATTAGGACCCATTTAGATTAAGATTTAAGACAAAGAAACAGTTAGGTAATTCATTTTAATATGCATAAACTTAATAGAATTATGGGTTATATGAATTTAACCCCAATGTATATTCTTTGAATTATGGTTACACAAAACTGTTTTTCTTTCTCTTTTTGTATAAATGTATGATGTGACTGAAAGGATGACTTGTGTTTGTAAGTTTAGTTTCTGTAATATTTTCATGTGTAATGTTTAAGAAATATTAACCCCTTAGTGAAAAGACATTTTGACCTTGACTTTCGCTTGCTGACCAGGGCTGTTTTTACATTTCTGGGGTGTTTGTGTTTAGCTGTAATAATCTACCATTATGTTCATCATATCTTATAATATACTACAAAAAATCATAAAATATGAATAAATAATAGAAAAACACACTTTTTCTAACTTTGACCTAAAATATAATTTACACAAATACAATAATTAAAAAAGATCCAATCTAAATAGTTTCTAAATGTTGTCCCGAGTTCAGAAATATGCATGTTTCCATTTTTTTCTAAAAAAAAATTCCAAAAATAGTGTTTTTTGTTTTTTTCTTTATTGACCTTTTTGACCCAAAACCAAATCCTAAATGTAACCCTAACCTTAAATTTAATCCCAACTCTAACCCTTATATTGACCCTTAATATATTTTTGATTTTAATTTAATTTTAACCATATCCCTTATGCAAACCCTAATTTAATTTTAACCCTAACAGCTAATCTAACCCTAATCCTAGAATTAAGCTAATTAAGTCTTTTTTTGCATTGTAATGTTGCTGACTGCCTCTAGGGGCAGTCAAGCAACATATTCAGAGTGACAGAAGTGATTTTTTTTTAAGTTCCGAAGCTCTGACCATAAGAGGGCACAGCCATATTGCCGGAGCATGCTGCTTCGTCAATATGGCGCCCATGATCGCTCTGTAGTGCGATCGTGGATGCTCCAGAGCCCAAATGTTAGTGCTGGCTATTGCCTCGACATCCAGGCAATAGACCAGCAACTTCAGAGCAGGTTTCACGATTGTTGATCGTGAAAACTGCTCGTTTCACCGCAGGACATGTCGGGCACATCCATCTTCAGGAACGGAGCTCCCGGCTGGACATGGTTGGCACATCCATTGTCTTGAAGGGGCTAAATAAAGAATATAAAAAAACATGTAATACAGTATATTGGTTCATAGTAAATATATGCAGCTAGCCATTTTTTATTTTAAGATGCACAAGTGTACAAGTAAAACAAAAAAGTGGAAATGGTAAAGTACAACACAATGGGGTGTAGTCACTAAACAGTGTGAACTGAACAAAATCTGAGATTAGTAGTTGAGTTGGAAAATTCTCCAATTTACCTTTCCAACTCTGTCATGAAAGCAAGCTCTTTCCTACTGACATAACTAACCACGTGGTTCTGGGAACTTTGTTTGGTTGGACAGGCTAGTTTTTTTTCAATACTAGTCAGGATTTCTAACAAAATGGGAAATAACACTTGTAAATTGTACTGATTGCAAAAAATCCCGTTATCACATTTATAAAAAAAAACTCATATATTTTAATGTTTAGCACCTTTTAAACTCACCAGAAATTTGGGTAACCATCTTTATTCAAAGCAATGTCACACATATTGTGTAGCAAATCCAAAGGAAATACATTTTATTATTAGTCAACTGCAACTTTTTTTTTTTTTTACAAATTAACATATTTACAGCTTTATTGTTATCATATTCACAAAAAAATATGCAAAAAACCCCAATCATATATGATACAAAATTGGTGCTAAAATGAAATTGTTTCCTCTTAAGCTTACAACTACCCAGGCTTCATGATTAACAAAGTATCTTGTCTTTATGATTTTTATAATTGTCTTTTCAGTGTGTTCTTTTTTTTACCATGCTAACAATTTGATGGATATTTTTCATTAATTTCATAATCAGTGCACCTGTATCAAATAAATAAATGACAAATATATAGGAAGACAATACACAACAAACGGGAGAAATAACCACACTAGCCTGTTGTTAGAAACCAAGCAAGAAATAATAATTAGGCAATAAACAGTGGTGTAGGAAACAGAAGACACTACAGGATCTATTCACAAAAATTTTAGAATAGTGCATAGAGGTTGACTTGGGGGGGGGTCGACTTTCACTTTAAAAGCCGACCTCTTCATGTTATTCACTAATTGAAAATCGACCTCCCTCTCCCCCACCATGCCAAGTCAATCTCAATCTCCCATCTTGAACTCCCTACAGTGAAAAGCAATAAAAAATGCTATTTAAGAAAATCAAAAGGGAGTTAAAAAATGGGAGAGTTTGACATTTAACATCCAACTCTCTTCCCACTACTCACCTCCATTATAGGTGGTGAGTTGCATAGACAATAATACAAAATAAAAATAAAAATTAATAATAGCAGGAGGCCAGGGTCTCTTACCCGGACCCCCATATTTATAATCGGTGCTAGGTGCATAAGCAGCTAAGGACACCATTATTTCGGTAGAGGGACAGGGCTACTTGCCTAGGCCTCACATATGTGCTATGGGTTCCGGGGGCAATTTGAGTAGCCCCTGGGACCTGTTGTTGACGAAGGGGTTTATGTTTATTTATCCTTACATGGGGGAAGAACTTTTCAGGCTATTTCCAACTCGAGCCTGAAAAGCTTGTTTTGCCTTCACCTACTGATATGAATGGGAGCGAGATTAATTTTGCTTCCATTCATGTCGAAAGGCTGCACCTCATCTCAATCTTTGAAAAATGGTTAGTGAATATCATTTTGCAAAGTCAAGATGATGCATCATGGGGGGTGGAGCCTTTGTGAGTTTGGAGGTCGGGATTAGTGATAATCTCGACCTCCAATTTTGACTTTAGTGAATAGACCCCTAATGTGTCAAAGGGGAATGTCCTACCACCAACATAATGGTACCAATGCATTCACCCATAATGCAAAAGGTCTGCACACACAGACCAATGGGTCCTTTGTGGACCCATTGGAATACATAAAATAAACAGGATTAGATAATGGGACCTAATGACGATTTACTAGGTATGTATCGAACTGCCTACTTATGTCTAATCTATGTATAGCAATGTCTATGTGAGCATGCATTAAAATAGAGCTATTAAGAAATATATCAAAACTATTCTCAGATGAATCTATCATTTTTGTAAACAACAAAATCATCTAAGGACATTACATTTAAATGAACTATATTTACTCTGCTCCAGGTTTTGTTTTTAATCTTCTTTTTTATTAAGGCAGCAGCTTTTTGTTTTGATTGCTCAGCATAAATGGAAAAAACACCATATGTTCCTACATAATGATAATGAATATTACACATAATAAAAAAAATTTGGTAAAACATAAATGTCTACTGTATTGACTATTCATATTTTACAGGCTTGGGTAGTAGTCAAGGCATAATAGTGTAACTAAATGAATGGGTAACGATCTCATTATAGTCTATCCCAAACGGCACCAGAAAGGGATTGTGAAATTTTGATTTCATGCTTTCTCCACTGATAGATGATAATGTAACAAAGTGCAGAGCAAGTAGCCCTTTAGTGACTCAGGGCGCAATCACAACCTAATGTTACTCAATATATACAATTCATGCAAAATATTGGAGTAAATCAGAATCAGGTGATTAGTGGTCCAAGAACCAAAAGTGTTTCTAAATAGACAATTTCCATCAAATTTAGCAAGCTGGTGTGATGGCCCAGTTGGCTAATACATCCATTGTGGAATTTATCCAATCCAGATATGATTTGTAGTAGTGGCCTTCATCTTTCTGAGCTAGATATAATGAATACCATCAGATGTGGTAATAGCACCATCCTCGATGTTGGGCAATCATAGCATCCTTAGGATGCACTTGAAAAGAAGATAATATACCTTTCTTGGTTATATAATTGGTCATTATTATCTGACTGAAACGTTACATGAAAATAAACTACAATGGGACTATCTAGTAGAAAGCACTTTGTGTAACCGTTGTTTTAGATGTCTTATCATCACTGAATTAAAAGGAGAGCAACATAAAAATGAAAAGTCATATATATGAATAGTTTGGTTTTATGGGTTAAACATGGACATTAAGCATGGCTACATCTGTACTTTAACAAGGCTTTTTTTTCTGCAAATGTTTTCCTTAATGGTTACAGTTATAGAGCAATTTTTTTTCCAAGATACTCAATTTCCCTTAATGGTTTGTGTCATAGAACAATTGCTGCTTTGTTATTTTTCATGTTCCAGCCCAATATTTGTCATTCTCTGCTATATTTTTATTATTGATAATTCAGTTTCAAAGCCTCTAAAAGTCTTTACAAAACCATATAATAGAGAAAGTCTTGAATTCATGCAGTGGCTAAAGTACTATGAATAAACACCCTGGACTGCAGCGCTCCATACTATAATAATAACAATTACACACTAATAAAACAGTAGTGGATACAAGAATAGCTTACTGATTGCATCATTTATTTAACCCCATAAGGACTGGACGTTTGGGATATTTTTGGTCATTTTGGACATTTATGTGTTGTTTGTGTTTAGCTGTTTTTAACACTTTCTCATTTACTATACCTACAAATATTATATATTGTTTTTATGACCATAAAAAGGGCTTTCTTAATGTACCCCTATTTTCCTCATATGACTTTTTTTTGCAAATAAAAACTCACTTCTTCTAACTGACCTGAAACATATTTTATACAATTACAAATGGTTATAAAGACCCTGAATTAAATGGTGACTTGTGCACACTGAGAAAAAAAAAATGTTAAGTTCCACTTTAAATAAATTTCATTTTGTTGGAGAATTATATTTCTTCTCAAGTTTCCTTGTGACAAATATAATCTTGTACAGTGTTAAGAGAAGTATTTTTGTTCTTTATTATACCTTAAAGAACAACAGTTTGCAAAAATGGACCTATGTTTAATGTAGAATGTGTTGTGTATAAATGCTTTAAATAAATAATACACATAAAGTATCTTATTCAGCCTTATTTGATTCAGATAGCTCTATCAGGGGGCAGACATGTTGTTTAGAATCTTGTGCCAGATAGGTGAGATCTTCCTTAATTTCCTTCTCTCCAGAGGTTGTTGATTTCAGATATGTATTTTGTTATGCAAGTTTATTTTATGAAATTAGTATGATTGGACTCTGCCATTTTGTGAAATATAGTGTTTTTGGGTGCCACCCCCAGATACTTTACAGCACTTTGTGGCTGGGGACACAGAATGTAGTCTATAAGTCAGAATTCTGATCATAAACTTGCATTGAATGGGAGGATAATATAACTATTATATCACAAGGGACGGAGTTAATAGCCTGTTTTTTTGTGTTGGAAGGTAGGTAAAAAAAAAAGTGTACACAGCCACCTAGTCCTGCCCACTATGATACACAGGAGCCAGTAAGAGATCAAGGGTGTATCATGACATCATCATGCAGGCTTTGGCCACTGCTATAAAGTGAGACCTGCTGGAAGATTTGAGAGAATGTTGCATCATGGGTAAATCTATCAAAATGGATGCTGGCGATAAACACCTAATTGTATTATTATATTTATATGCAATAAATTCAAACATAGAAGGGAAAAAACAGTGGTAAATGTCTTATATATGTGTTTCTTTTAAGTTTAGTTACATCTTATGTAAGTGGCAGTGTCCCTTTAATATGAAGTAAGCACCTTCTTTGACTAAATATTTTGTGATCCCCAGTCAGTTAAATAAATAATATATGTATTCTTTCATTAAAAATGAGTCATGTAAGTCATGCTTGGCTTGTAGAAGCACTATGGTGAACAAGTACACTGACACATATTCTATGTCTAATAATATGAAAAATGAAACAATCAAATAATTCCCAACACGTTGTATTTTTTTCCGGAAAGCCCATGTGGCATACAAATGTTGGAAGGACCATTAGGATTTTTAAAAAGCATTTAGAGGAGCATGTGGAGTACATCAGAACAGGACTTGCTAAACACTCCCTCTCTAAGCATTTTGCAGGGATGCACAGCAAGGACCTATCTGGCCTGAAGATATTATACAAAAAGTGAATAGCACCTGGAGGGGAAGGGATGCATTCAACAGAATGGCTGTAGAGAAATGCAGTGGGCTTTTGATCTTGAAACCTGTTATCCAGAGAGATCGAGTATAAATGTTGATTTAATATTTTTCGAATTTGTTTTATAATAAATACTTATTAATATTTATCTGAGGGATACATCTATTTTGCTCGTATTCCTTTTACTATTCGCTCTCTTTCTTTTTTTGCCTCTGTTTAAGCTATGGTTTAGGTCCTTGCACTTTAAATATTTATCTGGTAACTGTCATTATTATTTTTTTGTTTCTCTTTCAGGTTTTAGAATTACACAGCTTTTTTTCTATATACATGTAATGCTGGATAATGATTAGGGCTGTCTTTAACATGGGGCAAACGGGGCAGCTGCCCCGGGCCCAGTCATTCCTGAGGGGCCCAAAGCCACAGCTCGCATGACATCTCACATTGAGAAAGTCATGCTTGGGCAGCAGCTGGCAGGCCACACCCAGCGCAGGCGGACTCAGTTTTCTGTCACAGCCGCCAGCAGGGCCGTCTTTAATATTGATTGGAGCCTGGGCAAGCATTTTCTTGGGCCCCCTGGACCCTGCCCCCCCCCCCCCGGCATGCAATCACGCCCTCCATCACAATATTATCCCCCACACACAAAACCCCCACAAAATGAAGCACAAACAATTGGACTTTTATTGCAGTGAGTACTTTTGTATAAAATGTGTATAATAAGTGTATAATTGCAGTGTATAAACTGTATATATGGATCAAAATGTGTATATATGGCTGCAATATGTATACCTTCTTACTATGCAACACTGCAATACAACTACTCATTGCCTAAATTACAAAACTATACACAGATATTAGACGGCACTTACATATGTTCATATATATTTATCAATATCTATACACATCTTGCTCTCACCAGTTGCATTTATACTTATATGCACTTCTTAATATTACATTCAACTATTTTCATATGTAATAAAAATGTTATTGAAGAGTTGCATTTCTTGTTTTTATTCCCTTTTTCTGCACCCACATTGCACCTAAAGGAGTTAAGACAGCCCCATAGAGTACCCACAGCATTTGGTTTGCACTCATATTGTACCCACACAATTTGGCATGCCACAGTGGCAATTTTCCCCACAGAACATACCGCAGTGTCACTTTGTCCCACTGAACTGCCCCTGCAGAACAAGCCACATTGTCACTTTCTCCCATAGTACATATTATTTTGCCCCACAGAACATGCCACAGAATCACTTTGCCAATTAAAATAAGCCACTGTCAGGAACCAATTAACATGCCACAGTCTTTTTGTCATTAACATATGCAACAGCCAGTTAGCCTATTAAAATTTGCCACTGGTTGTCCATTAAATATGCCACAGTTTGCCCATTAATATGGTAGTATTATTTTACCATTAATATGCCAGTATTATTCTGCCATTAACATGCTAGTATTATTGTGCCATTCAGATTCCAGTATTATTGTTCCATTAAGATGCCACAGCCAATGTGCCCATTAAGATGCCAGTATTATTGTGCCATTCAGATGCTAGTATTATTGTGCCACTAAGATGCCACAACCAATTTGTCCATTAACATGCCAGTATTATTGTGCCATTAAAATGCCACAGCCACTTTGCCCATTCAGATGCCAGTATTATTATGTCATTAAGATGCCAGTATTATTGTTCCATTAAGATGCCACAGCCAATTTGTCCATTAAGATGCCAGTATTATTGTGCCATTAAGATGCCACAGCTAATTTTTAATTAAGATGCCAGTATTATTGTGACATTCAAATGCCATTGTTATTGTGCCATTAAGATCTCACACCCAATTTGTCCATTAATATTCCAGTATTGTTGTGCCATTAGGATGCCACAGTCAATTTGCCCATTAAGATGCCAGTATTATTGTGTCATTCAGATGCCAATATTATAGTGCCATTAAGATGCCAGTATTATTGTGCCATTCAGATGTCACAGCCAATTTGCCTATTAAGATTCCACTATTATAGTACCATTAAGATACCAGTAGTATTGTGCCATTCAGATGCCAGTACTATTGTGCCATTAATATGCCACAGCCAAATTTCTTATTAAGATGCCACAGTTAGGTTTTTCTTTTTTTTACTGGGCAAACTGACATATTAATGGATAAACTAACAGTGGCATAATAATGGATAAACTAACAGTGGCATGTTAATAGATAACTTAACAGTGGCATATGAATGGGCAAACCAACAGTGGGTAATTAATAGACAAATTAACATGTGAATGTTAATGGGCAAACTAACAGTGGCATATTAATGGTAAAACTAACAGTGGCATATTAATGGGCAAAATAACAGTGGCAGATTTATGGGCAAACTGGTGGTGGAATATTAATGGGAAAACTAGCAGTGGCATATTAATGTTCAAGCTAACAGTAATATAAAATGGTCAAACTAACAGTGGCATATTAATGGGCAAACTGGCAGTGGCATATTAATTGATCAACTGAACGTGGAATATTAAAGGATACACTGATATCTGAAGTTTTCTTTTCTTTGCATTTCAGGTTGTGTGGGTTAACCTGTTCTCTGACACTGACACCTACACATGTGACTTCACTAGCTCCATGACTGGTATAATTTTGCACACACAGCACACATAAAGCCTTTTCTTTTGTTCTTTATGTTTTATTATTTACGTCTGTTTGGGGGCTGCGGCAGTGAACATATATCCATTGAAGTTGTTTTTTTTTTCACTTTTGATATTAAAAAGAATTACAGCAGAGCACAAAGAGGCAGGATATTTTGTTGAATATCTGTTTTTACCACATGTACATAATACACGTGTAGATGTGATCATCTAGCTACAAGAGACTGATTTTAAATCCTGCTGTGTGAAGCAGTGGATGAAAATTTGAATCATGTACTGTACTTTACACATCTAATGGAAACTTTCATGATGTATTGTTATTTTATATTAATAAAATATATTGTGCACCAGGCATTGGTTTGATTTACATTCCATTTCCATCTTAACAGTTTCCAATCAGAACATTTATGTTTGTTTGGCATACCCTCACAACTGCACACAATTTGCCATCCTCAGTTAATGCAATTCAACTTTCAAAGTCATAAGAGTTGATTAGGACAAAAAAAAAATTTTTGCTCAAAATCTTTTGAGCACTGAGAAAATAAATAAATTGTACAGATTGCATGCTGTTTAAAGGACAACTGTAGGGAAAAAAATATGAACTTATGTTCAATGGAAAGTGTAGACGTGTGAAATCAAAACGCTTTAATGAAGGAATACGAATCTTAGGTCAAATCTCCATCTTGAGTTGGATCAGACCAATCTGACCCACGATTCTGAATAAGATGCCTGCCCCCTAGGGCAATACTTAGCAAAAAGTGCTCAACAAGGTAATTTATTTGTATTCTTTAATTAAAATATTTCACTGTAAAATACCTACATTTCATGCAATCTTTCAATTTTTTTTTTTTTTTTTAATATAGGAAAGGCCATTTCTTCCTTTTTTTCCAGTTTCCAAGTGCATTTCCTGTGACTGATCTGACTTGACTGACTTACATTCTGGTTCCTGACTCCTGGGTTTGTTCCTTATTCTGGCTTGTCTGACTACCTGCTTTAATTCCTGACCATGGCTTGCCTCCTGGATACTGCTTATGGACTATTTTTTACCATTTTTCTAATTATTATTAATAAAGGTGTTGTCAGGAAGTGACTTTACCTGGACTTGAACCCTGACATTCATGGCTTTCTTCCTTACCGGTTTGCCAGCCTGACTCTCTGCCTATAATAGCCACTACCTGTCACTATACCTTTGCCAGATTATTGTGGTTCCTGCCTATGTTGTAATCAAGCCTGCGTCTGACCTCTATTTACCTGCTACCGATTTTGGACCATCTAGCTACCCTGTCTTCTTCTACCTATGGCTTGAGAAAGACCTGTTTGGTCTAAACTTTGCCAGTTGTTTCGGAATAAAATCCATTTCACTTTGACAGTACTGAGCTATCATTTATATTTGGGAGGACTGGTGGACCCTCTGGCTGGGGCACTATATCATTTCGGTGCTGCTTCTGACACATCTATTGATTCTCCTACCTACTGACCGTGGCTTGCCTGACTACACTTCTACCTTTTGTTCCAGCTGCTCAGCTCTGCTAAATACTAGATTGCCACTCAAAGCTCGGGTGCTCAACTACCTGGGTAATGGGTGACCACTTCTACCAGAAGACTTTGCTGGTCTGGCTATGCTACGATTTAAAAGGCAGGCCATACTCTTTGGTGAAAAAACAAAGATGTGGTGGAAATGGTTTCAAGACGGTGAATACTAATGTGACCAGTTAGGTAGGATGACAGAATGAGAATTTGAATGTGTATGCAAATGCCTCTGTTAATTCTAATGTTAGTGGGATGGAGCAGGCAACCATTGATAAGAGGGGTGGAGCAAAAGCCTTATTAGATGCTAGCCCAGTAGTCAAAGTAGAACCACAGAATGTGTTGAAGATTCATAGGTAAATTGTTGGTTGCAGGACAGTAGACACAGACATAGGGGTTTAATTCAAATTTTAGCATGCCCTTGTAGATGTTTGTAACATTTGCGAAAAGACGTACTTATAAAAGGCAGTCTGTGACCAAAACATTGTTTGTACTGTGAACTTCTTTCAAAGGAAAATGTGTAATTTGCTTTTCAAGCTGCAAGGTGATAAAGTCATAAACAGGAGACAATATATACACAATCAAAAACATATTTTTGTTTGTTACTCTATGCTTTTTCTTGCAATTTTACATGACACAAGATTTTTTGTATTCTCTACATTTTAAAAGGGATAAAAGTAAAACCTATATTTTATTGACTTAAAATAAAAAAAAAATAACTCACATAAAAGAGTACTAAAGTGAACAAACATGCAAACAATAAAAGCAATGTTCACAATTCATAGTCCCTGTTATATTGTATCTGTGGGTAAATCAACAAGTAATAAGATGGACTAGATGTGGCTGCATCCAACCTTAATGAGGAACCATTTTAAATTGCAATGTTTTAATCATAAAAGTAATGTTCCGTAGATGGTTGCTATAAACAGAGGATCAGCATCAGCATACATTATAGTTAAACCTAGTCAATAAAACAATTTCATATGAAAACAGGTATACTATGATTAAAATATATGCAATTAGCTGTGGACTATTAGCAAAAAATGATAATTCTCTTTAGGATGAGGAAAATGATAATTAAATTAATCAAAATCATGTGGGGTGCTTTTAAATGAAACGTGCTTTAGATTGCTGAAGTTAGATATAGATAAGGGTATATTGCAACAATTGCAACTTTTTGTAGTTCCCTGTTTTCGAGGCCTTTAGCCTATCAACCTAATCATGGGTGAGCACATCAATAATTAAGTGACTGAAGCATATCTATTATAATATAGTTTAATAAGAGAAGTATATAATACCATTCACCTTATAATTACACTTTATTAGCATTCCTATTTTTGATTGACGCCAAGAAAGTATTATGCGCCAATATGCCAAGTATTACTGGATATCCCAAAAAAATAGGATATTGTGGTATCATCCATGTACATTTTATCCAAAAAGAAAAGACCTACATCTTTGTAGCTTAGCGATAGCTAATATATTCATGTATTACACTGCCTGGAGTCAATAAATTCTAACATGATTGAATATAATACATTTCATAAAATCTATAGTGCTGACGGAGGCATGTGTATTCTCTGAAGTACAGAAATGATGATTTATGTTTTCTTTTGTCGATGGTACAATAGGCTAGGATAAAAAAAAAATGGGAACAGTATGAAAGAGAATACTTTTATCTAAAAATTTCTCAAAGGATTGTCGAGCTTTCTTCCATGTAGTTTTCTTCAAACCCTGTGTGTTGTTGTTGATTATTAGTCTTGTAAGGTTATGGTTTTATTTACACTTATTGCATATCTCAGTTTAACTTTTAAATTAAATATAAGGCATGACAATTAAAGAAAAAGTCAAACTACTTATATTGTGTATTTTTTTTTCTTTGAATCTTTGAATTTACTTTGAATCCTGATAACAGTTTTTAGTAAAACACCGCTGCAGGAGATATTATTTTTAAAAGTAGTTCTGTTTATACACTATTTATCAGGAGAGAGACAGAGAGATGGTTCAGTGGGCATCATCAGTAGAATCTATTAAACCACAAGGGTTGCTGTTTCAATTCCTGACATGGTTGGCTTAGATGTTCACTTTGCTGAGGATACTATAATGCGTACCATTAAATTGGATATTAGAGTATCCATACCCTGAATGTTGGCCAAAAGTAACAACATCAGGATATATTAAAAACCAGAGAATATAAGAATATACTCTTCCTAGTTAAACACTGTGTTATTATTACTATCTTCTTACTCAAACAGAGTTATCCTACAATGGACAGGATCCATGAGTGCTTCACTATAGAGAGGGCTTTGCTGCAAAAAAAGTATGTTTGGATTATACATACCGGCATAGAGCAGCACCCCCTAGAGCAATGGAAGTAGTGGCGTCCCAAGGGGGGGGGCGGACCGCACCGGGGGATGCTGGCATCCCCCTGCAGTGCATCGCTGAACTATTTTTTTTTTCTGGAAGCCACATCCGCTGGTTTCGGCTGCCGGAAATAAAAATCAATGTGACCAGATGTGAGGTTAGGTCACATCCGGTGCAGGAGGGAAGACTCCACAGAGGAGACGACGGAGCAGAGACAGAGCAGCAAATAAGGTAAGTACTGGGGAAAGGGGGGGATATTGATTGGTTAAATGCTGGCATATTGAGGGATTAAATCCTGGTATGTTGAGTGACAAATCCTGGCATATTGAGGGGTTAAATACTGGCACATTGAGTGATAAATCCTGGCATATTAACGGGGTTTAATCTTGGCACATTGAGGGGTTAAATCCTGGCATATTTAGTGATAAATCCTGGCATAATGAGGGGTTAAATCCTGGCATATTGAGTGATAAATGCTGGCATATTGAGGGGTTAAATCCTGGCATATTGAGTGATAAATGCTGGCATATTGAGGGGTTAACTCCTGGAATATTGAGTGAAAAATTCTTGCATATTGAGTGGTTAAATCCTGGCATATTGAGTGACAAATCCTGGCAAATTGAGGGGTTAAATCCGGGCATATTGAGTGACAAATCTTGGCATATTGAGGGGTTAAATCCTGGCATATTGAGAGACAAATACTTGCATATTGAGGGGTTAAATCCCGGCATATTGAGTGACAAATTCTGGCAGATTTAGTGGTTAAATGCTTGCATATTGAGTGACAAAATACTGCCATATTGAGGAGTTAAATGATGGCATAGTGAATGGAAATTTTTTGGCATATTGAGGGGTTAAATACTGGCATATGGAATGACAAAATTCTGGCATATTGAGGGGTTTAATTCTGGCATATTGAATGAAAAAATAATACTGGTATATTGAGTGACAAAATACTGGCATATTTAATGGCAAAAGGATGGCATATTTAATGGCAAAATACTGACATATTGAGTGGCAAAATACTGGCATATTGAGTGACAAAATACTGGCATATTGAATGGCAAAATACTGGCATATATTAAACAGCAAAATAATTCTGGCATATTATTGGGAAAATTGGATATGACTTTTTAATGGCAAAATAATACTGGCATATTACTGGGCAAATTGTCTGGCTTATTAATGGCAAAATAATACTGGCATATTATTGGGCAAATTGTGGTTTATGAATGACAAAATAATACTGGCATATTATTGGACAAATTGGCTGTGCTATATTTATGGACAACCGCTGGCATATTAATGGGAAAACTGGTTTATTTTTATTGGCAAAGTGATGCTGTGGCATGGTCTGTGGGGCAAAATAACATGTACTATGAGGAAAATGACACTGGCTAGTTCTGTGGGGCAAAGTTAAACTGTGGCATGCCAAATCGTGTAGGTGCAAAATGAGTGCAAGCCAAGTGCTGTGGGTGCAATATAGTTGCATGGCAAGTTCTGTGGGTACTGTATGGTGCTTTGTTAGGTCCTTTAGGTGCAATGTGGGTAGAGAGGAAGGGGATAAAAACAAAGAATGCAAATTTTTCAATAACATTTTTATTACATATGAAAATAGTTGAATATAATATTAAAAAATGAAAACAAGTATACATGCAACTAGTTATAGAGAGAGAGAGAGAGAGAGAGAGAGAGAGAGAGAGAGAGAGAGAGAGAGAGAGAGAGAGAGATGTCTGTGTGTATAGATATGTATTGTTTTAGAATTGTACAATTGTCACCTCGTGGGGCTCCTGTTTATTGCATAATTAATGGTGGTCTCGTGTGTGGCATATTTATTGGGCCTCATGTGTGACATAATTAAGGGGCTCTTTTGTGTGGCATAATTAAGGGGCTCTTTTGTGTGGCATAATTATGGGGCGCTTGTGTGTGGCATAATTAAGGGGTGGCTGTGTGTGTGGCATAAAAATGGGGCTCTGGTGTGGCATAATTTATGGGGCTCTGGTGTGACATAATTTATCGGGCTCTTGTGTGTGTCATAGTTATTCGGCTCCTGTGTGTGGCACAGTTAATGGGCTCCTGTGTGTGACATAATTTGTGGGGCTCCTGTATGTGGCATATTTAATGGGCCATCTGACTGGCATTACTAAGGAATCTGTTTGGCATGGTATTGGAGGAAATCCATGGGGGTGACACCATGAGTTACTGCACCGGGAGACACCAACCCTAGTGACACCTCTGAACGGAAGTGAAAAAATTCACTTCCAATGTGCTTGATAGCAGAAAGGAAGCGCTGCCTACACAGGTAGCACTCGATTCTACTTGGCTGATGGGGTCACTCAGGAGACCGACCACCAACGAAACTGTAAGCTTCATTTTGTGTTGCTAAGTTCCTCGCTCAAAACGTTTGGTCGCTTTCTTTGCTCTTTTTAGTGCATGACATGCCAGGCACTTCATGTGTCACTAAGGACATATTTTTGTGTGACATGCCTGGCACGTCACATGTTGGGAAGTGGTTAAAAAGTACTTGACAAAATCATGCATCTATTACAACTCTGTGTTTTTCATTAGAAGTCAAAAATCTTGAAATTTGTAAAATCGCAAGTGTACAATTGATATTAAAGTCTGTTTTCAGATAACCAAATATCTGCCCAAGCTATATTATTTTCTGTTTGTAGTCCTAGGTTCTGTTCAACTGAATTTTTTCTCTGTAATATACACATACATTACACTGCTTTCCATACATTTTCAATCTTTTCCAGAGAAAGGATTAGCTATAAAATAGAAGCATTTATTCTGACTTGCCAATTTCCTTTTCTCCTAATGCAATTCTATATCTTCTTTGAACACCACATTTTGTTAATATTTATTTAGATTTTGTTTTTTGTTCGTAGTCTGTTAGTAGTATTTGTAGTTAATTGTTTTGCATGCACTTTGCTATTTTGAGAAAGGAAATTGTCCATTTAAAAAGACTAATGCTGGTATTACAGTTATATTTTTATAAGAACATCAAGGATAGAAGACAGCCCTGGGGGTAATTGCCCCTCTGCCCCCCTTGCAAGCCCTCGCTTGATAAGCGCTCTTGAATAATTAAAAATTAGCAGCAATCCACTCCAGTGCTAAACTATGTTTATTGGGATAGATTGGCATCTTGTGATCTAAGATTCACAAGACATGGAAACGCAGGTACATGGAAGGAAATGAAAACAAAACATAGTGTAATATGCTTATGACTCTTTCTACATCGATTTTGATGGGCGTTTTATATATATTCGCTTGTGAGTGAATCTATGCCACAATATACTTACCATTTCAGTGTACTGTATCACACAATATTTTGTTTTCATTTCCCTGCACTTGCCCTCCCATTATCTTGTGTATCTTATGTACCTGAGGAATACTCTGTTGGGAAGCTGCAAACCAGTGGGGGACTATTGAATATTTTATTGATTTTACACATGGCGTGTGATATCACTATTGTTTCATTCTGTGATCTAACCAGTTATTTGGCTTATAAGGCATGTAGAAATAAGAGAGAAGCATTATCCTATTTCTGCACCAAACATTAGTCAGCTGTGCTCTCCTACACAGATAATTATGGATAATAGACAGAAAAGGCAAGATAGCTTGTTCAGTGTTTAGGTAACAAAGATAAAACAAAACATTCCTAAAATTCTCAACTATTATTATAAGCTTTTATTTTATTTAGCTCATTTATTAAAATGCTGTAATAAATATAATCATCATATAAATATATATATATGTATATATAAGTATATATATATATATATATATATATATATATATATATATATATATATATATATAAAAGTATATGTAAATGTGTAATGTGTATATATGAATACACACACACAAGCACACACATATCACAATGGGCAAATTTGCAAATAACCCTCCTATTGTCTTGCTTCTGCGTCTGGATAGGAAAGTTGTTTTGACAGAAGAAGGACTATAGGAGAATTAAATGCAAAACTGTCCATTTTGGTGTATAGGGATAAACAATGGGGCCAGAGTATGACATCAACAATGACCCTAAAGTGAATTACTACCTTTTTTTCACTTTTTTCACATAACGTATACAGTCACATACATTTCACAGTAAATATGTCTTAATATACAGGATGGATATCACCCAAGCCCATGGTGGACGCACAAGGAGAAGCACTGTACAGTAGCGTAGTCTCAGGGATGTTGTTGTGTCATTAAAATATAAATACAAGAGTCCATAAACGAAGATGTAGTTGCACTGCAAAGACGTCTGTACTTGCGAGCGTCCTTAAAGTGAAGGTACTTAAAGCGGGGCATGCCTTTATGTATAATTGCGTGATTATTTTTTAATAAATATACAAAATAACTTTAATGGTTTTAATAATTTTTTGAGTTTTTACCAATGTTTTGTCTGTATTATTACCTAGACAGTGATTTTTTACTAGCTTTTCTGTTTGTATTTAAAAAATAACATTGATCTTTAGTCTCTCTTTAAAGTTTTGTCGATCTATAGCTCTGTAGAACGACTCACACTTTAAATAATTAGCTCTATTGTTTTTAAAAATTAACGAGCATTGTCAAGTTTCTTAATTAAAATCCCATGATTATTTTAGAAAATATAATAATTTAAAAAATTAAATTAGCTTTTTAAAAAAAAATCTTATTTATACCTTAAAGACCACCATTTTTTTACAGTGATTTACAATGAGATTATGATATGTTACCATGATCTGCCACCTTGGGAAAGTAAAGTGAATCAAGTTTACAATGCATCCAGCAAATAGAGTAAGTTTTTATTTATTCGATAAAAAAAAAAAATCTGTACATAGTGAATTACACTCACAATTTCACATAATCCCTCTGTTCAGGAGAAAAACAAAACCAACACTATACTCTAGCATCTAGTCCATGTGTAATAAAAACAGAATCAAGTACTGTCTCAAGTTAATATACCTTCAGTGAATAAAAATGAATTATGTCCAGGAGATATACTCAAGATATAGAGTCTACCATCCACAGAGAATCATATATAATTTCCTGCATGATTAAAGAGCTGGAGATGGCACTTTATATCATTTAATAAATAAAGATTTATAACTGGCATCAGAACCAAGCAAAATACTTGCTTGAGAGCACTCTCTGCATAATGCAGATCTTGTTTATAATTCTCTATCAAACTAGTTTAACACCTTAAGAGCCAAACATATGCCACAAAATAAAAAAACAATATGGAAACCTAAATTGTTCTTTTAATAAGACAGAAGACGCATTTAAGACTCACAGGCAGTGCACACCAGTCAGAGCTACCAGGTTGCAGAGAACCATCTCCGCAAAATGGTAGCCTGGAAGTCAGCACCTGACTTCTAAAATAAGTATTAATCGCTATTAACCATACAGAGTCCTTTTTAATCACTCAGAAGTTGTTTTCATTCTGAATAAAAGACTGACCTTTTTAAAGATAGAGCACCATAGTTTTAGAAGGGAAACATTCATAATCATTTTAAAATGTATAGCTATTTTTAATGAGTTAAAAAACACTGATAAGTAATAAATGATATCATTGAATAGAGCCTCTGGTTTTGATTCAGTAAAAAAAATGAAGTAAAGTATAGTGCAATCAAATTACCAAAAAATAAGGTCAATATAACGTTGATTTCAGTTCACAACAATTTCCTTTTTAGTGACTTTCCCCACATATAAAATACATCATATGCTTTTTTTTTAGCGACGTCTGTTGGGTCTTTGAAATAGTCATATGTGTTTGGATGAAAAACCTAGTCAATTAGTTATTGGGTTCCACACAGCTTTCTCTTTACCATCTCCCCACCTCATACATGTTTACAAATGTTTCCATATATTTATGATTGCTATGAATACCCCATATTGCTAATGCATATTGTTTACTTTCGGGGTTTAGGTGTTCAAGGTTTGGAATTACCGTATTTGCTCGATTATAAGACGACCCTGATTATAAGACGACCCCCCAAACTTTGGATATTCCTTTAGGATAACAACTAAAAGCCTGAATATAAGACTACCCTATAGGAAAAAAAGTTTAACTTGTATATATTCACATGTAAATTGCTTTTTAATATTTAATAAAAATAATTATATTAAACAAATGCATTTCTTTTTTTATTTCCTTTTATGTGCCAATGCTGCCTCTCTCTCTCCCCCCTGCGTTGTCTCTCTCTCCCCCCAGTGTTATCTCTCTCTCCCTCCCCCCAAACTTTTATCTCTCCCCCTTGTCTTTCTCTTCCCCTCTCTCCCCTCCCTCCCCTTGTCTTTCTCTCCCCCCCTCCCTCTGTCTTTCTCTTCCCCCTCATTCTGTCTTTCTCTCCACCCTCCCTCCCCTTGTATTTCTCTCCCCCCCTCCCTCTGTCTTTCTCTCCCCCCCTCTGTCTTTCTCTCCCCCCTCCCCTTGTCTTTATCTCCCCCTCCCTCCCCTTGTCTTTATCTCCCCCCCTCCCTCCAATTGTCTATCTCTGCCCTCCCCCTCACCTTTTTTTATTGATCCATGGTGGCTAGTGGGGGCAGCTGGGGGATGTCTGCACGATACGTGCAGACATCCTCCATGCTGCCCGACACCTCCGTCCATTATGAGGGACAGCCGGTCCGTCATAATAGACGGCAGTGTCAGGCAGCATGGTGGATGTCTGCACTATCGTGACATCCCCCAGCTGCCCGATTCTTCCTGGTGCCTAGTGGAGGCAGCGGAGGATGTCTGCACGATATGCGCAGACATCCTCCGCTGCTGCCCGGCACTTCCGCCGGGACTTTTATGATGAAGCCGGGTCCTTCCGGCTTCATCATAGAAGTCCTGGCGGGCGTGCCGGGCGGCAGCAGGGGAAGTCTGCGCTCATCGCGCAGACATCCCCTGGCTGTTAGAGAGGAGGATTCAGGTCCCCTGCAGCTCCGCTGGGGGACCTGGATCCATGTCTTATAATCTGACCTCAATTTGAGGTTAGATTATAAAACGACCTCGAATATAAGACGAGGGGTATTTTTCAGAGCATTTGCTCTGAAAAAACCTTGTCTTATATTCGAGCAAATACGGTATGATACAGATTCAAATGATGTGGGTCAGATATGGTCATCTTACACAATGATTCTCTACTGTCGTATTTTTTTTTTTATTGGTAGCTTTTTACATTCAGTTAACTCAATATCATAGAGATAATCATCCACAATAGCAACACTTCTAAAGCTTATAACACCCCTGTGTAATATAAAAGCATCTGCCAATTACAGCTTGGTGACTTCAAAGAACCAAAGCTTCCCAAATTGAATTTAACCTATCTAATACTGATTCATCTGTTCCTTCTGTAGTTTGATTGTGTGTTTCTAACTCCTAACAGCCCCACAAGCCTAGGAAAGTAAGTCCTACTGCATCAACATCCACATAGTTGCAACTATTGCTTAGTAGATCATGCTTCTGATAATAACAGTCCTTCTCAATAAATCTGTCATGATCTTATTAGAATATGTATTGAATCAAGACTCTTTATATTGACTCTATAAAGTTTGTAAAACCACACAATACATTTGTGATTGGGGATTATGTGATATATATTTACATGACTAAATGGGACCTTGTTACAGGGGTTTTCTACCAATGCACTGAACTGTAATATTTCCAAGTTTTTTCTGTGCTATGTCTTTTTAGGTCTCTGTTTATCAAGCAGTATTGCAAATTTACAATGGAACTCTCACCCATAACAACTCCGTTGCGTTTCTGCTGTGTAACCATTGCAAAATACGTTTGTTTTCTAACAGGAATGAAATATAAAATTAAGGAGCTGTTGATTGCTTTTGTTATACACACTGTTTAATTGTGCTCATTTATTTAGGGTTTATTGCATGCTTCCTGCTTGTACTGTTTGATTGTTTGTTCATTTAATTACATGTTTGAAAGCAAGTAATTGTTTGTTTTCGTGAAAACATTGGAGGAGGGGAAAAAAATCTGAAATAATTGGTGTTTTCAGACTAAAATATAGTTACTAACTTCTAATTGCCTACAAGTTTCACATTCTGATTGTCTTAGGTAATGATGAACTAACATTAGGTATGTTAACATGGGAAAACACTGCTAAATACATAAGAGGATCAACACTGTAATAGAGGAGAGTATAGTTAAAAGAGGGGAAATTACCAGGACAAAGGAACATAGCTTTAAATGAGGTCAGACGTGGTAGGAGTTAATACAGTGGACAAGTGTAAGCATGAATCAGATTATAAGGCTATCCTCAATATAAGAAACAACCAAAGACCAAATAAGGTATGAGATTTGTTACAACAGATAAAAATGGGGTGAGTTGCCTTTTATAAAATAAATTATATAAACATGTTAATCATCGTATAACTGTTTTTATGTATAATTTGCTAAAATTAGAGAAATAGGAATTTATATTTTCTGTACACAACATAACATTCATATGATACTATTAAAAATACAATATATAGAAGTATGTAGAAAAATGAAGTAAAATACTCTCCTTAGGGACTCTGTCGATAGATGCCAAGAAGGCTTTAGACAGAGTCATTTGGGAATTCATCAGTCTTTCACTGCAATGGTTTTGTATCCAAAAATTAAAAATATAGTGAGGATTGCCAAAATAGCAAACCCGATATTAGACTATGTCCTGGGGTTACGGTCAAAATTTGAGACTTAGACCCAAGAAGATCCCAGACTTCTTGTGTACTGAGATATTAGAATTGTCTACAGAGGTTCTGAGTGTACAGGTATGGAAATACAGAGGTATTACCATGTTAAAACATGCAATTACTATTCCCTTTTTTGTGAATAAAAAACTTTTTTCATAAAAACTTTTAAAAACATCATAGAGATATATGCTATTCTCTATCATGAAACTTGAGGAGGTAGATAAGGTAATCGGCAAACGTTCAGAATAATTGGCTTTCCTGGACAAAGAAGAAACATCCCCAGTATGTAAAATATGGGAGCAATATCTTGATTTGGTAAGTGAAAAAAAGGTCTGGTCTGATACTCTAGCCTTGGTGAAATGAACCTGGTTGAGACACAATTCAAAATTTCGAACAGGTGGTATTTAATACCTAGCCAGGTTGTCTAAAATGTATACCTCCCATGCGATGTTGTAATCAAGAGGGGCCTTTTTTACATGCTTGGTGGGTTAGGATGACAGATCTGATAGATTAGTTAATGGGCTTGAGGCTAAAGGTTAGAACTGAGTGTGTGTATTTGGGCCTCCTATGCAGCAATATTGAACCAATTGGTGTTTCAGACCAGCATGAAAAAATCCTTGAGTTATTCACTGGGATGTGGTCAAGAAGATATGTCATTTGCAATGAGAGGATTGAAAAAATGCAATCTTTGTTAGGTTTACCCCCCTGTCACAATAAGACATAACTGGATCCATAAGTTTATATTAATATTTAAAGAAAGATCCCCTTGCTGCCTACCTGTCTCACCTTTGGGTTGACTGTGTTATTTTATATGTGTGTTGTCTTTTTTTGCATAAGATATTTTATATCATTGGGTTGTATAAACATAATATTTTGTACTTCAGTATATTTTCGGCCATGGGTAACTGTAAGACGATGTTCTGTACACTCTTTGTGAAAATCGTCTGCTATATTTTCTAACAGTTTATATGAAAAATAAAGAGCGATAATAAGAAAAAAAAGATACAGGCTCTCTGAAGGCCTAATGACTTTTGATGTAATTTGGCTTCTTTCCACATCAGAGGTGTGGCATTATGGGTGCAAGGCTTCCATGAAGACCACTTTGACCACACTTCCCCAGACAGAGGATGAATGTATGCTGTTTTAAAAGCAGTTGGTGGTCACATCATATATTGATTTGAATTTGATTTTTATTATATTCAATCATTTTGTTAATTGATAAAAAAAAGAATTTAAATTCTATTTTGAAAAGCAATATTTTTTCACACCTGACTAAGACATCTACACACTGCTAAAAAATATATGCATATCTATATATGTATGTATAATGATTATGAACTGCTACACAACAGAGCAAAAAGACTTCTGAAGAGACAAATGATATATATATATATATTTCTCATTAGTCTCTTCAGAAGTCAGAAGTCTTGTTGCTCTGTCTTGTAGCAGTTCACAATCATTGTTTAGCAAGTTGCATATCTGTTTCCTCAGCAGTTTTGTTGCCCTGTAGCAGTTCACATTGTACTGCAAGTTCCTTCTCAAAACTTAATTAACTTATAACTCAGGAAAGGAACAAAGTAGAGAGCTGAAAATAGGTCCGTTGACCTAGCATGAATAAGCTGTGCAAATTTCATGATTCTATAGTTCATCGTTTGAGATTTTTTCCTGCTTCAGACAAACAAACATACCTTTCACTTTTATAGTTAAGATACTCTATGTTTATAATATATATATATGTATAAGCAGAGTTGACACAATGTATAATACAATTCAGCATTGACATTGGAAGTTAACCACTCCAGGCATCTGTTACACATGTAAATAACTTTTGCAAATGAGATTATAAACAAATATCCTCTTTACTGGGTAAATAGTGGTATTTCAAAGGTCTAAAAGAATAGAGCAGACATGTTGTGCTTAGAAGTCTCACAAGCTTATGGCTGTATCCATGGGCGTAGGAAGCGGGGGGGCTGGGGGGGACGGATCCCCCCCAGGAAAAAATGTGGGGGGGAGAAGGTAGGGTGAAATCCCCCCGCAGCAACGCGAGGCAAACGGGGCCCCCAGCCCCTGCTTGCCGCGTTCACAGCGCATTGCGCTTGTAAACGCTTTTTTCCGGCAAGCCGCATCCGATGGATGCGACAGCCGGAAAAAAAACAAAAAAAAACTGACGCCGGATGTGACGTCGCGTCACATCCGGTGACTGTTTCCCTCCTCCGTGCAAGAGGGAAGATTGCACGGAGGAGAAATCCGGCGGGGGACACGAGCAGTGAAGTGTAAGTACTAGGGAAGGGGGGTGGGGGGACTGGCACAGTATTACAGGCATCTGACTGGCATAATATTACTGGGCATCTGGCTGGCACAATATTACTGGGCTCTGGCTGGCACAATAATACTGGGAATCTGGCTGGCATAATATTACAGGCATCTGACTGGCACAATATTACAGGCATCTGGCTGGCACTATATTACTGGGCATCTGGCTGGCATAATATTACAGGCATCTGGCTGGCATAATATTACAGGCATCTGGCTGGCACTATATTACTGGGCTCTGGCTGGCACTATATTACTGGGCATCTGGCTGGCACTATATTACTGGGCATCTGGCTGGCATAATATTACAGGCATCTGGATGGCACTATATTACTGTGCTCTGACTGGCATAATATTACAGGCATCTGGCTGGCACTATATTACTGGGCATCTGGCTGGCACAATATTACTGGGCATCTGACTGGCACAATACTACTGGGCATCTGGCTGGCACAATATTACTGGGCTCTGACTGGCACAATATTACTGGGCATCTGGCTGGCACAATATTACTGGGCTCTAACTGGAACAATATTACAGGCATCTGACTGGCACAATGTTTTTGGACTCTGACTGGTACAATATTCCTGGGCTCTGACTGGCACAATATTACAGGCATCTGACTGGCACAATATTACAGGCATCTGACTGGCATAATATTACAGGCATCTAACTGGCACACTATTACAGGCATCTGACTGGCATAATATTACAGGCATCTGACTGGCACAATATTACAGGCATCTGACTGGCATAATATTACAGGCATCTGACTGGCACAATATTACAGGCATCTGACTGGCATAATATTACAGGCACCTGACTGGCACTATTACAGGCATCTGACTGGCACAATAATTCTGGGCTCTGACTGGCACAATATTCCTGGTATCCGACTGGCACAATATTCCTGGGCTCTGACTGGCACAATATTACTGGGCTCTGAATGGCACTATTACAGGCATCTGACTGGCACAATATTACTGGGCTCTGAATGGCACAATATTACTGGGCTCTGACTGGCACAATATTACTGGGCTCTGACTGGCACAATATTACTGGTATCTGACTGGCACAATAATACTGCGCTCTGAATGGCACAATATTACTGGGCTCTGAATGGCACTATTACAGGCATCTGACTGACACAATATTACTGGGCTCTGAATGGTACAATATTACTGGGCTCTGACTGGCACAATATTACTGGTATCTGACTGGCACAATAATACTGCGCTCTGAATGGCACAATAATACTGCGCTCTGAATGGCACAATATTACTGGCATCTGAAAGGCACAATATTACTGGCATCTGAATGGCACAACAATTATGGCATATGTGTGTGTGTGTGTGGGGGGGGTTAACATCGCGATGGATGGCGGGATTGCATGTAGGGGAGGGGGCAGGGTCCAAGGGGCCCAAGCAAATGCTTGCCCAGGGTCCAATCACTATTAAAGACGGCCCTGAGCATCCTTGCCAGTCCAGCAATGTTTTCGATCCTGGGACTGTCCCGGGAGAATCAGCTCTGCAGCGATCACGGAGGTCACCTGATCACGTGACTTCATCGCACGAAGTCATGTGATCATGTGCACGGCTTGTGCGCGTCCTCCCCAAGTCACACAGCCCCACACTGGGAGGAACGAGGTAGGAACAGTGACTGTGTCACTGCCAACAATGTACCGTTTTTCTTTTTATCATGGCAGCTTCGGAACGTGATTGATTATTGCAGCTCTTAAGGACATTTAAAAAATGTCTCTTAGAGCTGCAATAATCAATGACTTCTGAAGCTGCCATAATAACATGTCTCTTAAATCTGCCAATGACTTCTACTAATGATTAGATGATCAAAAAATGAGGGCAAAAAAAACCCCTGGCAAATGAATGTGGGCAACAAAAAACCTGGCAAATGAATGTGGGCAAAAAAAAAAAAACCCTGGTAAATGAATGTGGGCAAAAAAAAAAACCCTGGCAAATGAATGTGGGCAAAAAAAAAAAAAACCCTGGTAAATGAATGTGGGCAAAAAAAAAACCCTGGCAAATGAATGTGGGCAAAAAAAAAAAAAAAACCCTGGCAAATGAATGTGGGCAAAACAAAACCCTGCCTAATGAATGTGGGCAAAAAAATCCCTAACAAATGAATTTGGGCAAAAAAAAACACTGGCAAATGAATGTGGGCAAAATAAAACTGACAAATGAATGGGCAAAATAATGTAATTAATAAGTAATGATGGTCTGTGTCTTTGTAAAAGGCACAGACAAACCTGGAACGGAAATGCCCACCTTCCCTGCAATGAGATATAGTGTGTGTGACTGACTGTGTGAGTTTGTGTGTCTGTGACTGAGTGTATGAGTTTGTGTGTCTGTGACTGACTGTATGAGTTTGTGTGTCTGTGACCGACTGTATGAGTTTGTGTGTATATGTGACTGACTATGAGTGTGTGTGTCTGTGACAGACTGTATGTATGAGTGTATGTGAAAGACCATGTATGAGTGTGTGTGTCTATGTGACTGACTGTATCTATGAGTGTGTGTCTGACAGACTGCATGTATGTATGAGTGTGTGTCTGCGACAGACTGTATGTATGTATGTATGAGTGTGTCTGTGAACGACTGTATGTATGAGTGTGTGTGTGTCTGACAGACTGCATGTATGTGTGAGTGTGTGCCTGGCAGACTGTATGTATGTATGTATGTATGTATGAGTGTGTGTCTATGTGACAGTATGTATATGTGTGACAGGCTGTATGTATGAGTATATGTGTCTATGTGACTGACTGTATATGACTGCATGTGATTGTGTGTGCTGTTGTCTGGCTCCTAGATTTTTTTCCTGGCTCCTAAAACTTAGTTAAGGTTGTCAAGCCCTGGTATAAATGTTACTAGTTATATACATATATTTGGGGTCCACCTTAAGCTTTTGGAAATGCTGGAAATATTTAATATTTTACAGTTTATTTTCTGGTCAGAAATGTAATGTTTGTTTGCTGAGAGGGTAGTGGATGCATGGGATAGGTATAAGGCTATCCTATATATAAGATAAGGTCAGGGACTAATGAAAGGATTACATTACTGACAGGGTAGTGGATGCATGGAATAGTCTTCCAGTAGAAGTGGTAGAGGTTAATGCAGTGAAGGAGTTTAAGCATGCATGGGATAGGTATAAGGCTATCCTAGATATAAGATAAGGCCAGGGACCAATGAAAGTATTACTATACTGAGAGGATAGTGGATGCATGGAATAGCCTTCCAGTAGAAGTGGTAGAGGTTAATACAGTGAAGGAGTTTAAGCATCGCTGACTATATTTTCATGTAACAGTGATAAAATCCACCTTCCTGATGTAGATGTTGTGCTGTGAATGTATCTGTTGTATACCAAGGATCCTGGTAATGTTGGTGGGAACTTGGTGATATAATATACACTGTGACAAGCTTTATTTTTAGTGCTGCTATACCCGGCGAGCAAAAATGCTGTCCCCCCCAGATTTTTGGGGGTTCCTACACCCATCGCTGTATCACTACTTTACTGGATGGGATCCGTTTCCTTGCTCTAAGTGTGAGGAGATGTTAGAAATATGATGGTGAACTCTCAAGCTATAACCTCAAAGATAAAAGGTTCTATAACAAGGGTCAAGGGTGACCAGACGCTCATATTATGCTTTATTTTTGTTTACTTTTCCCATAGCAGGAAGTAAAACAACTCAAACAGACTTACAAATACATCATCATTGCATCACAACCCTTACTTTACTATCAGAACATCCATGTCCAATCATAAGACACTGTCTCCAATAAGTTCTATCCAACATTCCATCTTCCTCTTCATATGCTGCTCCGTGAAGGGTAAGTAATCATTGTTAAGTTTTGCAATGTGATGGCACATATGTATGTATTTGCACGTAGATGTATTTATGTGTGTTTGTATACATGCATTTACATTGGCATGATTATATAATTACATTTAAAGTGTTGATTTTCCTGTGGGATGTAGTAACTGATGGCTTTTATCACTATATTTAAATCCTTCACATTTATAGATGATTTTTACACAGATTAGGTATTGATTAAAATACTGAAGTATATTTTACAAATACTTATTTACATGTTTGCTAATAAGGTAAGTAATGTTGCTGGCTAAACATTAATGATGCAGGGGTTGAGATTAAACTCTGTAATAAGGGCTTTATATAAACAAGGTACAGTCATTAATCAATTACATCATTGGGCAGGTAAACCTTGACACCAGACTCTAATTTAACGTCATTCTTTTCAAGAATTTAAGACCTTATGGTTGTCTGCTTGAGTAAACGGTACCTTCTAAATTCAGAGGAATTCTGGTCTGTAAACAAATTTGAGAAAGAAAAAGATCTGATGATTGGAAGTAGGAAATCTGAGAAAACTATTAGACTTTTACAGCCTTAACATTTAGAGGCAAATTGAAAAGGCCAGAAAAGAAGAGCAAGATATTACACCTGAACAAATACAAATCAAGAGCATGCAGCTACTGGGCCTCTCGCTGCCACCAGAAGCAAACAATGGATAGGCACAGGTTAATATCAGCAGGTCCAGCCATTTGAGATTGCTCTTCAAAAAATACGAAACTTTGTGCTCCCAGTCACATTATTAAATTCCACTGTCCAACTGGGCTGCATATAACATTATTTTATTTTATCTGTGCAATCAAATCGGAGTAGAAAAGTTGTTTCAACTGCTTGGTGCGTTTTGCACAAGCTCTCTTAGTCGTGAGCTCCCTATCCTAAGTTTATGGTTAATATGCGTTAAAATCACACACACAAAAAATCCTCTGCTTGAAAGGTAGTAAAATTGGGCTAAAGACTTTTTGCTTGAGTGGTAGTAAAATGGAACTAAAGACCCTGAGCTCGATATGTAATAAAATCAAACTCAGTCCCCTCTGCTTGAGAGGACGTAAGCAGACTGAGGTCTGCAAGCTTAACTTTTCTATCTGCAAGCTGTTCAGAACGTTAATGAGCATTTACATTATGATAATGACTGTGATGAATGGAGGATGAGCAGTTAAGATTTGACAGGCATCTGCCTAAAAGCAAAGAGTCATTGATACTTTGGGAGATGAAATGTTGGATATGACTTACATAGGAGACAGTGCCTAATGGCTGGACGTGGATGTTCTAAAAATAATAGGATAGCTGTGATGTAACAATGTATTTTTAAGTCTGTTTGAGCTGTTTTTCTTTGCAACTATGGGAACAGGAAAGAGATAAAGCATACTTTTTACCTCCATGTCTTTAAGAAGATCATGACTGCCAATTATAATACCAAACGGTGTAGTACCTTTGTTCTGTTGGAACATGAAACCATATATTTTTACATGTTTAGTCGATTCTCCAAGTTTAATTTACTGGTCCACATCTGGAAGGATTTGCAGATTTATATTGCAGGTCCTTTGTCTGGGGAGTCCAGCAAATGTTGGCCCGTGGAAAAAAACCATTTAATTGCCCATAGTGACGTCACCAGTCCATCAGTTATCATCACAGATAGATAAAGACATACAGGTAAGACAGATATGCTGATAGGTAATCATAGGCTAAGCTTATGATTACGTTCCTAACAGCACGAAACGCTCCATGGGCATGGCATCTAGCCCTCCCCTTGTCACTCAATTTTTTCATTGTTCAAGATTATATATGTGCTAATTTTACTACATTGGATGACACTAAAGCGTTTCACTTTTAGTAGAATCTCTCACAGTGTGCGTTTGAAGCTTCTTCTTTTGGGAACGCATACCTTACTGAGTCCACTTTGCTTTCAATTAAACAAGACTCAATATTTTACCAACAGTTGTTTATTAAATCTAGTGTAGAAAATGAAGCTAGCTAACAAGGGGAACTCTTACTGGTACAGCACCATTTTTATTCTGTAGAAAGCCCAGTGTAAATCTACATTTAATCTGTAATATTAATTAGAAAATCACAAATGTTTGTGTTGAGGTTCAAACATGATGGGCTAAAAAGGTTTACATATGGATGTCACACAGTGACCTATGTGAAAAAAAATATAGAGATTTATTTCTAGTAGTCCTGTGTGTTCTGTATCTTACTTGGTGTGTATCACCTTTCTTTGTCACAGATCATTGTTGCTGTCTCTCTGGTCACATGATTGCATTACATTAACACCACATTATCTGTGTACGTTTTTCCAATCACTTTCAGCTCAGCATGAGTTTAATTAAATCAAATTGCACCAACTCCCCCAGGTTTTTAGACCTATGTGAGATCTTTAGTGAATAAATCCCATCACATTTAATGTGAGAGCTTTGCCTCAATGTCGCCTATTGATCAAATCTTGTATCACAAGTAAAAACAGAGAACAATGGTATTTCTCTGTCTCAGATCAGTATAAACACACTGCCTTTAAATCAGACAAGAGAGATGTTTTCACCCCAAACCATGCTTAGATAATGGACATTTGGTGATAACTGAAGATCACAGGTGGAGATGCAGGCATGCTTGTGTTACAAAGAATTATCCATAGCAAATATAAGACAACAGGATACCATTATAACTATGCCTTCTCTGACCTGTGTCAAATGTTTATTCATATTTACAAAGTTCAGGAGTTCATGCTCTACAGAAAATTATATAGGAAAATTCCGATAGGGCTGCCATATTACCTCTAAAATTAAAAAACAAAAAATACGGGCTATGCTATTGCCTCCATAGACTTTAAATTAGTTTATATAAGTTTATAGCTTATGACACTACACTTTTGTGAGGGTTCTTTATGAGTCTGCAGTAGTGATTGTGATGTAAACAGTGAGGTCATAATCCTCATAGCCAGTTATATTAGACCTACCTGCCACTCTGAGTCAGTCTTCATCTTCCAAGGAAGCATCATGTGTGTCAGGATTACAGGTGAGCTGTCTGTGACCTCCACCCATCAGGTAGCTGGGGAGCGTTATTATTGCAAGCTATCTGTGCTACCATTTTCTATGTATAATGATCTGAAAGTGGTGATTGGTATATTAAAATCAAGCATTCTCAATCTTTAGGTTCACTGGCTGTGATATAACTAAAGTAGAGGTTCTTCCCACAATAATTTGGGTATCAGCAGAAAGTTGTCCTTAACCTTTTTATTTTTTTTTATTTTATTATGAACATACAAAATATAAATATATAAACTACATTCACAATAGATAACAATGATACATAATCCGTCCACAGCAATACATTCGCAATAGATAATATAATACATATTCTATCAATAAAAGGTTGTCCCTGTTATTTCAGATTAAATTAGTAATAGACCAATGGCGTACCAATACAATTATACAACATGCATTACAACTACATTTATGCTACATCTGCCTCCTGCCACAGGAGGATCCACAACTGACAGAAACTACGGAATAGTATACAATATATTTAAAGAAAATGTAAGCCCTAAAGGGAATGGGTACGTACCCATCAATAATCTATTTCACGATGGGAACAGAGAAAAGTTTATATACATAATACATATCCAATTCAGTTTTGTTGCATGCTCAGGATGAACTCCCTCTATGGTTGCCCAGCCATAAGTCCCATATATTTCTATATTCCTGGGTAGGACCATATGAGACTTAGGGATCGCTGGAAGATCTGGGTGAAAAAGAAACCCTGCCGGTGTTAAAACCGTTATATTAATTCCCAGATCTCCAAAGATTTCTAATACCTGTCCTTTTAAAGAACCCAATGCACTATGTTAGGGTAAATTTATATTTATTGTGTTAACACATAACATGAGTTAATTCAGCATTGGAAGAGTTAACTTCAGGGAAGGGTTAAACCCCCCTCCCCTATTGGAGGGAGCACATTCTTTGTCTGTGTCCATCAGATAATCTACACACATAGACAGTCAGTCTCCTTTCTATGTAATAAACCTAATGATGCAAGACCCTATATGTGTCAAGCCTAGGTTAGAGGAAAAGATGTATAGGAGAAATGACCTAGGGGTCATATCCTGTGTCTGCATCTCTGGAGTTTTGTATCCCTTAGTAGAACCATAGATAGATTACTGTTAGTTAATTATATAACTATTTGTAACATGTATGTATTCTATGTCCACTCCCCTTTTCTTTGTCCCCCAATTATGTTACGCCAGCCAATGCCTTGTTGCTTCTATATAAGTGCTTGTCTTTACAATAAACTTTAGAGTTACTTAACGAACGACCTCTGTGTCAGACTTGAGTTACTCTCCGTACGCGTTCGCTGATGTGTTTCCAACTCTCACCACGTGAATCCAAATCAGAGTGATACATTGCCGTATACCAGAGACTTTCTGATAGAGACCTAAGACGAATTGGTCCCTTTCACACTACAGTCCCACCATATGTGAGAAAGTTGTCCTTAACCTAGTTACACTATTGTCTGTTAATAGAAACGTGGAGGCTGCTCTTGGGGTACACTGTGCAATGTCTCTTCTAGCTGTACTGTGGCTCCATCAGATGTGGCATATGAGTGGTTATAATGGTCAGGACCATGTGTCAGACTGAATGATATATGATGACACTGTTTTAAGCCTGGTTGATCTGTAATAATAATCCTTTTCTAAATGGAAATTTGCAATATATTGTTTATAAGAACGATGGGTAGTTCTTCTCTCATTTACTGCAATATGTGATGTGCTGTTATTTACTGTTTTGATGTTGAATTTGTACACCATTTTGCATTTCTAAAAGCCAATTAGCCAGACAGAGAAAATGGTGATAGATAGCAGGTTGAGTATCCCTTATCCAAACTGCTTGGGACCAGAGGATAACAGATCATTTTGGATAACGGATCATTTTCCCCAATAAGATGTATTAAAATCTCTCAGCACTCATGAAATACAGTAATATCAATGCAAATACTATATAGAGCAAATAAATCACTGTTATTTTGATGTAACTGTGATTTTAGGTATCGTTGGGAACCTGCCGTTGGCGTTTCAGCCCTTCACATGTACCATTGTATTACCCTTTGTGGGGGCATGGGGGAATCTGAGCATGCATGGAGAGGCTATATCACAGCTTAAGGTGGTAGACGCTTGTTCTGTGCTTGTCTTCTGAAATGTGTGTGTGGAATTTGCCCCTTGTAGCAAAATCCTAAAAAAAAGTCTATAAATCTGATCATGTTGGGTAATGGATTTCTGGCTAATGGATACTCAGCCAGTTGAGGGAAATGTATTTATCCAGTATGGATACCATCTCACAGCTAGCCCTCTCAGGGTCATCTGGTATATCTGTGCTCTAGAAGTTGTATTTTAACCTTCAAAGTCCCATTATAGTTCTATGATAGCCTAAACATTCCAACTATTTAGTCAGGGCTGTAACATCCCAGGATCCAGGGAGCCGTGACTTTTAATGTGCCTAATGCTGTCTACCTCCTTTACATTAACTCCTATCTAAGTACCATTTTCCTCATCCATAAAATATGGTAACTAGGTTGACTGGATTCTACTAATATTTGTAAAGCCCTATATTTAGGCGAGCATTGCTAAACCCATTTACTATAAATTGTTATGGAACCCATTCCGTTTCATGTATTATATTAACGCTTGCTTAATCAGTAGCTACTCTCCTTCGTTTTTCTAACCATTGACCTTGAATAAATACATATGTCCACATACATCTGATTATATTACATTACATTACATTAACATTTATTTGTACAGCGCCACCAATTCTCGTAGCGCTTGGTACAGAGCATAGAAAGGAACTACATACTAAGTTAGACAAACTAGTACAGACTGGTACATGAGGTAGAGAACCCTGCTCGTAAGCTTACAATCTAGAGGGAATGGGGTCCATGAGACAATTAAGGGATTGAAGAGGTCAGAGGGTTTGAAGTTGTTGTAACAGTAGAGTGGATGGGAGGCATTAGGTGGGATAGGTCAAAGAGGGAGTGTGTGTTCCAGCTAGGTGGGATTGGCTAGAGGCAAAGTGACTGGTAACTAGTAGGTTGGGTAGTAAGCCTCTCTAAAGAGATGAGTTTTGAGGGACTTTTTAAAGTTTGAAAACGAGGGAGAGAGCTGGATGCTCCGGGGAAGGGAGTTCCAGAGAGAGGGGGCAGCTCGGGTGAAATCTTGGAGATGCGAGTGAGAAGTGGTGATGAGATTAGAAGAGAGTGTTTACCCCTTTGAGGAGCGCAAATGTCGTGCAGGGAGGTAATGGTTAACAAGGGAGGAAATGTACGTAGGAGCAGAGGAGTGGAAAGCTTTGTAGGTTAAAGACAGAATTTTAAATTTTATCTTCGAGCAGACGGGAAGCCAGTGGAGGGCGTTGCAGAGAGGAGCCTCCGAATCAGACTGACGTGCAAGAAAGATGAGTCTGGCAGCCGCATTTTGGATAGACTGAAGGGGAGCCAGATGAGCCAGAGGTAGTCCAGTCAGAAGACCGTTATAGTAGTACAGTAATATTTAGAATTTATCTGGTTTATCTGGTATAGGTATAATCTTCTCTTGGTATCACACAGGTTTACTCTACGAGTAATATTTACAGCTATATCCATTGGCCTTGTATAGTATACTTAATACAGAGATGGTCTAAGTTTGCCAGCTAGCTTTTTGATGTAGCCGCTGCATCTAGAGTCTTTTCATGCTTTGTTTTTATTTCTGTCTTTTACATTTTGAAAGCATTTACTTTCTGATGGATAGTCTGATATATCATAGATAACCTGTGTTAGAAACTAGCATAGAAAGATAGGGTCCAGGCTTTTGTTGCAAGCATTATTTCTTTCACATGGCTTTTTACATTAGGCTTGGATTGGACATCCTTCCCTCATGAAAAGGTATTCATACTTCAGATGACATTCCTTATTACTTACACCAAATCCTATAGCAAATCAGAACTCCATGTTCGGATAATAAAGTAAGGCTTTTCAAGTCAGGTAATACAGTATTCTTTACCTGGCAACTTTACTGCAGTTGTAAGGATATTTTTCCCCATTCACATGAAATATGCCTCTGAGAGCACTATATTTAGAGAAATTACTAAATATAAGATTGTGTCCCAGTGTGCTTAGATCTTCCTACCTGTAAGACATGAACTGTGCTTTCAGTGATTTTAGTTATTTTCAGACTTTTTAAAATGCCTTTCCATTTTTTATTTTAAAAAGTAAAAGTCAGGTGCATTTCAGATCTGGACTACTGCTGGCAGTAGCTAGCATGAATCCAGAGAAGACACAGCCTATTTCAGCTGAAAACACAAAGTAAACACATATTTCTACCAGGTTAAACCCTGAGAGCTATAATTGAGCATGGTGTGGTGTGGGGTGGTGGCATTGGCCACACGGGGGTTTTCCCTTCCCCAGGGTATCACGTATATAATTTTTTTCAACCATCATAGTACTGATATAGAAACCGACTCGATCAGACTAATGATCAAGGGAAGCAAACAAAGGGGTGTTTAATTATTTATCTCGTCTTATCTTAATTAAATTAGTACACTGACTCCTGGGGCATGAAATGTGGAAGGCATCCCGCTTGTCCGTTGGTTTATCTGTTTGGGCCTGTTTTCACATGGAACTTTATCACTAAAGAGCACCTTGGATTTATAATGCTTACCTTTCTGCATCCTTTCTTCTTTGTCGATTGATATTGATAATGGTCAAGATATTCAAATCTCCAATCCGATTGTTCAGAATACTATTATTTCTCTTAAAAAAAAAATGAAAAGGCTTTTCCAAATCCCTAGGGGAATTTGCCTGTCAGGCCTTCTGCAGCCGCATCACTATCCAGCAGTGTTCACCCTTACCTGATACGCACTGCGGGCGTGTACACACAGCGAGACAGAGGCCTCCCTCTGCCTCCTCGTGACTTGCAGCCAGTCCCTCCACTATCAGGGTCGCGCACGCTACTGTTCCCATGCTTGTGGCTTCAGTAACAATACGAAGGATCGTGCGTTGCCATGGCAATGCACGTACAAAATGTTTCTGTTTATTGGGCTCCGGTGTGTGGCATAGTTAATGGGCTCCTCTATGTGGCATAATTTGTGGAGCTCCTGTATGTGGCATAATTTACGTGGCTTCTGTATGGCATATTTAATGGGCCATGTGACTCCATTACTAAGGAATCTGTTTGACACGGTATGGGAGGAAATCAAGGGATTTTGATGAGTTACCGCACCGGTGACATCAACTCTAGTGATGTCTCTGAATATATGGGCAAAAAAATGGTGACTCCTTTCCCAAGTAGGTTACATAAAGGTGGCTATTTGACCCTTTGTCCATTCTCTTTGAGAGGGATCCACATCATTCTATCTCACATGGGACCTTGCTCTCTTGACTACCTCTTTTGTCCAATATCATAGCTTAAATATAACCCTTGCTTAAACAAGCCCTTGAGACCTGGAGGGACCATAGGAAGAGAATGTTATGAAACTTTTTTTTATTTGTTATGTCTTATTTGTTTATGAATATACTTTATCATGCCATATATGTATTCAATTAACCCCTTAGTGACAAGACATTTTCACCTTGACTTTCCCTTGGTGACAATGGCTGTTTTGACATTTCTAGGGTGTTTGTGTTTAGCTGTAAATTTTTTCTTTCTCACATACAGTACCCACACAAATTATATGTTGTTTTTATTGTCATAAGAAGGGCTTTCATTAGATACCATTATGTTCATCATATCTTATAATTTACTACAAAAAAAAATCATAAAATATGATGAAAAATTTAAAAAACCCCACTTTTTTTAACTTTGACCTAAAATATAATTTACACAAATAAAATCATTAAAAAAGACCCCGTCTAAATAGTTTCTAAATGTTCTCCCGAGTTCAAAAATATGCATGTTTCCATATTTGTCGGTATTTTTTTTCGAGTTATGGGGCAAAAAACAAAAATAGTGTTTTTTGTTTTTTTCCTATATTGATTTTTGACCCCAACCCGAACCCAAAATGTAACCCTAACACTAAATTTAACCCCAACTCTAATCCTTATTATATCCCTTAATATGTTTTAACTTTAATTTAATTTTAACCCTATCCCTTATGCTAAAAAATATTTAATTTTAACCCTATGGCTAATATAGCTAAATAACCTGTTTTTAATTAATTAAATATGTATTTTAAAAATTTTCCATTGCAATGCTACTAAACTACCACTAGGGGCAGTCAAGTAGCATATTCAGAGCGACGGAAGTGAAGTTACTTTCACATCCGAAGCTCAGACCGGCAGAGGGCTTAGCCATATTGACGGAGCAGCATGCTCCATGGGGCGATCGTGGGGGTCCCAAAATAGAAATTTCGGTGCTGGCTATTGCCTCGATGTCGAGGCAATAGACCAGCACTGTTAAAGCTTCATTCACTGCAGGACGTGCCAGGCAAGTCCTTTGTCGTTAAGGGAGTTTCTCCCAGGACGTGCCTGGCACGTCCTCTGTCGTCAAGGGGTTAATTCTGTAATTGTTATTTGTAATTTTCTAGTAAAATTCAATATTTATAATAGTGTCGGAGAAATCATTATACAAGTTCTACAACAATTTTTTACATCACAGAATGTTGCCAATTAGGCAAGAAACATGTGTCCTAACAAGTGAGCCACTTATGAAAGAACTATTGTTCACTATAGCAATTCTGGGAATTGTTTTTGATTGTTTTTTCATTTTGGATCCATTTTAACATTCCTCTTAGATTCTTAGGGAGTTTATGGTCACTACAGCTGATCAACTCCAGCTACTCATGGATAATTAGTACTTCTTTGTTTCCATGAGGAATATGTTGACATCTATCTATTTATTCTATTACTTTTTCTCAGAAATAAGCCCCTGTAACTATCACTATCATTTTGATGGTCAGTACAATTGCTTAGCAACCACTGAAGCTATTGCACGTATGGTAGTACTGAATATCCATAGCGCTATCCATTAAATATTAATTTATCATGTCCTTCACTGTCTAAAGTTATTTATTTTCTGCTTTATATTCTTGCTTTATTAAGCTTGTATCACCTTTCTCACAGACCACTCACTCTCTGTTATCTCTCTAGCCTCCAAAGGATTGTACTGTATCAAGATCAATATGTGTGTACTATCCAGGATACACTGCTAACAATGATCTGAAGTGTACAGTTGCTCTGCACTTTCATTTGAAGAATGCTGTCTACATGATGTATGTGGTACTTTTAAGTATGACTGAGAAAAACAATCAACGTGGCAGTAACAGCATCCAACCCAATTCCACTAGGCCCAAGCACACACAATATCATGCCGCAAAGCAATCTTATTATAATAATTCTGCTTGAAATGATGCTTACTTTGAATGAATGAACTCACCCAGAGGCTGAAGTCCACGGGAAGATTTGTTTTTAACTGTAAGCTTGGCAGTTTTGTTCACATCTTTTATAAATAAAGCCATTTTGTATTAATATTATGGAGATTATTCATTAAACGTAACTTCTTACAAATCTGTGCTATTTATTTAGAAAATAAGTTCGAAATTGACTTCTCATAGATGTGAATTTGAATTGCTTTCATATGAGCGAATAAGATGCCTTTTCGCTACATTGTGTGAGAAGTATTTAGAATTAGAATTAAAGCGTCTACTTTGGTAATTACAAATTTGGGTAAATAACAAAGGCAGAAATCTGGGATATGTTTGAACTTTGGTAGTAAGCACATTTTCAGGTATGTCTTATATTTATGGATTTATATAAAGTTAAATGGGGAAATGAAAAGATAATGTCCTTCCTAGTCCAAATTATACAAAACAAGCCAACTCCTTTGTGACCCATTGGAAGACCTTTGTGGCCTCGCCTCATTGCTCAGGTTAGGCATGTACTTATAATGCTTAACATGCTGCTGGAGCACTACTTTGTTTGTCCAGTGTGTCTTTGGTCAACTATAGGAAGGTACCCGGTCACTTTGTCTCCTGTCCTTAGTTAGGTGTCAAGTTGATGTTATCATAATTCAGCCAAGGCAATGACTTATGTTAGCTTTTCCCTAGAGAGAGGATCTTTGATGTGATGACTATCGGGACAATCAACAGAAATTGTTGGGCCCCTTGTAGACTAACTGGTATGGGAATCCACTCCCCACTCCATTCCCTCCCCCACTCTATTTATCCTTTCATTATTACCCCCATACTCCTTGCCATAGCACCTCCTTGCACATCTAGGACATGTCCCAGCACCCACATCTACCACAGTAGCACCCACTTTTAATTCACAGGACATGCCCCAGCTCATCCCCATCACCCAGAATTCCCACTGAGGACTTACTCCAGGACATACCCCATCACCCATATTGCACACCAATGACTTACCCCAGCATTTGTCCTATCACCCACATTGCATACCCAGGATTTAGCCCAGCACATGCCCAAGCACCCAAATTGCACACCGGGGACTTACCCCAGCCCATACCCCAGCCCATACCCCATCACCAACATTACACACCCATGACTTATCCCAGCACATGCCTCATCACCCACGTTACACACCCAGGTCTTACTCAGGCACAACATGACATGCCTATCACCCACATTACACACCCAGGACCTCACCATCACCAAAAATACACACCCTGGACCTACTCCAGCAGATGCCCCATCACCCACATTACACATAGGACTTACCCCAGCACATGCCCCATCACCCAAATTGCACACCCAGGACTTCCCCAGAACACTGCACACCCAGGACGTACTTCAGCATATGTCCCATCACCCACATTGCACACCCAAGACTTACTCCAGCACATGCCCCATCACCCACATTACACATAGGACTTAGCCCAACACATAGAAAACATAGAATGTGTTGGCAGATAAGAACCATTCGGTCCATCTAGTCTGCACAATTTTTCTAAATACTTTTATTAGTCCCCAGTTCCCGTTCTTATAGCTAGGATAGCCTTGTGTCTATCCCACGCATGCTTAAAATCCTTGACTGTGTTTACCTCTACCACTTCTGCTGGAAGGCTATTCCATACATCCACCTCCCCTCTCAGTAAAGTAATATTCCTAATATTACTTTTAAATTGTTGCCCCTCTAATTTAAGACTATGTCCTCTAGTTGTGGTAGTTTTTATTCTTTTAAATATACTCTCTTCCTTTACTGTGTTAATTCCATTAATGTATTTAAATGTTTCTATCATATCCCCCCTGTTATGTCTTTCCTCCAAGCTATACATGTTACGATGCTTTAACCTTTCCTGGTAAGTTTTATCCTTCAACTCATGAACCAGTTGAGTAGCCCTTCTCTGAACTCTCTGAACTCTCTCCAAAGTATCAATACGGTACAGTACAGTCTCCAGTACTGCGTGCAATACTCCAAGTGAGGTCTCACCAGTGTTCTGTACAATGGCATGAGCACTTCCCTCTTTCTACTGCTAATACCTCTCCCTATGTTTCTATGTTTCTATGTTTCTATGTTTCTATGCAACCAAGCAATCTGCTAGCATTTCCTGCTGCTATTGTATTGCCTACCTACCTTTAAGTCCTCTGAAATTATTACATACCCCATCACCCAAATTGAACACCCAGGACTTCCCCATCACACTGCACACCCAGGACTTACTCCAGTAACCCATGACATGCCTCATCACCACACTGTAACCCCAGGACTTACCCCAGCACCCAAGGACAAATCCTTTTACCACATTGCACTCCCAGGACTTACCCCAGGACATTCCCTATCACCCACATTGCACACCAAGGACTTAGCCCAGCACATGCCCTATCACCACACTGCTCTCCCAGGACTTACCCCAGCACCCCAGAACATGCCTCATCACCATATTGCACTCCCAGGACGTACCTAAAGTGCACCCACAGCTCCCTGGTGTCTAGGGGCAGGCAGCATGGTGTCTGTGTGCTGCACCAGCACAAAGACATTCTACCTTGCGGCCTCTCATTCTCCTAGCATGACCTGCCAGCAGGTCACATGGCCACCGAAACTCTGACCTTCCTGCACAGTAAATGTGTGAAGCAGCAGCATGGTAGTATATCTGTGCACCTGTACAGCACACAGACACCATGCTGCCTGCTCACCAGCTCTCAGGCCCCACTGGACCACCGGGCCAATGACTGGCATATCACCTGTAACCCCCTGATGCCAGCCCTGGTGACTATATCTCTACACCTTTACATTTTGAGCAAGTATAGATGTATTTTGTACATGTGTTCTCTCTCACCTCAGCCCCCAATTAGTTTTGTGCTGTGTCTTTGTGAACAGTAGTTTGTCTGTCATGTGTTTCATGCTTCTCAATAGGATGCTAGATGTTGACAACAGTCAAATTGCCACATAAACTTAGTTTTGAGTGGGAGCTTGCTCTGTGCCCCATGTGCTACCAGCTCACACCTATATTCAAGACTTAAGATTAACTCTCCCAAAGGTTTCCTATTTCCATGGTGAAATCCATAAATTCATTATACTATTTAAAAATGTAATAAACACCATCATGGGCAACAGCAGAATATTTTCTTGATGAAGACAATAATAAAGTCAAACAATACCTCCAAGGTTGAATTTACATCCCAGGGTCTCATAACGCCAAGTACAATATGGCCACCTTTCAACAATCCATGCACACAGTGACATTGGAATGAACATTAAGGTATATACAACAGGTATATATCACACAGAATGATGACCGGAGGGTACATATAACCTAACAGCTACTGATGGTGTACAATAGCCAGTGATGTTTTGCCAGGCTATAGCTGACATGACATCACTGATATTGTTATATCACAAGAGCTGCTATGGTGGTGTGTTAAATAATATACATTAGTTTGTATACATATTTATACATGACGATCTTCTAACTTTTATTGAAATTGCAATGTGTCGGATGGAATTTTTGCGTATTTTTATATTTGACATGAAAGTTGACTGTCTGATTGACGTGGCAGCTGTATCATTTATGCTGCAATAGCACATTTGAAAGAAAAATTCCAATCATATATTTAGTAGTTTACATATATATAAGTAACTTTTGTTACTGTACTTTTTGGGCATAAACTGTTCAATTTCCTATGCATAATATTTGGATGATTGAAATGGATGAAATTTATTTATACCGAATTCGGCCCTGTTCTGGCCTCTCTGTAAAGGGGGAAACATGGATTCTCCAGGCCCAGTTCCCCAACCAAATAGAGATACAATTTAGACCCGAATTGGGGGTTACCTGAATAGATCCCATAGCATTTTAAACTAACCTTTCACTCAAAAATCCCTATGCTTTGTGTAACCATTTTATTTGGAATGTAAAGTTTTAATTATGTGCCTATATTATTTATGTATTATATAATGAATTGTTGAGTTTTTATAGACACTTTTTTACGCTGAAAAGCATAGATACTCAATTACTTAGGTGTTTAACTGGTACTGTGAATTCCCTCTGAGGCAAAGTATGGTATACAATTTAATTAATCCAGGCTGTCAGAAAAGCGTCTGCAAACATATATATGCTGAAATACCAACATTTTCCATTATTGCAGTGTAGTGGCAGCTACATTTACTCTAGAAATATAAAAATAAAACAGAATAATCCATATTCCAACCTCTAAAGTAGAACTCTGTGTGAGTCCACTGACAAGCAGAATTGTATTGTCACAGACAATTGTCACTGCTTGTCACTGCTGCTATGTAACTCTTCTGTCCAGTGTTTCTGTGATACACAAGATTTAACTGAATTCAAAGCAAGCTTTTTCTTCTAGTATGAGTAAGTTGTCCTTTAGATGCAAGAATGGACTTCCTTACTGTTATTCAGTATATATGTCATCAATAGTTCATATCTTAAAGGACAACTGTTGCAAAAAATAACGTATGTTTAATTAAAAGATTATATTGTTTAAATAATTTAAAAGGAAAATATTTAATTCATTTGTTTTGCCTTCATTACTCCATATAGTTCTCTCAGGGGGCATTCATGTTGTTTAGAATTTTGGGTCATATCTTCACTCACCTTGGTTCATATGAACCAAGATCTGATCCATCTGACCAAAGATGCCTATACTTGACTATATTTGACCAATCCTGCCATGCTCTTTTCTTTTTCTTTAAACAGGTACAATAAGACCAATAAAGTGCATACAAGAGCTTCATTCAGCGGAACGTGTGTTACATAACCAATTGCTAACCCTTTTCCTTGCCATATTCTGTACATCCCCTTTTAATTTGGCAATTATAGCACCTAAAATAAAAATACTTTATATACCCATATCCCATCATCACTATACCCACATATATGGAAAAAAATACATTGCGGTATATAGAGATACTTTAATGAAATAATACAAATAAAACACCTTATTGAGCACTCATTGCTTCATATAGCTCTAACAGGGGGCAGACATACTGTATAGAATCTTAAGTCAGTTAACCTTCATGCAGATGAATAACTGAAGATCTGCGCCAATATTCTAAACAACATGTCTGCCCACTGTTAGAGCTATATGAAGCAATGATTGCTCAATAAAGTACATTATATGTGTGCTTTCATGAAAGCATTTCTTTGTAAAATGCTTACACTTTATGCCATCTTTCAACTAAACAGAATTTTATTTTTTGCTACAGTAGTCCTTTAAGCTTGCTCATTGTACAGATTAGCTAAATGTACTGGCTGTTTACAAATAAATAATAGCAAGCAATTACTCTTACCAAAAGGTAAACAATTCATTTTCTATATGCTGTTTATTGCAAGCTTTATACAAAGCATAAAACATATTAAGCTGTTACTAACATCCTTTTCCTTTCACACAAATAGAAGACCAATAACACATTGTGGTCTATTAAATAAACTGTGGTGAATTGACAAAGGAATAAGAGATATCAGGCATGGATGACTACGTTAGAAAAAATGAGCACTCTTGTCTATCTTTCTTCACTCAGATATGAATGCCTGTTTGTCAGTTCAGTTCACAGTTTACTGAATAGACTACATTGTGGATGACTGCCGGTGAACACCAGCTGACTCCTTACACTGGCAAACAGACTTTGCTTCATCTTTCATTGGACAATTAATTGTTTCCTGCATGTAGAAAGAGTTAAAAAAAAAAGGACTTTTAAAAACTCCCTTGTATACAACATGCTCTCCATATGCCTCTTATCCTAAAACACAAAACCCCCCCACCCACCCCTGACTCCTAGGGTTAATACAATCACATGCAATATAGTAATCCTGGAAGTCTCTATTGAAATTAAGGGGTACATGTAGAACAGAAGAGACACTAATTAAGTACTTCTTGAGTGCTGCCCCTCATTTTTGTATATTTGTATGCATACAACAAACACTGTTTAGTCCATTTTTGCATGTTTTTCTATTATACCTACTTAATATAATCAAAAGCTAAGTATATATGAACTCTAGCATCTCAATAAAATTATCTTATTTTATTCCAAACCTATGTTGTCCTTTGGGCCCTCCCAATCCAGAACCTGAGGTATTAATTGACCTCAGCAATACAGCACACTGGATATAGTTAACATGTTTGCACATTGGTGGTGTTCCTGATTTGTTTACTCCAATTTGTTTCATTTTTTAAGAGGTTTCTTTGGCCAGCAGTGGAGGATGGAGAAGGAGCACATCAGTACTTTGTTATCGACCGGCTACTTACTAGAACAGAGATCCTTTTTTTTCTTTTTTTTAACTATTTCTGTAGTGTGTTACACTATGTATCTCTTCTTTTATCCATGTCTACCAAAATTGCTATGTATATATCCAGCATCAATATATTGGATTAGATATTTTTTCATGATCATATTTCCACTTCTTTCTGATTTAATCTTGAGTATTAAATAAAGACATCTTATAAATACAGCTAGATATTGGTAATACAATTAATGGATATTTGGATAAGGGATACCTAACCTGTATAATCTTACAGTCTAATCCAGCGCTGGTTTCCTAAATAAGTTTCTCGTTTAAAGAAAATGTTTTTAAACAAAGAGTCAAAATAACCCACCATACTATTTACATAGTAAGTGTGGAATATATACAGTATTTGCTCGATTATGTCTTATAATCAAGGTCATCTTATGGTCTGACCTTAAATCGAGGTCTGATTATAAGACTCGAATCCAGGTCCCCTGCAGAGCTGCAGAGGACATGGATCCCCCTCGCAAGCAGCGGTGGATGTCTGCGCAATGCGCGCAGACATCCTCCACTGCTGCCGGGCATGTACATTGGGACTTCTATGACGGGGGGAGAGAGAGACAAGGATGGGGGGATGAAGGAAGGGAGGGGGAGAGAGAGAAAAGATTGGGGGAGGGAGGGGGAGAGACAAGGATTGTGAGGGAGGAAGGGGGAGAGAGAGAGACAAGGTTGGGGGAGGGACAGAGGGAGGGGGAAAGAGAGAGACAATGTGGCAGGGAGGGAGAGAGAGACAACTTGGGAGTGAGGGGGGAGAGAAACAACATTGGGGGAGGGAGGGAGAGAGAGAGACAACGTTGGGGAGTGAGGGGGACAGAGACAACGTTGGGGGAGGGGGGGAAGAGACAACGTTGAAGGGGGGGAGGCAATGTTGGGGAGAGGGAGCATTGGGCAATTCTGGGGGTAGGGGTAGCATTGGCACATAAAAGGAAATAAAAACAAGAAATGCATTTTTTATATCATAATTCTTATTAAATATGAAAAAGCTATTTACATGTGAATATATACAAGTTAAACTTTTTTTTCCTATAGGGTAGTCTTATATTCAGGCTTTTGGTTTTTTTCCTAAAGGAATATCCAAAGTTTGGGGGGGTCGTCTTATAATCAGGGTCATCTTATATGCGAGCAAATATGGTAATGTGTATATGAAATATCTTTGCTTGAGTTGGATTCTTCAATGTATCAAGGAAACTTTTGTGTAAATGTAATCTTGTTAAGACTAATATACAAGTCGCGCTATGGTTTAACTTTCTATTTTTTTTCTTTCACGTGATTAGTCTTTGATACATTGAGAAATCCAACTTGAGCAATGATATTCCATATAAGTATCGTATCTTCTACACTAACTATGTGGTGTTGAATTGTTATATATAATTGCTCACCCTATCTTGCACATTTCTTTTCCTGTTATTTGTAGTGTGTGGAGTCTGCAGTACTGTGGGTAGCATTACGTAATCTGAGCGCTGTACTTTCCTACTTTGTTTTCAAACCATGCTTTATTTAGTAAAATTACTCATTCTTCACCTTATGTATCATATCCATTATGTCATCTTTTGATGTGCGCATTCAGGAATGTAAAAGACCATGCAGAAATTGTCTTTTGAGGTCAGGGTCATAGAAAGCAGATTGTGCTTTGATTTGAACAGTGTTTGTTATTACCGGTGACTACAGGGGGCTGGCTAATAGAAAACATTGCAAATCAAGATACATTTAATGTGACTTGAAATAACACTAGAGTTAACTGAGAATACTTTTTTTTCGAAATATATGAAATTTAAGTGGAATTAAAAAAAGGTTTGTATTAATATTCAAAATAATCAGATCCTGAAAAGGAACATGTACAGAGCTGGGTTTCTTTCCCTTCAATGTTCTGATTACTCCAATCTCTTTCCTCATTTCAGGACACATACATATTTAAGATTATTTTTTACTTTTTTTTCCACCCGACAAACATAATATTCTGTAAGCTTTGACTGTGTGTCTAGCTTGTTTAACTGTAGGAATAGGCATTTTCCAAATTCACTGGGTCAGCTTCACCTTGAAACCTGCCACAGGGGAGGATTTGCAATGCTCTCTCTGCTGCAGGTCAATTGTCTTCTTACAATATCAGTAGGGAAACGGGGATAGTTTAGTATTCTGCAGAATCTGCAACAAGTCGTGCAGTGCATTCGAAACACAGCATTGCAGCAACACTGTCGTTTTTTTTAAAGCTTAGATTCAACTAGTATGAAGTCAGAGAAAAGGATGCCCTTTAACATACACATCAGAGTTGCCTTTGGGAAATGGTTAAAGTTCATTGGAACATTTCATTTTCTCCTTAACAAACGCATAATCAGATTTGTTTTTCGATAGACAAATCCGTATGGGAGATTATACTAGATAATAGTTAGCATTTTTTTTTAAATATTGTTATGAAGTGTTACCATAGGAAGAATTATAATGTGTAGAACTGTCAACTTTATTTATTTCCAGGGTGAGTTTTTAATTATCAGAATTAAGTCAATGTCTATAAGCAGGATTTAAGCCAAGAACAGGAGTATAGTTTTTGAAAGGACTCATCTAAATATTGTTTACACTGTGAATGTAGGGAATACCGTATTTGCTTGAATATAAGACAAGGTTTTTTTCAGAGCAAATGCTCTGAAAAAGATCCCTAGTCTTATATTCAAGGTCGTCTTATTGTCTGACCTCAAATCGAGGTCAGACTATAAGACTGGGATCCAGGTCCCCCGCAGATCTGCAAGAAATGCATTTGTTTAATATCATAATTTTTATTAAATATTAAAAAGCAATTTACATGTGAATATATACAAGTTAAACTTTTTTCCTATAGGGTAGTCTTATATTCAGGCTTTTAGTTTTTTTCCTAAAGGAATATCCAAAGTTTGGGGGGTCATCTTATAATCAGGGTCGTCTTATATTCAAGCAAATATGGTATGTAATGATGAAAGGTGTCATTGCATTTACTTGAAATTCTGCACAGTACAGTCACATTATAAACAGTGTGTAGGTGACAGATTTCCTTTAAGGATAAGACTGTTTTTGGAATGTTGCTGCCGCAGGACAGAGGCTGTTTTTACAATTCTGTGGTGTTTGTGTTTAGCTGTAATTTTCTTCTTTCTCATTTACTGCACTCACATAAATTATATATATTTTGGGGGATAAGAAATACTTTCTTTAGATACCATTATTTTTGCTCATGTAATTTAATGCAAAAATAATAAAATATGATGACTAATAAAAAAAACACTTTTTCTGCTATTTACTTGAAAAATATTTTATTCATCTACAAAAACTAATGAAACAACCTGCTAAATAGATTCTAATATGTGTCCTGGGTTTAGAAATAATCAATCTTTACCTCTTTTTCTGCTGTTTTGCAAGTCATAGAGCAATAATTGAAAGTAGTGCCAAATTTCAAGGCGAGGAATTCAAAATATCATTTTATTTCATCATATTTGCTGATGATATTATGTTAACTTTAGAGAACCCTGTTGTGTCAGTAGATGCCCTGATGAAAGAGATAGATCAATTCTCAATTGTCTCATACTATAAGCTGAATATAAGGAAATGTCAAGCCCTGACCTGCAGTATAAATAGCGCTGAATTAGATGATATCAAAGAAAACTACTGCTTTTTGTGGAGAGTAGAATATATAGAGTATCTGGGGATGAGAATAGCTTATGATCCTCAGAAAATTATCACGGTTAATTACGTACCAATGTTAAGTGATATAGCAAATAATTTTAATCAATGGAAGGGCTGGGTAGGATAAACCCTGCAAATTATTACGCTCTTCCCCGTCTGTACTTTCTATTTCGCTCAATTCCTCTGAAGGTAGAGCATAGTATTTTAGAGCAATTTCAGAATAAATTCAACCACTTTGTGTGGAGGGGTAAAAAATCAAGAGTTCCTTTTAATGTAATGTCTAGAACACATAGCCAGGGAGGACTTAGAATGCCAGATATAGTTAAAATTCACAATACCGTTATGCTCACCCATCTAGCTAAATGGTCACATACGGATATAACAAAACATACTTGGATGGTAATGGAACAACGAGGTTTATTACTGATAGATAATCTGTTTGTCCTAAAACAAAACACGAAAAAGGTCAATAACCCTATAGTTGATGACCTGTGTTTTATCTGGAAGAAAATAAGGAAAAAATACATACAAACCTACATATGTAACAAATAGAGTATTATCATTGAACGCACTAGAGAACCATGTCCCGGACCTAAACTTTAAAATCCTGGAGGGAGGCACGAATAAGTTCAATTAGCCAGATTTTAATAGATGGGAAAATCCTACAATTTGCAGACATAATCAGTAAATTTGACATACGGTCAGGAGAACTATATTCTTATTTATGAGTAAAACACTTTTTTGAAAGAGAAATAACTCAGCATCAACACAAAGTAAACATCGATATGGATGATTTTTTTTAAAGCAGCCTGGGAAAAAAAATGGGGTAAAAGAGACTTCCTAGCATTAGACTTCTGAAAAATTTGACAAGCTACCAATAGCAACAAAATTGTGTAATGAGCTACATGTATCTTGCGTAGAAAGGGACTGGATTAGAGCCATAAATATAACAAGAACCTCCACCTACTCTCTAAACATGATAGAGGTTTTCTACAGAATAATATTCAGATGGCATCTATCTTCGGTAAGATTAAAGAAGATATACCCCGATTACAATGATAATTGCTGGAGATGTTTAAATAAGAAAGTGCTGCGCAGAGTGAAACTATATATAAAAAATACTTATCAGCGGTAGATATGGTAATCCAAATGGAAATACATGTAAAGGAGAAAGAAATACAAAAACAATGTGCAATATTGCCAATAAACTGGAGCAGAAGATAATATTTCCCCCTCTGGAAATGTACTCACACTATACAGAGCCTAAATAACCGGCTCTGGGTGTGATAAACAATTGGTCCTGTGATCCATGATAGCAGTATAGGATCTCCCGATTAGGTGCTCATTCGTCAGGGGGATTAGTGTATCACGATGATATAAATAAGAATATAAACAGAAGAATATGATGTAGTATATCAAATGTAAACAAACTTTAATATCCCCCCGGAGTAGGGTTGCCACCTTGCCGGTATGGGATGTGGAAAAGAGAATCCTACTTTTTCGAATCCTTCTTGCAGCCAAACTCGTCATTACGAGATCATGGAAATCGGTGGGGCATTTAGACATTACTAAGCTTTTGGAGAAACTTGACTATCAATCCAAAATGGGAAAAGGTTATTATTTGAATAACTCTGATAAAATGGAACAAATACTACAGAATATGGTCACCATGGTCAGACAGATAAACATAGAAAAGGAACTAGCCACTGGTCCAGGGGGGGGTATGAAAGCGGCATGAATGATGTATGTATATATGTAGTATGTTATACAGTATAATTCAAAGAATGTAGGTAAGACGGGAGTAGTGTGATATATCACATAAATATGTTAAAGATATGTGTTTATTGTTTATAAGAAATTTGTTTGAGAAGCATGATTATTCAAAAATTGTGTCTTACATTTTAATTGCAAAAAAACAAAAAGAAAATTGGGGCATGTTTATCTAAATGTTTATACCAGGAATACCTCTTAATGTTTGTATATTTTTATAACGGAAAAATGCAAGAATAATAAAAAAAAAAAAGTAATGTATTGCTATTTCCTATCCATTTTTCCCTTCAGTAACCTTCTGACCCCGATCCAATTCATCAAACTAACCTAAATCTAACCCTAACTGTAACCCTAATGCTAACCCTAAGCTAAAACTAATTATAAACCTAAATTAACATTAACCCCAACTATAACCCTAATGTGAATCATAACCATAATTGTAATCCTAACCCTAGATTTACAACTCTTTTTTTAGGTGTAATGTTGCTTACTGCCCCTAGAGGCAGTCTAGCAACAAAGCACTTGCCCGAAATAGCACCCACTTTCGCTCCATGGAGTGACATCAAGGCATTACAGCAACACCACCTGAGTGGTGGATGTGATCATTGATCACATCCACAGCACGTTTAAGCAGAGTATGTTCATTTGGCATTTGACATTTTTTCAATGTCTGTATTAATAAAAATCTTTTTTTTACTAATAAATTGTAGTCCAGCTATTACAAATGCAATATTTGGCTCAATTTAATTCCATTATGTTGACGTCACAACCTGGATAAGACACTACAATGCCATTGTTATATTCCAGGGGATGTCTGGCAACTGTTGGCCTGGGTGTTTATTGGGAATTATTTACTGGGAATTATTTATTTGCCCTTGTTGCCATTTCATCAGCCCATCTCTGGAGATAGATGTGCAAGACAGGTTTGCTGACTGATAAGATACAGAGATTGATAGGGAAAAGCAAGAATGTAGGGGATGTCTTGAGCATTTTTATGTACTACTCTGTTAAAATACTTCCAATAATATAAAAGTTGAGAACACAACATAGTGGAATAGCATTTGGCTTCCTTGACATCTAGACAAAAAGGAATGTGGGTAGGTGAAGATCAATTAATATAAAAATATATATATTTTTCTCACCCTCCACTGGGTGGTATGTGTCTTCCTCAACCTTGGGTCTTCTACCAGAGGCCTGGGAATGTGAGGGTTCTGCACAGTATATTACTGTTCCTAGCACTGCCCTCTTCTGGACAGAGTGGAATCTTCCTGGAATCTGTTGGAGCCACTCTCCCAGCTTACTCACTACTGGGACCACTTTGGCCTTCACTTTCTACATCCTTTCAAGTTCCTCTTGCAGGCCCTGGCACTTCTTCAGCTTCTCATACTCCTTCATCCTGATGTTGCAGTCACATGGCACAACTATATCTTTCACTATCGCTTAGTATATATATATATGTATAATGTGTTACACAGTCATTTTCTTTCTATGCTGATGAGGTTTCCACTGGCGAGTGCTCAAGAGATTGAGCCTTGTCCTGTTTATTAAGGAATAAACATGTGCTTCTGTTATAATTTCATGTTATTTCACACACTGGTGTTTATTGTCTAAAAGGTAAGTTGCAGGTGAGTTGAGGTGAGTTGAAGTGAGATGAAGTGAAGTGAGAGGAACATTTAATTTCATTAATTTAGTTATACATTGTGCAGGGACAATCCTGGTGAGTTTGATTAGCGGGGGAAAACTTACCACGATTGTATCTGCACAATGTATAGTTAAAATAGTTAATCTGTTTTAACTATACATTGTAATAATGTATAGTTAAAATATGTTCATCTCACCTCTACTCATCTCACCTCAACTCACCTGCAATTCACCTTTTAGTGAATATACCCCACTGTTTTTGTGGGGAGTCTATTAAGAAGTACTGTTGATAAGTTCAATTGTGTGCATGTTTTCTGTATGTAATGCAGTATATGTTAATCATACCTTGCTGTTATATTTCTACCAAAGGATGTATTTTCATCGAAAAACACATTACTTCTGTTTCCATGGAACCTCTGATTCAATTTAAATGCAACAACTAGGAAACGTTTATTAATTTCGCTATGAGAGTTTATCAAATTTCTCAATCCAAAGTAGAAACCTGGGGCCAAAACCATATTCAAATGTGTGTTATCAGATGTATAGCAGCACACAAGTAATTCACTTGAAAATTATGGGACCCAACAGAACATTTACATGATGAATTTTATGCCTTTGAAAAATGAGTCAGACAATAATATAAATAAATAAGACAAACTGAATATGCTAATTGAAAAACAAAACTGAATTAGAAAGTCATATACATTCAATTGAGAAAAATACCAGAAATGTACTATATGAGCCTCATTGTCAAAGAGGATGGGCTTTGGTGAATAGCTCCATATAATTCTCCAAAAAACTTTAGGCTGTCATATGTTCTGGTGAATACAAAATAATTTAATTAAATATACTAATTTATTTAACCATGTTCAATGGAATTATATGCATATAAAGGTAGGTAAGCCACAGATAGGTAAAGTGTCCTTATAAGGACAGCAGTGACCTTGGCATAGGGCAGTGTCCTTGGTCCATAGGACATCAATAAATTGTCAGTTCAAAAAATGTCCACCATGACGAATACCATAGTACCTACCCTTGAACAGAGACACTCAATAAGCAGCAGGATATTAACATTTTAATTATGAGACAGGATAAATTCAATCAATATGACTTTATTTGTTTTGGTAACTGTTAGCAACACATGTGAGAATTTTGAAAACTTGGTTATCAAAAAGAAAGATCTCAGGATAGACCGACCAATAAAAAATGGGCAAAACAATAAGCCAGCTAATCCCAGATTATTTTATTAAACATTTGGTAGAGTTCTCACTATTGCTAAAATAGTGCAAATAATCATAATTATTATGTTCATAAATATTGCACAAAGAAGGAGCTTGCCATCTTTTTGTCAAAGGGAAAGATTTACATGTCAATAAATCTCATTGGGCTGATGTAGAATCGGTTCAAGAGTTTCAGGTTCAAGTCCTGTCCGGTTTGACTCCGCCTTGTATACATTAAGCCGGGGAAATAGCTCAGTTTGTAAATGCCCTGACTACAGAGCCTGTTCAGTCTTCAAGGCCACCGTTTTGAATGCTGGCAGTTCATTCCGAGAGTATGCACTAAAAAAAAGTTTGAGTCCCACTGGAAGAATTGTTATTATCTAGGGTAGAAAGAATGAGTGCCAGAAAACTGGGTAACAGTTGCATCCATGGATGTGGGAGGGGGATATTCTTAAGATAGCTTTCATGGTTATAAAACATTGTTAATCCTAATGCATAGGCAGGTTTAGAGGAAAACTGGACATAATGAGAGCCATTTTATTTAAAAATTGCAATTAATCAGATAACTCCAAAAAAAGAGGGTGATGTCAAAATTGGAAAACATTTAATATGTTTGCACTGTTTTGATTGTATCTTGTTTTATTTAGAAAGATATCACTACTTATTTATGTTGGAGAGAAAGCTAGAGTAGGATTTGCTCTTGCAATCTGTTCAAGAGGGTGTGGCCTATTCAATAAAGTACTGCCTGTAACGGATCGCCTGGCACCCCGACTGGGTACCTCCGTTAAAGGATGCTCCTAGCGCTTCCTGAGGACTCCAAGCACTGCAGCAGACACCACAACCACCAAACCGGAGAAGCATATGAATCCTCCCAAGCATATGAATGCTGTAGACAGTTGAATAGGAACCATACGAATAGGTTTACTCTCCTAGCAGTCAAACTGGAACAGCATTCAATAAATCCTTCCCCCAATAATGAGACGACACTTCACTTTGAGGGTTAAGCAGGAACTTTTACAGCAAGATTGAACTACTTTATTTGACAAACAACACAGACTTATATACACCAAACTGCAATCAGATAACACTTGATTAAACAATAGAAAACTTAAACACATCACCAGTAAAGCAGTATCTAGCCACTTTAATCTGGAGCCAGAAGCAAGGTAGTCAGACTGGGTGGCTGACATAACTAAACAATGGAAGGCTTAAACACATTACAGACAGGGTCCATAATCTACAGGGAGGTGTTTGGCCCTCAGGCCCCTCCAAGAACCCCAGTCAGTCAGACTGTCAGAATTCACTTCGTGACAGCGGCCACCCCCGAGAACCAAGGACGGCTACTTACTGTTCAATTACCCGTTCGCAACAATGTTGCAACGGGTAATTGAGGACACACTTTAAAATACATAAAGTCACATTTTACACATAACACACAGACATTTCACATATCCCCAGATAGCTCAGGTCTGAGCGCACATTATTAAGTGAATGGCGCTCGGACCACACAAATACAGTTTAATCGCCATGGAGCCAAAGTCTTTACAGTCAGTTTCATACGAATGGGCTCCATGGGATTCCTATCTGGGGTATAACACATTCACATAAAGTCTGGTCCATAGTCCAAAGGCAAGAGGCGGGCAAGCAGCCCCCTCCAAGGACACGTGGCGAGGCCGGTTTCGCCACACTGCCCTTTACTGATCTGTCACATAAGCCTTTGCTAATGTCCCTCACAAACTAATAAGGAATCACCTGCACAGACTGTCAGAATTCAACCCACTTTCCCTACTTCTAAATATTGTATTCAAGTTCTGTGGCTGTTTCCACTTCAGCCTCTAGTGGCCACTATTATAGTGTTTCTCCTCCTGTTATGTCATCTGCCTCGTTAACCTGAGCCCAACACTATTGGTACCTGCAGCTAATTGCAAGCAGTGCCTTTGCATTGCTTTGGTTACCGTCTGTATAGTGCTTCTGTGCCTGTACTAGCATTCCTGATTATTTTGTTTGACTCTTTGTTACAGAATCCTTGCCTGTCCTGACCAAGCTTGTTTGCCACCTGTCCTGACCTGTTTGCCTGCCTTGTGTCTTGGTTTCGTGATAATCCACCATTGTACCTCATCCTGATCTGTGTATGCCCCAGACTGCTGACTAATCTATTTTTGTATATTTGCCTGTGCGTAATGGTCCTGCTTCAGTGTGTAATCTGGGTGGTCATTTGCCTAAGGCTTAACCATATAGTATAATACCATGTAGGTGAAAAGCACTGTTCTGTTGTCTATCCTGTTGCAGCAGCTACCAGCCACTCTCAGTTACCAGTCCTGTCTCAGTCTGGTCTCAGTTTCCAGTCCAGTGCCCTGCTCAGAGGGCTGCCAATCCTGTCTCAGCTGCCAGTCTCAGTTATCAGTCCTGTCTCAGTCTAGTCTCAGCCTCCAGTCCAGTGCCCTGCTCAGAGGGCTGCTAGTCCTGTCTCTGATACCTGTCCTGTCTGAGCTTCCATCCGGTCCACAGTTATGCACCGTGGAGTGCAGAAAGACCCCACATCTTTCCCTGCAACAAGGCTTCTCCCTGATCTGCTACCCCAGGTTGTGACACAGACCATCCCAACATGCAGATACTGTATATTGGAAATAAGTATACTAGTGCTTGGTTATTGCCTTACATTATTATTGAGATATCTAAAAATGGAGTAAATCAGCTGCACAGAGCCAATAATTTTAAAATGTTGGCATTACTACCTCTTCATCTGAGGTGTTATCTGATTCACTCTACATTTATTTGAAAAAAATCTGTGGATATCACTGTATACAAAACAATATTTTGTCTTTTGTTGGATGACGATTTGGCAATGAGTAATCAACACATCTTAAAATATTGTGAGAATATTAACCATTTGGTAATATAACAGCATAGCATATTCATTATGAGTACACTGTGTGCAAAACAGCTTTTAAATGTCAAGAAAGGTTTTCAGGGTCACATAATAATAATGTTATTTTCCCTTTCTAAGTTAATATGGTGTACATTTAAAAGATATCACCACCTGGAAGAGTTTCTTAAACTACAAATAGCCAAAGTCCCCTGAACAAAAAGCAGTAGATCCCATTTTTTCTCTAAATAATTTTGCTGAAATTACCATCCTAATAATAGTGATTTGGACAGTAAGTAGAGGAATGTTTCAATGGTAATTGATTTCCAATGTTCTGCAAAATAATAGATGCAGAGTGAATGTGCTATTACATTACATACAGCATGAAGGCCATTCGGACATCAGTTGGCTGGTCTGACATTTCAGTAAGAATAGAGGGGAAGCAGAAAAAATACATTGGACTATGGAACTACTGCCGAATGTCATTTTGAAAGTGCATTTTAACATTACATACTTTCTCTAATATTATTCGAAATGGGAAACTATTTTAAAATATGGCTGGTTGGAATTTACTGTGTTAACAGTTATTACTGGACTTAGTTCCGAGTGTGAAAATAATATGCCAAACAAAAAAAGATATGTAATAGCATTACAAATATTTTAAAGGGACGCTGTCACTTAAACTTTGTTTATACTGCAATTGCAAGGTAGTAAAAAAATGAAATATTAAAAATGGTGTATACATGGTGTTAGCAGAGCTGCAAGCAAGTGGATAGAGAAATGCATAGGAAAGGGGAAAATGTGCTTTAGACACAACTGCGGTGTCTCATGTTGATGACATCACTTGTGGCTTATTATGCGAATGAACTGCAATGCTGATCAACGGTGAACATTGCATCAGGTTATTTGTTGCCACAGCTGTATGTTTTGTGTGAGAGGCGGGTAGGAAGTGATTTTCACTTTCATTGTTTTCAAGTTAAATTTTGTCCCACCCGGCTACTTAGCTTTAGGGCAGTATATAGGTAGAAATGTGTGGCATATTTGTATTTATTTATTTAACAGTGGCCTCTGGCCCCAGCAGAGGAATAAGGGAGGGTTTTGTTTAAACACCATAGCTCCTTTACCACTGAAGTAGCTTTTTAACGCACTTCACTTTAGCCCAGTGTGTTTAAGCTAAATTGCACATTATAATTTTGGGCACCAGTATATTGAATTGATATTTAAGCACCTTTCTTGGACTCTCCTTGTACAGAGCATGGAATAGGGGTAAGCGTATAGGAAAGGGTATTTCAGGTCGAACATTTAAAATATTATTACAAAAAATATGGAATGCATGACCAAATTAAATATTTTTTTGAATATACTTAAAAAAAAAAATCTGTAATTACGTCACGGCGAAGACCTTCATTCTAAGTTTATGAACCAATCCACAAGTTTGTGATATTCTTTCTTGAGTGCAAGCAGGGACAAGCATGGCGAGTTTCCTCTACTAAGCAAATGCACCAGGTATGCAAAGTGCAAATTTTTGATTTAGATTTTCAGTATCATATTTAATATCAATTTTCAATATCATTTGCTATTTTCATTTTTATAAGTTAGAAATACAGTATTTTACTGCTATTTTTAAAGTTCAGTTGATGCCACTTCTGTTAGGGCTATATATCACTGTAGTGATATATAACGTCTTAATAAAGTTTGTTGTTGTGTTTTCACTCTGGAGATGATGTGTTCCATGCCATCTATCCACCTAGTCTCGTTGGTGATGGGCAGGTTGACTCGGGCTGGGAGTCGTCACAGGGGTAGGGCCAGCCCCTCTTTTCGGCCCAACAATAGGAGATTGATGAGAGTGGGAGGGAAATGGGGGGGGGGGTTACTTTTTCCCCTGGATTATGTGGTTGTGTCTCCCTGATGGCACAAAACGGAGGAGTAGCCTCTTAATTTAATGTTAAAGCCATATTTAAGGGATTAATTCACCACGAGAATTCACACATATTCAACTACAATTGCTCTCCTGAGGAAGCTGACATCAGAGCTGGCAAAATGCGTTGAGATTCCGCTTTTTCGGTGGAAAACAAGTACCTGATCATCCCATCCAGGATCGTAGTTGTACTATCTGTCAGGAATACTATACTATATACTATATGCAAGTTGCCCTTTTCATCAATCATGTGCTTGATTCTGTTACTGAAGAACACGTGTTAGTTTTTACACTATATACTATATTTATTATATTACACTATATATTTTTTATATTCTTTCCCTTGTACATGTGCCTCAGTTCTGGATTGTTATGATTTCGAGTTCCCGAGGAGCACTTTAGAGGTGCAGTACACTAGGAGTATAATTCTTTATTTATTATTTCACTGTGTTTACTAGTGGTTTTGTTGCTTTTTGTTTTGTATCATATACCCTTTTTAAGGGATCTAATGTATTTGGTAGCACCACCTATTTAGGTAAATGCCATACCTGTATTATACTTAACACAAAGAGTCCCTAAATTGATTTGCTTTAGGCACTACCACAGTTATTGAAACCAATTGCACTGGCTTAAACACCCCAAATGCCAACAAATAAATATTAGGAATTTTGGCAGAATAGTATCATAGCAGTTAAACCCCAATATAACAAATGCTTGGAAAGGTAATAATAATTATTTAATAAAACAATGTTATAAAATATAAAATTATTAACATAAAAAATACTAGCTAAACAATTGTCTTAACAATATAAATTATCTTTATGCTATACATGCTATATGTTAAGCAAAAGACTAGAAATGGGTTTCTCCAAGTTACATTTAACTTAAGTATAAAATTATAAAATGAAACAAGTTTATACTTAATCCCCACGTATAATGATGAGATTCATCTGGATCAATTGGTTCCCGATGGATCTGAAGGAAGTTACTAGGCCTAAACACACCACATTGCTTAGCTAGATTTTGGACCTGCAGGCTGGGTGGATAGTTTGGTAACATCTTCACTGTTTCTCACTCACTGCACGAGTTCTAGCTACTTGAATAGCATTATCAAAATTACAACCCCTCCTAGAGGCACACCAGCCCCCATACTGGATACTGTGGAAAACACAAGAAAAAACATTCTTTGTTTGAAACTAACCCTTCCACTCAAGGTAAATGCCATTTTAATCAAAGAGAATACCTGAACATAAAAATGAATCCTTTTATGATCGTAAAAGCACAAAATATTGTTGTCACAACACATGTATAGATCATTTTTCGTAATGTTATATGCTCCACATTCACAGTATAAGCAGTATTTAAGTTTGCCCTTTAATAATACTCATTTACCCATCTAAGTCATATACATAATTGAGATAACCCCACAAAATACAACTATGAGGGTTGAGCAGATTCTAGTGTTAAGTGGGCCTATAAAAAAACAATTCTGAGCTATTTCCTTAACTTATGGTGACAAACCTCTCTCTAATAAATGCTTTTTTTATGGGTAAAATATCTCCTTACTATTCTAGTCACTATTAACAGTGCCACAGACTTTTTTGATTGGTCCCACTCGATTGTGCTCTGATGGAGATAGAGGATATAGTGCAATACAGATGCAATGTTAATGTGTAGAATACAAAGTGCTAGAGAGTTGTAAAGAGGTTAGTGCTTCCACAGGCTGCAAGTGTACAGAGTTCTTCATGTATGTAGCCCTCTGTTGATTATGTATATAGAAATGATAGAGCAGTCAGCACCACACTGATTCTTGCTTTATTTAGCTCTTGTTGCTTCCATGATTGGCATTTCGTCCACAGAAAATATTGTACACAACTTGGGTCTGTCGGATGTATAGTGTCAAAGCAAAGAAATTAGCTTAAACGTCCTGCCCACTTTAGACTCCACTACAGAAAAAGCAGAAAAAGTACGTATTATGTTACAGTTATGTGAAGGAAGTATGTGGATATGAAGGTTTCGTTTAATAATTAGGCTTAATGGTTTATGTACTTAGGATTTGTAGTTTCATTCAGTTGCATTCTGGTTAATTCTCATATTTATTGTCATTCATTCATAGTTTGGCTGCAATCACAGACAATTATTGCTTTTCCTATTTACTTTTTTTATCTATCTATCTATCTATCTATCTATCTATCTATCTATCTATCTATCTATCTATCTATCTATCTATCTATTGATCTATCTATCACCAGTCTAACCTTTTATCTATCTAACTACTAGGGTCCACTCAATAAAGAGTGAATGTCAGGGAACTGCAGGGAATTGAGGTGGGAATTTCAAACTTTAGGCCAATGTAGACAAGTTGGAAAAATTATTCTATGAAGCTGAACGGGAGAATTTTTCCAGCTCAGCCACTTTGACCTGAAGTTTGAAATTCCTGTCTCAACTCCCTGCAATTCTCCCTTTATTGAGTAAACCTTACTGTGTTAACAGTAAGGCCCTTGCAATAAGTCGAATAAGCAACTAATGGCATAGTGGTTTAATGTGCCTTATACTATGTAGCTATATAATAAGATACTCAAAAGTGAAAAAAATTTCATGTTTAGGACATTGGCATTTTAGGCCTTTACCACATTATGTTCTATTGGTTAGGATAACGCTTTTTTTCCTCTTTTTCTTTCTTTATTTTCCTTTTAATACTTTAGTATTCCAAATAGCAATACATTATTATATCAAAAAACAAAACATTTTCAGCATTAATATAATTGTTAAAAGTCGTTCACTATCACTAGCTTAACCTCAGTCACATACCACTTGGATTCACCCATATTATTCAGAAGGAGCTGGAGCATCTGCTTCCCCCGCCCCTCCTGTGTAAATGGGAAAGGTGGAGTAGGGTAAAAAACATAACCAGTACTGCCAAACTTGCGACGAATATAGAAAGTCATCGCAAATATGCAGAGATTAAAAAAAAGAGAAAAACAACAGCCACACATGAACACACGGGACAAGCAGACAGAAAAAAACACAAAAAACACATGGACAAGGACTCTGTTCCTGGCCACCACCCAGGGGGCTATTATGTTTCCTTTTTTTCCCTTCTCTCCTATTCTTTACTTTTAATTAGTCTCAATCATTCCCTTCTCCTTTTTAGTTCTAAATTACCATCTGCGTCTCTCAGACTGAGTCTTCCCTAAGGTGTTCTTCCCATTTTTCCCATTATTCTATCTTTGGGCTAGGCCTTATGCTTTGGAGAGATATGCCTCTTACCATTTTGCACTATCATGTGATTATTTCTATGGTCTTCCATTTCTTGGCGATTACATATTTAACTGCTGTTAGTAAGTGTATTAACATTCTTATCCCCTCTCTATTTGTCTCTAGTAAATTTATGTGTAGGATTGCCCTTTCTGGGGTCAGCTCCCAGTGGGTCTCGAAGAGGGCAATCAGTTTGTCAGAGACTACTCTCCATGTCTTAACAAGTCCCACCATATATGTTTCATATTTCCTCTGTCTCTCCCGCATCGCCAACACATTAGTATAAAGCTTTTAGCTTGTGTCCACTATAGGGCTACATAAAGTGTTTTATTGGGAATCACTACATTGATTGTCACTGTCAGTGCAGCGTCCTCACTGTTGAGGGGATGTCTTCACTTGGTACCGGCTCCCTACCCTTCTGTAGTGGCGTCCTCTGGTCTCTGCCAAGATCCAACATGGATTCAACATGGACATGCTCACACTTTCGCCCTCCACTCGGCGCAACGTTTGAATAGTAGTTCATCTTAAAGGGGAATTACACATTTTTTATAATATTATTGTATTCCACCCATAATTAACCAGGGCGCATGGCTAGTTATAAAAACATTTACATTTGGCTCACTTCCTTTGCTCTCTTCCTGTGATAAACCCCTACTTGTTTCTCTTGTAGTAGCGCTTTTCTAGTATTGATTTTTCCTGTTATTGACCCAGCTTTTCCTTATTTTACTTTTGTCTTGTTTTGATTCACCTTTACCAATTTGGTTTATCTATGACTAAGAACCTGAGCTGCCTGCCATGAACCCTGCTTGTCTTTGTTTTACGAACCTGAGCAGTCTGCCCTGAACCCTGATAATTTACGTCTATGAACCTGAGCCACCTGCCCTGATCTTCATTTGTCTATGATGATTATGACCCTGTGCCACTTGTTCAGACCTTGGTTTCATCGTCTGTTTTTGTCCTGGTCCTCTCCTGTTGTACTCCAGGATTATCCCTGTATATCTAAACCAAATAACCCTGCCAGACCTTGTTCCAGACTCTGCTTCAGAGTCACAATTCTCCTAACCTTTATTCCTACACTTTGTGACATTTAGTCAAAGGCTATTTGTTTCAATAAAAGACTACATAGCAACCATTCAGTAGGAGGATAATAAGTGTAGTAATGATGATAGGAATAATACCAATAATGTGCAACTTCCAACCTAGCAATCACCCTTACGTGATTACCACTACCCCTTTGCTCTAATCAGCTCTCTGTGAACATCAAGTATTAGTGGAAATTATTAACATACTAACGATTTTAATGCTAGACCAATGAAAAATACTTTGCATTGGAATATTTATTAAGTTGAATTATGTGTCCATAAATAAACCATGACTCATGTTGCAATGAACACTGGGAAACGGCTGCATGCCAACATTATCTAGAAGGTGACACTTTTGAAAAGTTGCATAAGAAAAAAACTGCAGAAATTGTATTATTTCTAATGAAATATGAACAAATCCTCCTACGCTCGACATTACAAGTTAGTTTACCAATTCAAGTACAAAATAGCACGGAAAACTGAAAATCATTACTTTCCCTGTTGCTAGCTTAATAATCTTCTTATATACATTGATCAGATGATTAAAACAAATAAATGCATACACCATTTTTTTGGTCTTATAAAGTTTTTATAATTTTTTTGTATTAAAAAGAAAAAGCTATAATTACCACAAAATACCAAGAAATGTCCAAAGCACAGCTTAAAGCAAAGCCAAACACCCTATGAATGCAAACTCTGAATAATATTAATGTTATCATACAAGCACTCATTCAAGTATTTTGGTGTTTGTTTGCTTTTAATTGTTTTATTTTATTCTGTCCTATGACAAGAGACTAACGGGCAAGAATATGACTATTTGTACCATATCATCGAAAGGGGCAGAAGCTTGCACTGACACTGTCAAATTAGTGACCTTTGTAGGTGCATGAAAATTGGAGAGTTGGCCAAACAAAAAAGAAGTTGGTGATGATCTTCACCTCCCCCCAAATAACAAGGCTTTGGTTTATTTAACATAGTGTCTCCGTAGCAGCTCAAAAAATCTTTCAGTGGTCCTTAAAACACATGTGGCCCTTCTGTTGACGAGGGGGACAAGGGACCTGAACACCACCAAAATGCGGATGTTAGCAGTAAAAAGGAAATGACGCAAAAAGTGTGCAATTTCTGATTGCATGGAAACAAAAAATGCCAGACTGAGAGTGATAAACACATGAAAATAAAATTAAATGTTATTTCTAACTACTATATACACAGCAATGGGTCTATTCATGAAAAGATGAGTTGCAGAGGTGAGCTCCTCCAGCTAGAAGAACTCAGCTTGTCGTGTATGCTGCATATTTAAATCTTTAAAAACACTCACTTTCTTTAACACAATATTATGAAGACCCAATTCTTTTCCTATTGCAAAAGGAATTCACCAGGTTTGTCCCTGAATAATGCACAGTTAAAGAGTCACTAAAACCATGTGTAATGAAGCAGAATGGTGCACTGAGTGCAAAAGCTAAGAATAGGGTATTTCCATATTGCTGAACATCACTCCATGATAGCAAAGAATTGATGATTATCTGTCTCAATCATTGGTGTGCATGAATTTCAATCACATGCATACAACCAATCACCAAGGAGGAAATAATTATCACCTCACCCTGCTAGAGGTTTGTCCAGGATTCCAGACCCAGGTCAAGCCTTAGGGGTTGCAACCTGTGTGAACACACATGGCGCAACACCCCAGGGTGCGCCACAAGAAAAAAAAATTGCCAGTAGAGGCACTGGATGGGGAGATTAAAAGATCTCCCCTCACCAGCCCTCTGCTAGGCAGCACTGCTGGATCTGGGGAGGGGGAAGAGCTCACTGGGTGAGAGGTGTAGCTCCGCCCCCACCCTGTGCAGCAGAGCGGCGTCTGCTTCACGGGGAGTCACTGGCAGAATGAGTAAGTTGCGCTCCACACATGCAGTGATAATCCAAGGTATCGGAAATCTGATGCCCTGCATCATCACTAAGCGTGAGGAGCATGAACAGCACTTCCTCATGCTGCCCGCAGCTCCCCGTGAAGCAGACGCCGCTCTGCTTCACAGGGTGGGGGCGGAGCTACACCTCTCACCCAGTCAGCTCCGCCCCCTTGCCATAAGTAAGAAAGGGAGAGGGAGAACAGAGGAGGAGGAGAGAACAGAGGAACTGGGGGAGGGGAGAACAAGAAGGGAGGGAGAGAGAACAGGAAAGGGGAGAGAGAAGAGAACAGGAGGGGGAGAGAAGAGAACAGAGGAGGGGGAGAAAAGAGAACAGAGGAGGGGGTAGAGAAGAGAACGGAGGGGGAGAGAACATATTTGGGGAGGAGGGGGAGAGAGAGAACAGATATGCGGAGGAGGGGGAGAGAGAGAACAAATATGCGGAGGAGGGGGAGAGAGAGAACAAATATGGGGAGGAGGGGGGAGAGAGAGAACAGATATGGGGGAGAGAGAGAACAGATATGGGGGAGTTGCAGAGAGACACATACACTGCAAGGAAGAGGAAAGGGACAAACATGGGAAGGGAGAGACACATACATGGAGGAAGAGGAAAGAGACAGGTATGGGGGGGCACCACGGGGGAGGTCCGCACAGGGAACCGAAACACTTAAGGCCAGCCCTGTCCAGACCAACAGCTTGGAATTCTCAAGGTGCTCCCTGGCATTTGCCTGATTAAAATATCACCAGGAGGGTTTAGTCCCTCTTTAAGTCGGTGATATGCAAGGTTCCTGTTCCTCTCACCTCAACTTCTTTGCACCTCTCTTTCTGTGAATAGACTTTTTAATGATTATGCATATTTCTGCATGTGTAAATTGTTATACTGTATGGTGTGATGGTACATTTTCGTTTTAAACAGAATTCTGCATGGTTCTATGATCAGGGTCTATAAAAACTGCAGTAGCTGTAGAAATTCACATTTTAGCTTCCACTAAATTCTAACCATTAAGTAAGAATACATATGCATTATAAGTGAGTATTAAGCACAAGAAATGTTTGCTTATATTGATATTCTAGACCTTTTCTCCATTCCCTTCTCAATATATAATTAAGCTCCACAAGTCCTGAAACACATAAGGCATATGTCCTTGTCTACATCTATGTTACCACACTTTACTATCTGATAAAGTATAGCAAAGCATAATTGCTTTATATGGTGATCTCTGTCCCTATCCACAGTTAAATACAATTCAGATTAAAACGCTCGTAAAGCAGCACCTAATGGTCTGGAAAAATAATATCATGACATGGTAGCTTCTATCATTGAGGATATGTGTTCGCCTAGAAATAACTAAACTTAAAACCAGACTGTGGGGTAAAACAACGGCCACAGCACTTTATTTAAATAGCCATTGCATTTACAATCATATACACATATATACACATTCCACCTATGTATATATATCCATAATTAATACAATGACTAAACATAACAAAAACATAAATATTAAAACATTCCATATACAGGAAAACCAATCAAGCTTGCAAGTGTATCCAGGTGGCTGCCGAAGTCCATGTTCTGGGCATATCCCAATGCCCCCAATACCTGAGGTTCGAGGTACCACTTTCCCCTCGAACCTCCCACCAGAGTCCCGATTGACTCTCCCCAATCCAAATGTTCCATTAACCCTCCTGGATACCCTGCAAGCTTCCGCCAACGCTGTGACATGTAATAAATAAATAAATAAAGGCTCATTAATCATAAAATTAGGGAGGGTGGGTGGGACAACAGGTATATGGGGAAAATTTTTCCTAAAATGGCCCCTGAACTTCCTGTTCCTGTCTTTTATACTCTCCCAACTCCTCCCACTGATTCCCACTATAGGCTGACATATTCTCTCAGCACCCTGTCATGATTGCCCCTCCCCGACCTTGTCTGGGGGCTACATGCCTGGTTGGAAGACTGAGCTTATTCTCACTTTTTTAGACACAATTGTTCTACCCTGAAATCATTTTTGTTCAACTTAAATATCAATAAAATGAAATCACACATTGTTTCTTACCTTGTCTTTTTGTAATTACTATATAGATATGTAGATGTGTATATATATATATATATTGTGGCAGTGTGAGGGAAAACTGCTATATTAGCCCCAGAATGGCACTTTCAGTGTTCCCTGACTAGATGGGGTTAAAAATCGGGTTACTCCAGTACATCAGTTAGGGAGCTATATATATCATCTGGATAGGGTAATCACTCTCCTGTGAAGAGTTGGGTGGAGGCAGCGAGACTGTGAGTCAAATAGACTGCTAAAAGTGTGGAGGAAGAAAAGGTATTTTTGCAAGCCTTTAATTTTTGTTTGTTAAACTACTGGAGTCAGCTCAGCTGCCCAGTAGCATAGAAAGGGTACTCTATGTTAGTTAGTCTCCAGTGTGGAGTAGGAGTTTCTTTTGTTTTACTGTTTTGTTTTGCTGTGGCTCAATTGGGGACGGCTTGCTAAATAAAACTTTCCTCATCTTGGAAGAAAGAACCGTTTATGTTGTTTATAACCCAAGCCCCGGCCAGCCTGCTATATATATACACATTCGCTAATGCACTCAGCCTGACAGTTATTCAAACTTCTCTGCCCAGGTGGTGTGTCTCTCCATGCATAGAATCCAAATAATCCACTCACTCACAGGACTTAGTATCAAACATAGTCGATTTTAATCACTCCACAAAAATACCTTATATGAGTTTTATCAACGTTTCGTTAGGCGCCGCAATCCTTTATCAAGACCAACAGTCTCACCGTGCGAGGGGTGGAGCATTCACCCCTCAATCTCATCAAGATGCGCCCAATACAGCGGCTTTGAGGTGCACTTATAGTCGGCAAGTCATGCGGGCTGCACCCCGATGACCAGTGAGCCACATGTTTGACGCCCTGTTCTAGTCTGTGTGCCCCAGGGAAGGAGGCTTATTAGCTGACATTCAGGTAAAAGGTTGCTGAGACAGTTTTGATATGTGGTTGTTTAAAACTAATTTTCCTCTTTGTCATTTAATGCCCCCATCCAAGTTAGTATATATTTATAATTAAGTATTAAAATTCATATAAAAGAACATTTTAAAAAAAAAATATTTTTCACTATTTCCCCAGTGATTCTACACAACTAGTGAAATACTTACCCACTTACCCCAACTAAATAATACAAAAAACAAGGCAAAAACCAGACAAAAATAATCAAAAACAAAATCTGAGCTGTACAATGTCCATCAGACCTAGAGCACGGGCATGCAAGGGTTAAATGAACTTAACTATATAAAATACATTGTAAAATGGTAACAAAATATAAATAAAAAATGGGGAAAATAGAATAAGCACCATCAAGTAGGAAGGTCACTGACCACAGCAAGGGATCAGAAGGGTTAGTTGCAGTTCACATTTGTACATGAACTGTTGCTGTTACATTTTTTTCTATACCTAACAATCAGTGTGAGAGGTACAGAGTGTGACTTGGAGGCAAACATTAAAAACAATTTCATATGAACATCTGTGATACATATATCAAAGTGATCACATGATCGTCAGACCTCCAATTGGGTCCAGTGACATTGCCTCAGTTTGTATTCCTGGTACTGAGAAACACTGGGTAGCTGTGCACAGCACATCTTTACTGAAGGAGGGTTTATCCCATCATAAGGTTGCAATCAGCGTGGGGGCCATGATGGGATAACCTGTCATAAGGTCGCGAAGGGGCTAATGTCAATAGTTTGGTAAGTCACTGAGCATGCAAGCTAGATAAAGAGATTGCTTCAAAATTTAAAGGGGAACAGCATCACTCTATCTGGTAATTTGTAGGGCCTCCTCTAACGCAATATCTCCCAAGCTGTCCAGGAACACCCAAGTATAGGTGCATGACACATGCTGTGGGTACTGTTTTACGTCCTTTAGGTTCAATGTGGGTGCAGAAGAAGGATAAAAAAATAAATACATTTTTTTCAATAACATCTTTATTACTTATGAAAATAGTTGAATATATTAATAAAATAGTGGGGAAGGAAGATACATACATACATGGTTAGAGGTACAAAGAGACAGTCATAGGGGTAGAGGACACAGACATGGGAAGGGAGAGGAGAGAGACAGGTGAAAGGAGAGAGAAAGACATGGGAGAGACAGAGATTGGAAGGGAGTGGAGAGAGGCAAACATGGGAAGAGAGAGTAGAAAGACATGGAAGAGAAAGGCATGGGTAGGGAGAGGAGCAAGCAAACATGGAAAGGGAGCGTAGAAGGACAGACATGGAAAGGGAGCGTAGAAAGACAGACATGGAAAGGGAGCGTAGAAAGACAGACATGGTAAGGGAGAGGAGAGAGGCAGACATGGGAAGGGAGAGGAGAGAGGCAGACATGGGAAGTGAGAGGAGAGAGAGAGACAGACATGGGAAGGGAGAGGAGAGAGAGAGAGACATGGGAAGGGAGAGGAGAGATACATACATGGGAAGGGTTGTATGCAATATGGATACATAGTGGATTCATTACTACCCCTGTCATATGTATGTTTAATGCCAGGACATTACTTTAATCAAGGTGTGGATCTCATAGAACTACCGTGATTAAAGGACAGATGTAGGCAACAAATGAAGATCTGTTTAATTGAAAGATGGCATCAAGTATAGGTGTTTTAAATTGAAATGTGTAAATTGAAAGAATACAAATAAACTTATCTTATTCAGTCCTCTTTAAGCCACACTTCTCTTTCAGGGGGCTGACATGTTGTTAAGAATGTTGGCTCAGATCTTCATTCACCTTGGGTCAAAAGAAGTAAGATCTATTCATATAAATAGCAATAAAATGGTAGTATTTCAGAAAGTGTGGTTAAAATGGATAGCTCTTTGGTGTGCAAGTAATAAAACAGTGGGGAAAAAGTTGGTCAAATGCAGCGTCCTGTTTTTTTAAAAAAAAGGTGCTGAGGAAAATCTACCCAACGCTTGATTAGCTTTACTTTTGTTCCTCTTGGATCTAATTCGTTGGTTAATACACTTGTTCCCATGAAACTTCCGCTGGATTCATAAAAAAGTTAAATGTTCACAACTGACAAAATGAGGACCAATTAAACTATATCTAGTAATTAAGATAACTTGACAAGAATGGAAATGTTTCACCCTATTTATCATCATTTCCTAACAACTCTGCCAATGTAAGTGATGTGAGAAAATCCCATTGTATTCATAAGCTTCAAATGCTTAATAGACCATCATGTACAATGAAATCTAATTATCTCAGTCAGTAATTGTATGACCCCTGTATGGTGAATCATACCCTACTTTCATAGATTGTAAAAAGATTTCATACATAGGCAGTATTTTTCCCAGTCAGAAATGAATCTCATTTCTAACTTGCAAAGAATAATTCTATTCCATCAGAATTTATTATGGTTTATGGTTTCAAATGATAAAATATGTTCTTAGATATTTATACTAGGGTCAAAGCAGAACAGAACATACCACACTTTCTGCTTGTATTCTCCATGACAACACATATAGTTTAATTAATCCCAACTGGTACAGTATTAACCTCTATTTGGCAATTTCAGAAAAAAAAGATTGTGAAAAATGTATTTTTTTTGTTTTGCTTTTATTTAATTAACATTTTCTGTGTTTAGCAGAAAAATAGGAGCAGAGGTAGGACAAAAAGTATGGAATAGTCATTAATATCTGCCTTTAGGCTCATGAATGCAATCAAAATGGAACTTTATGATTCCTTTCTAGTGAATGTTACAATGTTTCAAGGCAAATTTGTTCTCTCTGCAGATTCCATAATCTGGTGCCTTCATCTTGTATTGAACTTTAGCGAACACCTTTATCCTGGACACTGACAGAAAAAAACAGATAGGGTGTATCTAACAGAAGCACAAGAACAAATTCCTAGCTTCAGGAACCACAGGGCACCAGGAGGAAATGTTAAACACAAGAAGATATCCATATCAGGAAAGCAACAGGGCTCTGCATGTGAGAACCATTAAAGAAAGGGGATGAAGATAAAAAATGGATTAAGTCAGTTTTTCATTATGCTGCACTGTGCTGTAACCTTTCTAGATTCAGCAATTGGAAGTGTCAGGATTCTTCAACAGCTCAGACCCTGTCAATGGAGGGTGAGGGTAAGTTTAGCTGAACTTGAGTACTCGGCTGATATCTAATGCTTGTCAATATAAGTCAATGAGCAGTGATTTTGTAAGTTGTCAGTACAAGGATGTCTATAGATTTCCTTCATGTGTTCAGATTTATAGTTCCATGGTAGATACTTTGGTAGCTAGGCCTTAAAACGTATTCAATATCATCATGTGTGGAATAACATTATATACAGCATCCAACCCCTTGTTGGGTCACCAGATCTCATGCTAATAATACATAGGTTTAGATGTAGACATGTAAAAGAAGACAGATATATAAACATGCCTGAGCCTTTTTCTGCTTATATTAATGTGTTACCTTGTGTGTGGGCACTGCTACTCTAGTGGTAGCAGTGCTATTTTATTTAAATCCATTTATAACATGACCACTGATTGGACACCAGGTGTATCACACTGACGAGGCCTATGATAGGCCAAAACAAAAGTCTATGGTTGCTGTGATCCTCATGCAAAGGAGGCTTGTGTTGCATTTTGGCTGTGGACTGCCCTGATATGATAATAGAGAGGTTGCTTCTGAAGTGTTGATGGTAAGCAAAAAATAGCGATGTTCTTGCCGAGTAGGTAGCATACTTTAGGGCAAACTATTTCAGTGCTGTCCATTATCTGTCTCTCGCTATATAAAATATATACATGAATATGATGGATCTTATAAATACAGTATACAAGAATAATGTGATAAAATATGTACAAGATTGTTTTGTTTTTTGCTTTTTATTGCTTTTATACAGGTTTATTTCTCTATTGGGTCTATTAAAATTCAACTTTGGAGGTAGACTTTTTTTTGGCACCCGAGTTTGACCTAGAAAAAACTCCACGTTCAAAACTTCCCCATTGAATTTTATGGGAGGTGAAATGATCAAAGCTAATTTTTTAGACACTGGGGTCTATTCACTAAAAGTTGAGTTGTAGGTGAGTTGAGGTGATAGGAGCATTTAATTTAGCTATACATTGTGCAGGGACAATCCTAGTGAGTTTGCTTAGCAGGGAAAACTTACCTGGTTTTTACCTGCATAATGTATAGTTAAAATAGTAAGATGAAATGTTCATCTCATCTCAACTCACCTTGTCTCACATAAACTCACCTGCAATTCATCTTTCAGTCTCAAATATAGCTTTGATCATTTCACCTCCCATTACTTACTTACAAATTTGACTTATGGAGCTATTCACTAAAATATGAGTTGAGGTGAGTAGCAGGTGAGTTTAAGTGAATAGCAGGTGAGTTGAAGTGAATAGCAGGTGAGTTGAGGTGAGATGAACATTACATCTCACTAATTCATCTATACATTGTGCAGGAACAAACCTGCTGAGTTCCCCCTCTAGATAAACTCATTAGGTTTCTACCTGCACAATGTATAGCTGAAATGGTGAGATGAAATGTCTATCTCACCTCAACTCACATGCTATTCACTTCAACTCACATGCTATTCACTTCAACTCACATGCTATTCACTTCAACTCACCTGATATTCACTTCAACTCACCTGCTACTCACCTCAACTCACCTTTTAGTGAATAGCCTCATCAGTCTAAAAATTAACGTCAACCTCCAAAGTCAAATAGACAGCATTCACCACAAATATAACATTCTAATATATCCTTTTCTATTATGTGTCACTATTTTTTTTGTTATATTTGTTTTCTGAAATGTAGCTTTTTTTTTTTTTTAGCACAGTTTTGGTTCACATTGAGATTTTGTTTTTTTCTGATATAGCTAATACATCTTTCACCAGTAAGTATGCTATACATTGTCTCCATTTATGCAGTTGTGGTGACTCGACAGGACATAGTGCCAAATGTGTTAAGCATGTCCAAAGTTTTTCTTTTTAAGAAACCCATCTCAGATGGAGTTTTTGACCCCAATCCCCTTCAGGCATACACAGTGTAGGTATAAAATGATGCTTACCAAACAGGTGTGAGCATGCAGCAAAAACAGTGTGATAGGCTGTACAATCTATACAAAAAACAAAAACTGTCTGCGCTTCTCAACCTAATAAAGTTGGCAACAAATTTAAATGAGAGGTTTTGGTTAACACTGTTAACACTGTTTTTGCTGCATGCTCACACCTGTTTGGCAAGCATTTATTTTATTTGAGCCTGTAACTAACTTAGCGCACCAACGTTTTTCTTTTCTCTGCTTGCACATATTTGAGGTTGTTGGCTCCTCATTGTCTGGTTGCAGCTTGCTGTTATAGGGTTAATTGGGTTAATTGGGAGGAGGTTTAATTGCACCTCTTCCAACACATTTAAATAGGTTTTGGTAGCAGTATTACTGCTTTGTGTGCCCACTAGATAGGAGGTGAGAGCAGGTTCTCGCCATATTGAGAGTGTGTCTTTACGTGGCGGGTGAGCTTAATTATGCTTTGGCCAATTCATATAACCAAAACCTCTCATTTATATTTGTTGCCAACTTTATTAGGTTGAGAAGCGCAGACAGTTTTTGTTTTTTGTTTTAAATAATCCTCTCATCGCTGAAGACTTGAGAATAAATATGAATTTGGTTATGTCTTGTACTATTAATTGCACAAATTGCATTTTATTTTGGCTGTATTTAAATTATTGTGGTATACTGCAACTTAATATTAATGGGGATTCAATAAGCCACAGATGCGAGTAATGAGTCTGTCAAATATTTTCTAATCATACAACCATGTATTTAAAATTTTCATATACATTTTTGTTATTTCAGCTTAACCATTCTGCAAGAACTACTGGGGAATGAGTATACAAACATAGCACTAATCCCTGCTTATCTTCTGAACTAGAAACATTGTAATAGCGTGATGGACTCACTGTTTTACCCCATAACTTTCAGATGCTGATACCCATCCATGTTGTAAACAAGCTATTTGTTTGATTTCTAGAGCCATCTTCAACACTGAATTCAAATTGTTCTGTCACTTAACTATGTCTCTGATATTGTTTGCTTTTGAACCGTTTTTTTTTTTGCATTTCCCCATTTATCTTACCTGACTCTGTCTGCCTTGCACCAGTATTTCAACTAAAATGGATTTCTTTGACCTTGAATCCTGACCTCTAGAATGTCTGAAAACTTGCCAGACTGGGTCATCAAGATTGCCCTTGAAGTATTCTTCATGCAAAGGTTTAAGGCCTGTTTTTTGCAATTTGGATGTCAAACACAGTTTGCTAATTAACTATAATACCACATAAACACTAGAGACATTCTACCACTAGAGTACACACTAGAGACATTCCACCACTAGAATAAACACTAGAGACATCTTTACATTAAATCAGGTAAAGTAGAAACATGACTAGAGACTATATATGATTATGTTTTAAATATGAAAATGTGTGTAGGGATTTGTGTATATATAGCTACACATATGATGTACTTGTGTTTGCATTATTTACCAATGGTTAACATCTTAATCTAACTATTTACACAACATATATTTGTGACCATGGACAAGCCATCTTTACCACAGATGTTCTGGGTCCAAGCACACTGCAGGGAGTCTACTTAAGTCCAGTAGTCACTGCTGCTTTATACATTCACATTTTCCCTTGCCAGGGTGAATGACATGAAACTTGTTTGCATCTTTAACAATATACCTGGTCCACATTATTTTCCATTACCATTATTTATCTGTCTCCTATGTGTCCATTAGTCAGGTTCCATTACAGACTGTTTATTAATGTTTCCCTTTCATCCTGCTGACTCTCATTCACTCTGACTTCCTTTACTTTGTATTGCCGGCCTTCCATTTGTCCCCTCCCCTTTATTCATGGAGTCAAGTGAAACTCCAAATTTATCAGCAAAAGTGGACAGCTCTTAATTTGGGAATTAAGTATACAGATACCACAAACTGAATATACAAAAGTTTAATGACGGATTAATCCTTGACTATAGATAGGTTTGTTGCTGCTTGAAAAGTACAAATATATACACCAATCAGCCATAATATTATGACCACCTGCCTAATATTGTGTAAGTCTACTTTTGATGGATTGGGTTTATTTGTCCAGCACATCCCACAGATGGGATTGAGATTGATGGACCACTTTTTATTTGTGGCAGGGCACATGATCCTTCTTAAAGAGGCCAAGGTCATCAGGGAGTGCCGTTTCCATGAATAGGGTGTATGGTCTGCGGCAATGCTTAGGTAGTTGGTACGTGTCAAAGTAACATCCACATGAATGACAGTTCCCAAGGTTTCCCAGCAGAACATTGCCCAAAGCAGCACCCTGCTTCCTGCTTCGGCCGGCTTGAAGTCACAAATAAGCAGTATAAGTACAAATATCATATAGAGAGTTCCTTGTAGCATATATGATCAAATAAAAACCTAAAACTATTTTAAAAAATAGATATAAAACATACACCAGGCATACAGTAAATATTGCAGATATATGCAGCAAATATACAGTAGATATCGAACAAATATACAGAAAATACATAGCTGATATACAGGAAATATACAGCAAAAAAGATGGTAACAGGAGTGGACATGATGAGAAGATTCATAGAAAAGAAAAACAAACAAACCCCTTATTTAACCTTATAGGTTTCCCTTGGGTTTAATTTAAGTTGTCTATTACCTTTCCTATGGTCCAGTTTAACTTGTTATTTGGCCATTACTTTTAGTCGTCTGTCATCGCTGTTGTGACAATCCTTAAAGTGTTTGGATACCGAGTGTTTTTCATGTCCACCTTTAATATTGTAAATATGTTCATATCACTTAAACTGACCACCATTTCAACCTATATACTGGAGGTTACATGGGCACCCCAATAAATAGATTACAAAATCAGTTCTATAAGACAGAAAACTATTACTAGAATATTCTTCCTTTGTACCATTTTCCTTGAATCTAGTTGAATCTAGTTTATTTTGTCCAGCATCTATTACAATCCCCACCTGTACCATCCAACCAAAGGCTGCAGAAAAGACTTTGTATTCTTATTATTATTCTCCACTTTTCTTAAATATCAAATGGAGCCAGGACATCTTTCAAACTTTTTTTCCTTCTATATATTACCCTACTTTTCTCAGAGATGTTATCTTTCAAGAGGAGGTCTTTTTTAAGGACATCCCAATATTTTACCAAGACCTCACTGTAAAAAGACAAAGAGAAATCCGCCACCATAAGCACTGAATTGATCACCACTGATTTTATTAATTCTGGATCTTTTCTTTTAATAATTAGTTTTGTTCTATATTGACTTCTGCTACGTCTCCGCATACCTTTCTCTTATCATAACTCTTATCCCAAAATGTTTTTTACTTTGCATCTTAGAATCTTCCGATTTTTGTACATTGTTTCTTTATTCTAGTGAACTGTCCCTTAGGGATATTGTTAATTCCCATCTTGTGGTGAAAGCTAGTAGCATGTAAAATAGGTGTTCTGATCCACTTCCTTTAAAAAATATATTTTCTATCTTTATCAGTCCCTGTGTCAAGATCCAGAAAAGTAACAGAGCTGTTACTACACTCATGTGTGAATTTAAGGCCATGGAATTTGCATTAAAGGGGCACTGTCACCAAAGAAACATGAAATATGCAATAAATTATACAAATACTTATATGACATAATCCTGTGCATTTTAACACCTTCGCGACAAAGGACGTGCCAGGCACATCCTTGGAGAAACTCCCTTAATGACAAAGGATGTGCCTGGCACGTCCTGCGGTGAATCAAGCGGTTTTCCTGCGGTGATCGCGAAAACCGCTTTAACGGTGCTGGTCTATTGCCTTGATGTCGAGGCAATAGCCAGCACCGAAATTTCTATTTTGGAGCACCCACGATCGCCCCACGGAGCGATCGTGGGCGCCATATTGACGGAGCATGCTGCTCCGTCAATATGGCTAAGCCCTCTGCCGGTCTGCGCTTCGGAAGTGAAAGTAACTTCACTTCCGTCGCTCTGAATATGCTACTTTGCTGCCCCTAGTGGTAGTTAAGTAGCATTGCAATGGAAAATATTTAAAATAGATATTTAATTAATTAAAAACAGGTTATATAGATAGATTAGCCTATAGGGTGAAAATTAAATAATTTTTAGCATAAGGGATAGGGTTAAAATTAAATTAAAATTTAAAAATATTAAGGGATATAATAAGGATTAGAGTTGGGGTTAAATTTAGTGTTAGGGTTAAATTTTGGGTTCGGGTTGGGGTCAAAAGGTCAATATAGGAAAAAAACAAAAACACTATTTTTGGTTTTTGCCCCATAACTCGCAAAAAAATACCAAAAAATATGGAAACATGCATATTTTTGAACTCGGGACAACATTTAGAAACTATTTAGATGGGGTCTTTTTTAATGATTTTATTTGTGTAAATTATATTTTAGGTCAAAGTTAGAAAAAGTGGGTTTTTTAAAATTTTTCATCATATTTTATGATTTTTTTTGTAGTAAATTATAAGATATGATGAACATAATGGTATCTAATGAAAGCCCTTCTTATGACGATAAAAACAACATATAATTTGTGTGGGTACTGTATGTGAGAAAAAAAAAACTACAGCTAAACACAAACACCCTAGAAATGTCAAAACGGCCATTGTCACCAAGGGAAAGTCAAGGTGAAAATGTCTTGTCACTAAGGGGTTAATATGTACATGTACCGTATCAGCAATCACTGATAGTCTAGTTGCCACAGACTACAACTCATAACATTCTCAGCCACCTTATACTGGGAGCTGCAGGACATAGTAAGTATCAGAAAAGGTTCATCCATAATCTGCTGAAGTGATATTTTCACTGATGTCGGTGCAGAAGGACGGCTCTGATACAATGTTTCACTCCGCTCTGTTTTGAGGCATTATCTCCTGCTTCCTTGGTGTCCTAGGACTAAATTAGATAAACATAAAGCCGCTTATCCTGTGAAATCTTCCTTCTTCACTAATTTCTGATTGTTTGTTAATCAAGCAACCAAATTCCTGCAGTGATTTGTTGGGATTTGCAGTCTGCAACAGCTTGCTCAGAGCTCTAAACACTGCAGAAGGTTATGAATGAACTTTCAGACTGCATAGTATTAGAGCTTTATTTACAACCCCTTGTTAGTGACTTTATCTATCTATGCTGCTACAGCACCGTTTTCTTGTCTTTCGTGGGACGTCTTTATTTAAATGCTGAGATATTGGTACAAATGCTCAATTACAACACCAAGGCTAAGGGGAAGTCTGTCATTAGATGGCCGTGTACATGCTACTGAAATGGAATGCCTAGACTAAGCCCACCATTCACAAATGGCTGATGAGTAGGTAATAGTTGTATTATATTTATTAGTCATTGTTTTCATGAATATGTCCTTTTGTATGGTCAGAATAAATATTTGACTATGTTTGGGTTCAAGTATAGTTTTGTTTGTAATATGTTTTTGGTCTATAAAAAAACTTTTCCAAGGAGACAATCATCAATATAGCATTTAAACAGAATGTAATTCCCAACATTGCGATGTGGACCTGCAAGAGCTTCCTCCCAGCTCCCCAAGAAGAAGTTGGCAACGCTGGGGCAAAGCATATCCCCATCATGGTCCCCATTACCTGAAGATAAATGTTTTTATCAAAATAAAATTAGTTGGATTGTAAAATCAATTGAATATGCTTACTTAGAAATTCACAATGTTCAATGACTCAAAAAATTAAGCCTTTTAAACATGACTTTGATAATATTGATACCATGTTGATGACCAAATGAGGTATGTAACCAGCCGGGTATCCTGTAACCAAGATAATTTTGAGACTAAGTCAAATCTGGCACCTGTGTTCGACTTAGTCTCAAAATTAGGCATATCTATTGACCTGCTACTTATTTTAGACTGTCTGACTCTTCTGCCTTCTCCACCTACTAACCGTCGCTTTCCTGTCTTTGCTTCTACCTTTTTTCCCAGCCTCTCGGCTATGCTAAAGATCATATTGTCACTCAAAGGTCAGGGGGTCAACCACCTGGATAACGAGTGGCTACTTCTGGCAGAAGACTTCTTGCTGATTTGGACGCTGGGCTCCAACACCTGCTAAACATCAGTATAATAACATGTTACTGAAAACGAATTTAACTATATTTTGCACTGGAAGTTGAGTCAAATTTGGAGGTCAAGTGTAATCTTGGTAAATGGATGGTGAAGTCAACTTGGGGGTCAACTTGCTTATAGTAAAAATGTAAAATAGGTCGAAATGGGAGGTCACAATCCTAAGTGAACTCAGTTAGTATATAATTAGAATAGACTGCACAGTGTTAAAATTCCTATGTAGTCTTTAATTGCTCCCAATTAATTCATAGTAAAACATTTTATTGGGTAAAATATTAAAAGGATAAACTTACTTTCACTGCAGAAAAATATATAACATATTTTAGATATGGCTCACTTCTGCATGTTGAATTTTCTAAAGTCTTTATTATTTTTGAACAGAGGCTGACACTTTGACAGCTCAATGTGAAGAAAAGGTGAATATACAACCAATTAACTATACCATCAAATAATATCAGTTTTTCAAGTATAGCCATGGCAGATATTCTTCTGATAAACTGAGGCAGAAGATATTTTATGTTGGAGGGAAATTGTATGACAAGTGATAATCAGCTATTCATTATCATTAATTTAGATGGAATCTGTGAGAGAATAGTGTTTTGTAATACAATCAACACTATAGCACTTTTCTATGGAAATTATAGTCTAATAATAGTTATTTTTATGACCTGAATAATAGCTTCAATAATATTTTTTTTGCAAATCTAGAACTCAAAACTTGACAACTTTTATTCCAATTTCCTGATATTATTTTCAAAAATATGGCATACAAACTCTAAATTCGCAGAGTTCATTGTAAGTTGTTTTTAAGAAAAGCCTGGTTATAATGTCTCTATACACTATAATTTTGCAACCTACCAGCTGTCCATCATGGAGCTTGACATCTACAACAACATTCTATAAGTAGTAGAAACGCACAAGATGAAGTGCAAGAAAAATAGACTCCTTCAGGACCATTCCTTGACAGATGCACTGAAAGTTTTAAGACATGTTCCTTTTAATTAGGCATCTATTTTTCACAGATCTGGAGGGATATCAGTGATTACCATTACATCTGTTGTGTACTCAGGGTTGGTGGAGCATAGAGCAGGCAACCCTGATGGACAAAAGGGATAGGCAAAAGAGTGGTCAAGGGGCAGTCCAAAGGTTGAGGCAGGCAGCTAAGGATCAAAAGCAAGGAAGGAGGCCAAGGTTCAGGGGTAACAGAGGATAGGGTCAACGATGAGGATAGCCAATGGTCAAAACCAGGTAGATAATAATTCGTAGTAGCGAGGAGGAATTACACCAACTAGCTCAACAAGCAAGCAAGGATTGAAGCAAACAGGGGGTTTAAATAGTAGCTGACCTCCCAACACCAAGTCTCCACCTCCTCCATAGTCTATACAGAGGAGGAGGAGGGAGTGGAGAACATACCACTCCTCCTCTGTCTGGTTCTACAGGACCTGCCTTATGACACAACACCAACCGGAGGTAAGACATGCCCCCTGGTTGTTGTTGGAAGATGCGTGCTAGACAAGCATGGTGTATCCACAACTTGAGGCCGGGGATGCAGCCTACTCCTCTGCCACAAGGTAATGCCGCGAGTGGGCCCCCGTGTCCCAGATGCAGCCCTGGAAGTGGACCCTCTGTGCAGGGTAAGTGAAGGACACTGGGCCCGACAACATCATTATGGCTTTTTCTGCACCTAAGGCAAGAATAGAAAAATGTGCCCCTTTAAATATAACAATTATATTGGAGATAAGAAATCAGATACACTCCTTTTTCAGGTGTATAGCTGGTGTCGATACTCGCTGTTTTCCTTTGTGTGCTCTTCCCTTGCTATCAGTGGTGCAAAGAGAGCTATAGATCTTTGCCTCTTCCCAACAGAGACCTACTCCTGTCCCTATAGCCACAGGTTGCTTGTTGCGTTAATGTGGCTTTATATCCCACACACTAGTCTGCTTTGTCCTGTTCACAACATGATCAAGAGCAAAGATCTACAGCTCCTGTGAATGAAACAGTATCAGTCTAGTTATGTGGCTATCAACCTCACCTCCTTAGTTGTATGCACCGGTCCCCTCACCCTCATTGTTATTCTGCATCACTGCTTCTCCGCACCACCAATCATAGTTTAGTCCATTGCTTCTCATTAGTTTTCTTCAACACCAAAATGTGACATTATCATTGATTTGCACAACCATTGCTATGTTGATTGTATTTTATCAAGACACTTTGATTATAAGCCAAAATAGTCAACTGGTTAAAGTGGCTGTATTGCGTATTGATATTTAAGTTTGTCACTGATATTGCGAGTTACAGAGCTCCTATAGAGAGGTTGTTTGTGCAGAGAGGGCACATGATTGTCTCTGAGGCATTCGGAAATAGCATCATGAGCATGATGTAGTCATTGGTTATTCCCAGTGATTACCCCATCATTTTTATTTTGGAAAGTGTTGGTAACACACAATTCTGAGTAAAGAGCAGGAATTCAGGAGCCAGTCAACCTATTTTTATGAGCCAGATGAATGGTACAACTATAGCAGACGATGTAAAACAATGAAAAAAGTTAGAAGTCAGCAGTAAAATTTTACGAGCCATGGTATTGTTGATCCCTCTATCATGCATTTAAAAAAAATAAGCCTAAGACATGAACTGACATGCAAAAAGTTGTGCATATAAATATAGGAGTTGATAAGCACAGAACTGTTTTATTTATGTAACACTTTTTTTAGTTATATAGTAGACTATTAGTTATTATTAAGTGATAGAATTAAAAAGCATCTAACACAGATGTTTGACACTTTCTTCTTTAAAAAATAGACCCTGTTTAATAAACCAAATAGTGAAAAAATAGCTACAACGGCCTGTTAAATAGGTCAATACACAGTGAAGTCTACAATATTTCACTGATAGAATATTCCACTTATACCACTCTCATTAGTAGAGTTGGATTGCTTGAGGCACAATCTGGCAGGTATTGATCACTTCTGGGTCACATTTTGACAGCTGCTTTCTCATAAGGTACTTATTGCTATTATTAAATCTTACAATAAGTCAGTTTGCTGAACACAATAACAATAAAACCAGAGAAAAAAAATGTTTTTTTTACACAATTAACAAATTGTCTAGCAAATAAACAGATCTAGCTTTATTACAAATGTGCAAGGATATTCTATGGAGATTCATTTTGGTCAAAGAACTAAGCGGATAGTTCTAAACAGCATTTCCAGAGATAATATATAATATTATGTAATCCTTATCCCTAAATCTCTAATTATATCATGGGTTTAGTGAAGAAATCCTCTGATTTAGGATAAAGTATGGAGTCTATGTGTGCAACTGATCTCAACTACATAAAGCATTTACCTCTAGTTTTCAATTATTTGTAAGGTCTAAAGGAAAGTGGGATACTGCTTCACAAAGAGAGACTACTTAAAACACTACTCATGATCTTTTTTTTTGCTCTATCTATATATTGGCATATTTTAACCAAATCAGGAGTTTGATGGGCAGAACAGTATCATACAATGATGATCGGTTAGCACACTACATAATAAGACGGATGCCCTCTCCAATAACAAAGCTGCAGGTTTCTGTTTTTTTTTTTTTCCCGAGAGCTCATGAGTGTCAATCATCACAAAGGGGGTAACTAGTTGGAGCATCTCTGCTCAGAACCTGACATGAGCAATATGTTTGCTGGAAGGAGAGACCCACAGCTTCCACATCATCACTGATTACCAGATAAAGATTATAAAGATTAAAGTCTGTAGAAAGATGAACAAGCTGTCCAAATGGCCAGTGTTGGTAACAAAGTGTGTAAACAGAGGCAGATAAGGGGTTATTTCCCAATCATCATGTGACCCGAAAAACTGTACTTGGACATTTTTGATGCATGGAATTGTATCACAGATTAATTGGGTGGTGTAGTGGGATCTTTAAATTGTACGGTTTATTTGAATGTTCTTTATATATTGTAACACCTGATGACGTTTATGGGCGTTTACCACTGTTAAACCTAACCAGTTTTGATCCTGCCTGATAAACCACTCTATCATCTTCCATCTAGCATCATGAGCTAGACCAGTGATGGCAAACCTATGGCATGCGTGCCACAATGGGAACGCCAAGCCCTCTATCGTGGCACGCGGCCAGGTTGCCAATTAATTATTTTGCGCTCAGTGTTCATCACGCTGATGCTACCGGCACTGACTCCACCGAGCGCAGCATGCTGATGGCTCTGATGGGCAGAGCTTGACTTCATGGGTGGGAGGAGCACCAGCGTCAAGCAGGGGAAGTCCACGTTTTCATGCCAAGCTGTGTAAGTGTGTATATACATGTACTGTGTGTGTGATGAAAGTGTGTGTATACATGTACTGCAAGTGTGTGTGTGTGTGTGTGATGTAAGTGTGTGTATCCATGTACTGTGTGTGTGATGTAAGTGTGTATGCATTCACTGTGTGTGTGATGTAACTGTGTGTATACATGTGATGTAAGTGTGTGCATATGTGTATTGTGTGTGTATACATGCACTGTGTGTGTGTGATGTAAGTGCCTGCATATGTGTATTGTGTGTGTATACATGCACTGTGTGTGTGTGTGATGTAAGTGTGTGCATACCTGTACTGTGTGTGTGTGATGTAAATGTGTGTAAACATGCACTGTGTGTGTGTGAAGCGAGTGTGTGTATACAGGTACTGTGTGTGTGTGTGTGTGTGTGTGATGTAAGTGTGTGCATACATGTACGGTGTGTGTATATACATGTAATGTGTGTGTGATGTGAGTGTGTGTATACATGTACTGTGTGTGTGTGTGTGTATGATGTCAGTGTGTGCATACATGTACGATGCATATATACATGTACTGTGTGTGTGTGATGTAAGTGTGTGTATGCATGTTCTGTGTGTGTGTGTGTGATGTAAGTGTGTGTATACATGCACTGTGTGTGTGTGATGTAACTGTGTGTATACATGTACTGTGTGTGTGATGTATGTGTGTGCATACATGCACTGTATGTGTAATGTAACTGTGTGTATGATTGTACTGTCTGTGTGATGTAAGTGTGTGCATACATGTACTGTGTGTATACATGTACTGTGTGTGTGTATGATGTCAGTGTGTGCATACATGTACGATGCATATATACATGTACTGTGTGTGTGTGTGATGTAAGTGTGTGTATGCATGTTCTGTGTGTGTGTGTGTGATGTAAGTGTGTGTATACATGCACTGTGTGTGTGTGATGTAACTGTGTGTATACATGTACTGTGTGTGTGATGTATGTGTGTGCATACATGCACTGTGTGTGTAATGTAACTGTGTGTATGATTGAAACTGTCTGTGTGATGTAAGTGTGTGCATACATGTACTGTGTGTATACATGTACTATGTGTGTATGTGTGATGTAACTGTGTGTATACATGTACTGTTGTGCCTGTAACTGTGTGTTTGTGAGTATGTATGAGTTTCTGCAACTGTTTGTGTGTGCATATGTAAGTGTGTCTCAAAGTCCAGGAAAGCACTTCTTTTGATGCGCTAAGGCTCTGTCCAGAGGCGTCGCTAGGGGTGGGCTACTGGGGCTATAGCCCCGAGTCCCCCCTTCATAGCCCCGAATGGAGACTCTGGGGCTAAAGTATTCTTTAGCCCCGAGACTCCAGGGCTATAAATATAAAAAAAAAAAAAAAAAAAATCCCCCGGTGAGCTTTCCTCCGTCTGGGACATAGTCCCAGAATCGGAGGATTAACCTCACGCGGGGGTGAGGGCTGATCGGGAGGAGAGGCTGCTATAGGGAGCTCGCTCCCTAGCCTCTCCTCCTGGCCATAGAGATCACAACGTGACGGGTGCAAGCTCTTGCAAAAATGAATTAGACTCTTTAATTTTGCTATTTTTGGTAGTTTTGTGGCAATTGTTTGTGATAATATTTGTTTGGTGCACACATATGAGCAAAGTTAATTATTTGTATCCTGTGTGGTAGGCAGCACTGTATTTAGTGTGAGGCAAACAAGGCAAGTGCCTAGGGCACTAGAAACCTCTATGCTGCCTGTTCAGCTCTCTGTGCAGTATGACAGGAGAAAGTGCTGACAGGTCACGTGACCCGGTGCTCTGAAGTCAGACACTTGCCGGGTCACATGACCTCTCTGCACACACTGCGCTGGGAGCCGAACAGGCAGCATGGTAGGACACCATGCTGCCTGCCACTAGCCATCAAGGGTAAGTCCTGGGGGGATGGGGACATGTGATAGGGGTGATTTGATGGAGGTGATGGAGTCACGTAATGGGGGTGGTGGGGGGCATGTAATGTGGTGATGTAATGGGGGCATGTGATGTGGTGGTAGGGGGCATGTAATGTTGTGATGAGGACATGTAATGGGATGATATGATGGGGTGATGTAATGGGGGCATGTGATGGGGTGATGGGGCATGTAATGTGGTAATTGGGGCATGTAATGTGGTGATTGGGGCATGTAATGGGGTGATAGGGGGCATGTAATGTGGTGATGTAATGGGGGCATGTAATGTGATTATGGGGACATGTAATGGGGTGATGTGATGGGGTGATGTGATAGGGTGATGTAAAGGGGGCATGCGATGGGGTGATGGGTGGCATGTAATGTGGTAATGGGGGTATATGATTGGGTCATGTAATGGGGTAATGTGAGTTATGGGGCATGTCATGGGTGTGCAGCGTGGGTAGGGGGGTGCCCAAATTTTGTCTGCCTAGGACAGCACAAAACCAAGATACACCACTGGTGGTAGGCACAGGATTTTTATTTTTTCTCTTATATATGTGCAGTTTCTTGAGATATATGCAGCTGCCTATCACTGGTAGACTAGGATGTGGCACTTCCTTTGAATTTTTTTTATATAAAGGGATAGATTAGTAGCAATATCTGTACATGGAACACAAGGTCATCCTTCTTTAATGAGTTTTACTTTTAGTGCCTGAGAAGATTTTTTATGAGACCATTAGAGAGGTTTAATTCATTGCATTAAGAGGTCATATTTGAAGAGACAGTTAAATATTTTTTTTTAACAAAGCAGCATACCTGAAGTCCTGTGGACTACCTACAATTTTAAATCATGATTTAGGGCGATTAGGTTAGAAACACAATTAATAGAAGTGTCAATTTTTTTTCTAAATCACAATAATCTACAGTATTTTTGAAACACTGGAAAGACTTATGACTCAACCTTTGCATTACTATGTGACCTCACAATGTCAGGATGTAAATATGTTTTATCATATAATTGTGGTTTGTGCCCATGGTCACAGCCAATCAGAATCCTGGTAGTTAGACAGAGCTAAAATGTACAGGACATGTATGAGGGTGGGGGAGTGTGTTAGAGTCATAGCCAGGGTAAGGGGAGGGTCTGTGGTCTAATAGTATACATAGCTCTGAAAAGTTCCCGCCCACCCATTCCTTTATGTTTACTGGTTTCGTGTTTTTATATGTTGTCTTACTTTGTTTCTTTTGTTGCAGCAGGTGTGCATGTCCTTGCCAGTCAGGGTTGATAATGGGAAAGGAGGAGTCAGACCCATTGGAAGAAGTCTTTGTCTCAGCCATCTTCTAACCTCTAGCAAGATGATCAGTCACCATTTGGTAGGTGCCCACTGAGGAGAGCGAAGAGAGTCGGCTAGTGGTAAGCATGGAGAAGGATAAGGTAAAGGGTAAGAGACCCTCGGACGAGGGGGGAGGGGAGTACCTCAGCTTTGTTTCTAGTTGCACTATGTACAGTTCGATATAAATTAAGTCAGCAGCTGGCAAGAATATAGTTTTTTTGTTTTGCTGTATCTACCTGAGATAAAATGATGGTGATTGGCCGATACAGTCTTAACATGTTTTTTATATGATGTTCAATAAAATTTATGTGGCCTATGTTTCACCATTATTCAAGTGTTGCATCATTATTAGTGTTGAGCGAACCCGGACCGCACTATTCGGGTTCGTACCGGATATTAGGGTGTCCGTGCCACGAACCCGATCCCGGACATTTCAATGTATGTGCCTGATGAAGTTCGAGGTTCGCCTATAAACCAAAAGTCTTTAAACCGAAAGTCATTCGGTTTATAGACTTTCGGTTTATAGAATACAATGTAATTCTATTGGCTTTCTATAAACCGAAATAGAGTCCCCATTCATAATTATGAATGGGGACTCTAATTCGTTTATAGAAAGCCAATAGCATTACATGTATTCTAAAAGCCGAAAGTCTATAAACCGAATGTCGTTCGGTTTATAGACTTTCGGTTTATAGAATACATGTAATGCTATTGCTATTCTATAAACCGAACGTCGTTCAGTTTATAGACTTGCGGCTTATGGAATACATGTCATTCTATTGGCTTTCTATAAACCGAAATAGAGTCCCCATTCATAATTATGAATGGGGACTCTATTTCGGTTTATAGAAAGCCAATAGAATTACATGTATTCCATAAGCCGAACGTCGGGTCCCCATTGACTTCAATGGGGTTTGGGTTCGAGGTCAAGTTCGGGGTCAAGTTTGGGCACGGACCCGGACTTTTTCAAAAGTTCGCTCGGACTTCTCGAACCCGAACATCCAGGTGTCCGCTCAACTCTAATCATTATTCATTGGGGTAGTACAACCTGCACTATCTACACTCTACACTCTATCATACATGTAGTAACATGTAGTTGTTGTTCATCATGCTATCAAAACAGTCTGGATACCTTTGTGTTTGCCCATTTCCTCTCAATTTCCAGTTTTGCTTTAAATGTTCTCCTGGGTTCACCCAGTGTGTTTGGGTAAAAGCTTTTTAAATGCAGCAGTCACAGAGATCTTTCCAAGGATCGATCCTGCCTGTGTGGTGCAGTGGTAAGAAGGATTCCAGGAATTCTGTATTGTTTCAAGCCTTTTATGACATGTTTATAAGCCTTTTATGACAAGGATTCTAACAGAAGGACAACACTACCATAGGCATACTACTGGATGCTCATCGGGATCTTTAACAGAGACATATTCATTGTCTTTTGACAAAAAGAGACAAAGACAGATAGTCCAGCATTAAAGGACTAAAAAACAGAGTTTCCTGGTACTGCTAACTCCACAGCTTTCATGTTCCTCTCACTCTATAGGAAGGGGATGCCGAGGATCTTCATGTAACCGAACCCCAAAAAAGCTGCTGTTTCCAAGCTTTGTATCTAACTGATTAGCTGGAACACCCGAAACTAACTACACAGAAACCACAATGAAACACAACGATGTGCGTGGAACCATGATGTAGACAGAGCTGCAATGAGAGTAAGGTAACTGAGACACAAATGAATGGACCTCACAATGATAACTACAAAACTAGACTAATGCAATGGAGATGCAGGTCTCTGCCCCCTTTTGGCTTACTGTATAATGTTAAATAATAAATCAAAGCTGGACTCCAAAATACATGCTAACAATATGCTTCACAAACCAGTTTTATGGAGAAAACAATCCTCACAAATGGCTAATAGCTAGCATTAATCAGGTATTCAGGCATGAGTACTTTTATCAAGGGTCCGGTAGATAAAGCCCACAGGCACCAAAAGTGAGGAAATGAGCATCCCAACCAGTTTATAACTCCAAAAAGGGTTCTGTTTGATTACATTTTTCTGCAAAATGACTTTTATGAAACTATAAAGGAGGGTGCAATGTTTTATTCTAACTATGAAGTGGAGCATTTGTGGCATTTTTAGTCTATGTTCATCTGTATATTATATGTTTTTGCTGACCATGCACCTACCTCCAGCACCCCCCTCCCTCCACCTCGCCAGTCACAGAGGTTTTATTGCAGTCTCCCTTCACTTGGTCCTTTAAGGGTATAGGGCATTGGTCAGATTGGCTTAGCTCAGGAGGACAGACAGAAGTAGATGATGCAAGCCCAACACCGAAGAATGTTAAAAAAGGGGTAAATTCTGGGTACTGGGGCATGTTTTGGGTATGCAATCTGGGTGCTGGAGCATGTTCTAGATGTACAATCTGGGTCCTGGTTTTGAAATTTTGGTGCTGGGGAATGTCTTCGGTGTTCAATCTGCATGCTGGGACATGTCCTTGGTGTGCAAACTAGGTGCTGGAACATGTCATGAGGGGGCAATATGAGTGTGGGGGCCTGTCCTGTGCATGCACTGTGTTCTGGGACATGCCTTCCATGTTGCAACCTGGGTGCTGGGACATGCCCTGGGTATGCAATTGGGATGCTGGTGCATGTTCTGACTGTGCAATCTAGGTGCTGGGGTATGTTCTAGGGGTTCAATCTGGGAGTACAATGTGGGTGATGGGGTCTGTCCTTGGTGTGCAAGCTGGGTGCTGGCTGGGCATGTTCTGTATGTGTGATCTATGTGCTGGAGCAGGTCTTTGGTGTGCAATCTGGGTGCTGGGATATATCCTGGGTGTGTGATCCAGGTGCAGGAGCATGTCCTAGGTGTGCAATCTGGGTGCTGGCTGTGACATGTTCTGGGTATGCAATCTAGGTGCTCTGCAAGACCTGTAGGTGTGAGCTAAGTGCTCCAGCAAGACATGTGGTTGTGATATATGTTTCTCCAGAGAGACCTGTTTGTTCAGGTGTGGTGCTCTGGCAAGTCCTGTGTGTGCAATCTTGGCGCCCAGGCATTTTCAACCAAAATTACTATGTAATATGTTACCTGTTAGTTCAATGCAGCTGCTCTGAAAAGACCTGTGGGTGCAATCTAGGCGCTCAGAAAAGACCTGCAAATGCAATCTTTACAAGTACTATGACACTGTGGTGGTAAGTTGTGTGCAACCAGTTTGCTGTGAGTGCAATGACATGGGATGTGGGAGAAATAATGAAAGGAGAGGGCAGGGGAAATGGAGTTGGGGAGCCAAGATCATTTGTTCTATACGGGGCACCTTCATTTCTGATGAAATAAGGATTGAACAGATTCTTCAGTTTACAGCCCATGAAGCTATTTCTCCAGCCATGATGTTCTGACACATAGCTAAATACATGAAAGCACACACTGGCTTTTAATGCTTTCAAAATATCCAGCATTGTATTTATTTATCTCAAGCTTAAAATATGTTCATCACCATCATTATGTTATCACACTTTACGGAACTTGACAGTGAAGCGAAACCTGAAATGTTGTTAAAAATGGAGCGAATTGTGTCTTGTTAACACCTCTAGTGTGAGCTGAAACACCGAAATCACAGTGATAATAGGATAACAAGAATCTAACCTGGAATGGCACTGAAGAGATTGCACTGCAGAAGTCAGTAAGACATTTATCCTTTTTGCTAAGCATTTAATGTCCAAATGAATTCATTTTGGTGACAGAAAGCAGTTTCTCTGCCTCCTGGCCCATTATCTGCAATGTGTTACCCATGGTCTAGTTGACTTCTGAAATATCCTGCAGATGTATATTAGAAAGCATATTTGATTAGATCTGGCTGCAAGACAGTAAAGCATGCTCTGTTATGGTTCCCTCATATCAATCATTGTCACAGTCTGATCTGTCAGAGAAAAAGGTTGTTTCTGTCTGAAAATACAACTCAGTTAGACAATAGAGGTAGCACCAAAGAAATATATAGAACGAGCAGGGTTTTTATCTAGAAATATCTTTTGTCATATAATATCTATTAAGGTGTTGCGGTGGATGAAATCCATTTGATAAAGTGGCACGTGGAAGGTTACGTTATAAAGGAAATGGTGTAGACTACAGACAAGAAGTCATTCTTAAAATAGTATTCTTGAGCTGAACAAACATCGTAAGTGGTGTACCTCAGGATTCAGACCTGGGAGCATGTCTCGTTAATTTGTTTATTAATTATCTTCAGGAAGTACGACGTTTTAATGAGACACAACATTGGGCCCAGTGATCCATTCTGAACTAGATATTACTTATTTGCCGGGGCCTGGAAAAAAGAGGAACAGGGTGAGCGTGTGGCACATGCAATTCAAATCGAGAAAGGCAAATTAACAATTTTACAAACTCAAAAAATGTCATACAATACAAATAGGTGACAGGTATTTTTGTGCCGTCTAGGACAGTTCTTCGCACAGCACTTAGAGCGCTGACAGTTCAGCATGGCTGTTTCAGTTAATACTAACCCCCCTCTAATAAATGAACCCCCTCTTACCATAAAAGTACCCCTAAAACGAAATCCTAACCCTAAGTTTAAACCTAACGCTAACACTAACCCTCGATCCTCAATATTAATCTTAATACTAACCCCTAATACTAACCTCTTAACATAACACCCTTATGCTAACCCTAAAACTCTAATAATAACCCTAAACAAGCCCTTGTGCTAACTCTAAAACACTTCTGACCAACGCCCCCCCCCCCCAACCCCCCCCCAACCCCCGAATATAAGACTTCCTAGATGGAGCGCCTAACAGCGAGGAACTGGCCCATTCTGATTTTTGTGACCTCTAAAGAAAAATGTATTCCACCACAATATATATTTATGTGGTAGCCCCTATACTTGATCACACTCCTCACATTAATGTCACTTAATTACCTACATAGAAATGGTGTAGCACACTCCAAACAATTAAAAATAACTACTCCCCCTGGGTATTGCATTATCTTTATCTGTGCTTCAGTTAATCCAAACAGGAACCATAAAACAGAGAGAAAATACTTTCATGGTAAAAATGTTTCTATCCCTTTAAATATCTTATAGACTTGAAACTTAAGGATTGGTGTCTTACGCTAGATGGGAACCATAGGCTGACAGCTTCACTATAAATAACAAACAGAAGATTTTTTTTAATTTGGTTACATACAAAAAAAAAAAAAAACAAATAGGAAGGAGAAACCTGGCTGTATGGAAAAGAAAGTAAAATTCTTACATGTTAAAAAAAAAAAAAAAGTCTTAAGGATTGGAGTCTTACCCTAGATGGGAACCATAGGCTGACAGCTTTATGTAGATGACAAACAGATTGTTTTTTTTATTTGGTTACAAAAAAATACAAAGGAGAAACCTGGCTGTAAGGAAAAGAAAGTAAAATTCTTACATGTAAAAAAAAAAAAAAATTCTTGGTGTCAAAGTCTTTGAAGAGATGACAGAAAATGTCCTAAAAGGCTGTCATGATGTCAGTGGAACAGCATGTTCTGTGAATGTAACTTTCCTTCAAGTCTTCATCAGATTGCTTTGATAGAAATATAAATATGCATTGAAGTTAATGGAGACCGGAAACTCTTGTATCATTTGCCACATTTGGCATATTTATTGCTGGAGACATCCTCATCAAACATGCTAGAGGACTTGCAACAGGGCATTACTGGAGGCAATTCTTTACAGTGTTTGTAGATGTAATTATCTGGTGTTATTGAAGGCAGAGGGTACCTGTGTTTGAGAACTTCATGAAGGTCAACTCCTCTTCTTCTTCATATTCAGTCATTCCCAAGGAGTGTTTAGTCACAGGTTTCTTCTTCTATTTAAACCATTTTAGATTCAGCCTCATATGTGCAGTAAAATGTTGGGTGCTAGTTCCCAAAAATGAAATGATGCCCTTAATAGGAATACAGGCAGTACCTGAATTATATCATAGCTTACAGAAAACCACACGTTCACCATGCCCTCATTATATACATCAAGTTACATTGGCAGACTCAGATATTCATCATATCTCATGTGGCATCCATACTTCCTCCTGGCTTGGTAGGTGGAGTGTCGGCTCAAACTGACAGCGCTACTGCACATGCACAGACCTCTGGGTATGCACAAATGCATTCTCAAGTGTCCTGTCTCCCTTCGAGTGGGATGGTTTGAGTTATGGGTGTGTAATGCCAGTCCTCTTCCTCTAAACAGTTCATGGTATTGATCTGTCATTAAATGTTTAGTAGCTAGCTTAGTAGTATATGCTGTTGCCTCCCTTAATGTTATACAATGTTATACCCTTCTGTTCAGTATAGTGTTTATCATTATACTCAAAATCCAGATAATAAAATATTGGATTTTTTAACATTTCTATAAGTAAATTGGGAAATAAACCATTGGTCAGAACTTGACCAGTTAAATATAAAACTACACAATTGGCATGGCAAGGTGCTAATAAAGAAAATTATGTTGAGTGCCTGTGGTACAAGAACTAGTACAGTACTGGATATTCTAATACAACAAACATGTGCAACTGTCAAATGGTTATAATGACCTGTGTGAGTGAATAAGTGATTTCCTGCAGCTCATTATTACATCGCTGTATTCATTCTTATTATCTTTTATTTATACAGCGTCAACATATTACAACAAGGAAGCTGTCAATATGCATAATGCAAGACTTACACAGCCACACAAAGAAATGGGGACCGTTTTTCTTGAGCTTACATTCTAATGGAACCGAGGTGTAGCTTGCTAGAGGAAGAGCATTTTAATGACATCACTATATATTTTCAAGGTGTGAGAAATTTCTATTTAGAAGTCTGTAAACTCACAGAAACATTACATTACCATTAATTTATATAGCGCCAACAATTGACGTAGCGCTAAGTATAGAGCATAGAAGGGAACTACATACTAAGATAGACAAACTTGAAACAGACTGGTACATGAGGTAGAGAACCCTGATCGAAAACTTACAATCTAGAGGGAATGGGGTCCATAAGACATAAGGGGTTGAAGAGGCCAGAGGGATTGAAGTTGTAATAACAGTAGTGTGGATGGGTGGCGCTAGGTGGGATAGGCCAAAGATGAATAGTGTGTGTTTCAGCTAGGTGGGAACTGCTTGAGGTAAAGTGACAGGTGTTCTAGTGGGGTGGGTAGTAAGATTCTCTAAAGAGGTGGGTTTTGAGGGACTTTTTAAAATTTGAAAAGGAGAGAGAGAGCTGGATACTCTGCGGAAGGGAGTTCCAGAGAGAGGGGGCAGCTCGGGCGATATCTTGGAGACGTGAGTGAGAGGTGATGAGGTTGGAGGAGAGTTTTAGTCCCAGTGAGCAGCGCAAAGAGTGGGAATTAGGAAGATTTAGATAAGCAGAGACACTCAATATAGCTGAAATGGAGAATTTTTCCAACTTGGCTACTTTAGCCTAAGGTTTGCAGTTCCCATGTAAATTCCCTCTTTCATGAATAAAACGCCTAGTGTTTGACATCTTTACAAATGACTGACTTGTGACCCAGTTGTGTAGTCCTGAATCATAGGAAAGTGGGCTACTATGATCCAGGTGATCTAGTAAATAAACAATGAGAGGCAAAGCAAGTCTTTACTCTACTGGTTCAAAATATATGTTCTGTGCTTGTGATAAAGTGGGATTTTACTTTACAATACCTCACAGCAGGATTAAATAAGGGTTAAATCATTTGAGGAAATAAAACATGCTTAGAGTGTTTTTGATTACCTCAAGCATTAGAGTAAGAGAAATTGAGTTAATCAAAATTGGTTTTACTATTAAGGCTCTAAATGAGTTTCTAGGTTACTTCCCATCTCTGTTTATAAAACCAAGATTTTAACATTGATTATTGTCATGTATTCCCATCGGTAGTATTTATTTTAATAATTTATTATACAGTCACAACATGTGCTCTAAGATCGGGTACATTTGACCCGAGTCAGTTTGATCGCTGAACTGTCAGTGGTGAAAGGCAACACGGCCATTTCAACACAGTAAACCCCCCTAATAAACTAAGCCCCCCTAAAAGTTACCCTGAACCCTCCTATTAACCCCCCAAACCCCTTATTAACCTCCCAAATCCCATAATAACTCCCTGGAACCCTTATAATAACCCCCCAAACCCTGATACTAACCCCCTCCCCCCCACCGAACTCAAAACCTAATACTAACACTAGGCTCTAATACTAGGAACTTAACCCTAAGTCTTGGGGAACTGTACATTATTTATCTTCAAAGAGAATCACATGTAGCAATGCCTTACATAGGGGACACAAGCATAAAGATATTAAAGGGACCCTGTCATGTAAAATAACATGGTGGCACTTATAAGAGTTTAAATTACAATTTATGCGTTGCCAATATATTTCCGTTCCCACACATGTTGTATGGTCCCACAATGCAACACACAGCCTACATTAATTAATAGAGGAAATGCACATGTTGAATAGTTCAGATGAATTCTCACAGTAGTTCAGCTCATGTGATGACTCCACAGTTATCCCCTGCATGGAGGACACAATGATTTGTAGATAAAGATAGATTACAAGAGAAATTAAGGGGTGGAATAGACAGATAGCAAGATGAGGAGCACCAGAAGAAGTGAAGACAAGGATTGGGTCCAGCAGATAAGAAGACATGGGGTCTTCTGAAAGGGAAGATGGATAACATAAAACAGACTGAAGGAAAAGATTGGGAGCTCAAGTGGAATAAAGGAGGAGTTGACATGCACATGCCTCCCAATTGTCCCACTTGGGAGGTTCTGTACTGCTGTCCTGCCAAACTCTTAATATGCAGAAGACATTTATTAGTCACAACCAGTTAAAAGTATCTGTGAAGTATTTAAATCATCACTGGCCCAAGCAACTGTAGTAACAATTCAAAATTAAAGCTTTGAGTTTGTGAGCATGCTGTTCAAATATAGCAGCAGAAAAAGACAATATTCTCACTCACAGTTACATGGTGAACAAGACTGTAGGTCATGGGAAGCAGGCCACCATGAAAGGCGATGTGGCGTAGAACTGGCACTATGAAAAGTGATGTGGCATAAAACTGGCACAATGAAAAGTGATGTGGCATACAACTGGCACTATGAAAAGTGATGTGGCATACAACTGGCACTGTGAAAATGTATGTAGGGCAAAACTGATTGAAGAAGGTTATGTAGAACAAATCTGATAATGTAAAAAAGTAATGTGATATACATCCGGCAACATGAAAATTATGTGAGGCAAAACTGTTATGTGGAAAATTATGTGAAGGAAAGGTGCACAATGATGTGGAACAAATGTGTGGCTGTAAAAATTGACGTTGGCACTTTGGAAAGTGGATTTTGATTTCATGTGGCGACATTTTGAGTGGTAGAGACGGGGTCCTTAGTTACACGTCTGAAAGTGAGAATGTGCTTATATTTTTACAGAAGAACAAATTTTTTCTACTATTTACTAGGTTATAAAATTACACTTCATTGTAAATGTAAATTGTGGCCCTGGCTTTTGACAATATATGTGAAAAAAAAAAAAATAATTCACATTTTTTCAGAGGCTTCAATATATTTGCAGGCACTATAATTTGATTTTGATTTTAATTGCCTGAAACTACATTACAAAAAGTAAAAACAATAAGCGATATTGTCATTGAAACAGTATTGTAAACCATTTTTTTAAAAATCATACTTTTTCAAGGAGACAAGTAGCATAGTGAAATGATGCCTGGCAAAGTATTCTACCCTCTTTTTATTGTAATAGTATATATCTTTAGCTATAAAAACATAATGGCTATTCAAATGTGTTACACAGCATATCAATAAACAAAAAGTAATTAGGTAAATAAGGTAAAACAATATGAGGGTACAAGATAAAGGTGTTAATTCTTTTCTATTGAAGTTATTATCTTTTTCATGCAATAGTTTACTGGTGTTAGTGCTTTTACTACAAACAAGCCATTATAACTCTGGATAAACTACAGGTAACACAGACATTAGAAAATGAAAACCATTAAAATAATTATTAAACGTAATTTTAAAAAAGTCACTGGGTTTAATGTACAGTATTTTGGTTTGCAAGAGGATGGAGAGCTGGTAGAATTGGTAATTGCTTGTTAATGTATTGTATAAGGATATTGCCATAGGATTTTCGCATTTTAACATTTAAAACAAGAAACTGTATTTAAAATAGTGAGTACATTTATATAAAACCACTATTTTTGAGGACAGATAGCATATTTAAGAAAATCCTGATAGCATATTTATAGAAACATTTTATTTTGATGTGTTTCATGTAATTGGCCTCTGTGCAACATGATTTCCTGGCCCACTCATGATTGTAAGAAAGAGACTATGTACTATTCTGGGAGAAACCCAATTATCTAAAATTGTTAAATTTCAAAATTGCATTAAAAAAAATAAAAAACTACAGCGTGTAATGAAATGAACATCAAGATGCTTTGATTTTTGAAAGCTTTTCCTGCAAAAAATAAAGAACATCTAAAGGGCCAGAGATTATGCACAAGGTGAACTTGTTTTTCAAACTTTTGTTTCTACGACCTAATGCAGTTCAACCTCACAAATGAAAGAACATTATTTGCATAATTGCAAAGCAAAACAAAAAAACAACTCAAACAAATAGATTGAATGCAAACAACTGGCTTTGCTTTAATGATGGGAGAATCAAGGTTTTTATGAAACACTGTAAAAATTCGACTTAGGTGTGCAAAAGATGAAATGACCCTTTATGACTTCATCGAGTACAAATAGTGCAATTTTGTTAAACTTATGCTGGGGTCTGTTCACAAAACAGTGAACCATGGGGAAATTGACAAGCTAATTAAAAATGTGAATCTTAACAGCTGAAATGAGTGGGATTTTGAGAATTCTTCCAACTCTGCTACTTTTTGATCTCGGCATGTTCATCATTATTCAATGTTTCATGAGTTGGCCCTATTGTAATTAGTGCCAATGCACCCACAGACTTGCCAAGGTATTCCAGGACTTGTCAATGCACCCCAGAACTTACCATTGCACCCCCACGACTTACCATTGCACCCATAGTATTTTACATTAGGACTTGCCAATGCACCATCCAGGACTTGACAATGTACCCCCCAGGACTTGCCGGTGCACCGTCCAGGACTCCAGGCATTTCTCCTTGGTGTCTAGTGGGGCAGATGGAGAATGCCTGTGCATAGATCCTAGTCTTATAATCAGTCCTCATTTGAGATCAGATCATAGGATGAGCCTTGAATATTAGATGAGGGGTTGTTTTACAGCATTTTTATTTTTAATCAACATCATACTAAGGAGACCTTTATCAAGGAATTCATATTTGTATATACATTCCCTGGACTGCCCACCAAACAAGCCCATTACAACAATAAATCACATAGCTAAACAACACAGTAGCAGTAGCTCAGCATTCCAACCCCCTAAGGACACTCAGTTTTAGCACCTAGAATGAAAGAAGGCCCTACATTATTATGAGCTGTGATAGAAAATCCCCATTGTCCATACTCTCAGGCTAATCCAATCACTGAAAGAGTTAAAAACATAAAGAAACTGACACTCAGACAGACGAAGACAGATATATTTAGAACACATTGCTTGGCGCATTGGCATAAGTTTAACACTTTTACTGTTCTTTTATTGCATCAACCGTTATTGCATGAACTTCAAAATAAATCACAAACCCTTGCAAAAAAACTGAATATATTGCCCATGAATGATAAATATAATATAGGAACATGCTGGGCATCACGCTGTGCACCTGAGATCCTGCTGGGAATGTCATAAAGTGACTGCAAAAAAATTCACATTAAAAAAACTGATGATTACAATTATTTCTTTGCTCAGCGGGGGCCTGTAGATCTAATCACGGTATATATAAACGTAAGGAGTAGACAAGTGTTATGGATGAAAAAACATGCTAAAGGGTGTGTACATTAATTATAAGTACTGTATATATTTAGTAACGTGTCCTGCGTATCAAATCATGGACAAAAGCATTGTGGATTTAGGATGAAAATAAAAATATTTATTTATTTTGGTTTTGTTTTGTTTTTCCTCGTGTATGTGTTAATGGCTAAAATTAAATATTTTAGTAAATAAATAAATGTATGAATATTAAATATAGTGAATATTCTGAAGCCTGCAGGCTAGACCAGAGAATACCAGTGGTGTATGCTCCATATGTGATAGGTGTGCGCAGCTGAGAATTCGGCAGCAAAGTCACACACTCTGTTGCCAATTCGACCAGCATGAAAAGTATACAAAAATTCATATACTTTTAGTGCTTGTCGAATTGGCAACAAAGTGAGTCACTCTGTTGCCGAATTCAGAACTGCCATCGGCCCCTCGGATGTAACTTGTGTATTTCTGGGAGTTTGTGTGCTGGCTGTTCGCAGCACACAACCCCCCGGAAATACACAAGATACATCATACCCCTGAGTGGCAGGTGTGCTCTGGAGTGGCAGCACAGTTGTCACTCAGGGGCACAATATGCCCCTGGAGAATACCGGTATGGCAAGTACAGTACAGAGCTGGCCAACATGAGGTCCAGGCAAAGAAGTAACAAGTGAATGTCACTCCCTTATCTTATACATCGATCTGCCCCTTTATTGTGTGCCATCAGGCCCCACCCCATTTGCGTCCCACAAAGCCCCACCCATTTTGTATCTTGTGCCATGAAGTTCTCTCTTATCTTTTGGTGTGTGTCTTCACTACCTCTTTCCTATATATGACCACTTTTTTTCTAGTCCTAGTTGCTCAGTAATTGTTTGAGCATGTCTCCTACACTTAATGCATATTGTTGCTTTGTTACTGTGTCCACCTGGTTTTCTGACCTCAGATTTCTTCCTGATTGCATTTGACTTCTTCCTGCACCAACCATTTGGACTGTTCTGGACTTTGTCACTTCCGCTGTAATTTCCCCGTACTGTGTTTTGGACTGTAAGCTCTTGCAACTGCCTAAACCGTCGGGCTCAATATTTCCGGGCTTTTGTGATCTAAAGTGTGCGTCATCTTGAATAGGGATACCAGCATGACAGTAAGGCTCCTTGGCTAAGGGGCAAATATGATGACTGTCTTAGGTTGGGACATTCTAACGAGTAGGAATTGTCTTACTTTTCATTGTTTGTAGTGTGTTTGATTATATATTTTCTTGCATTTGTACACTTTTTTTAAAGTAATTTGTACTTTTTCTGTTATAATTTATCGATTGGTCGAGATGAGGCATCCAAAGTTGAGTTTGTACAAAGTTGGAGGTTGACTTTAGTGCTAATCTCGACCTCCATTCTCAGGCTTTAGGGAATAGACCCCTATGAGGTAACATTCTTAAGTGGATTCAATCTGTATTAGGCATCTAGGCATTCTCCAGCTTCTTCACAATAGGTGCTTATTATCAATAAAATGGTTGTTACAATATGAATTATTGTACATACACAATTGAGTTGATGGCTCTTTCATTCCCACCATCCCTTAGTAACCTCAACATATGTATCAAATGAAGCCATGGCTTGATGAAGACCACTAGGTCGAAACATTGCAATTGGTGTTTAAGAAATAACTATTAACCTCATATATTTGGAGTGCTGAGCATTCTTTACTGTTTTATATTTTGGGGGGCCTTAAGGGATCCCTGCTCGGGTACCAGTCTATTTTAATGCTGCTTGACCAGGTCTGTTGGTGTAAACATATGAATCATAATCTTCAGTCAGTTTGAAACATATAAGTTATTTAGCTATTCATGTGTCACCTCATTAAACTAACAAAGTCTTTAACCACGAATAGTATTTTCAGATGTTCCCTAGCTTTCAAATATATCCACGGGATGTTACTATTGCCCAATTTTAATAATTTTATCTATTCCTGTTATCTCCCCCGGAAAGATGAAAACCTGCCAGGAATTCAGCCTACAGCTGTGGAGGATGAACAGATTTTGCAGTTGGTGCATTATTCCACTGAATTAACTCACCAGCACTATGGGGGGATTTTAAAAAGAGAGCAACAGTTGCAAGTGTCGGGAGGGTAAAAAAAAAAAAAGTGAAATATTTGCTATCAGCTTTATAACAGCCATTGCACCAGTTTTATACATCCCAAAACTTTCTGCTGCATTGGTTGGCAAATATTTTAAGGTATCTTTTAATAAATGTGCAGGTAGAAATATGACAAGAGCAACCCGGAAGTTTGGAACCACCACATGTAGAGCAAACTCTCGATTCTTGGGAGTTACATAGTAACATAGTAATTTAGGTTGAAAACAGACACAAGTCCATCAAGTTCAACACTTCTACCTATCATTCCAACTTTTGATCCAAAAGAAGGCAAAAACCCCTAAGGAAGCTATTTCGAAATTTTGCCTCCCAGGGGGAAAAATTCCTTCTTGACTCCAAAAGGCAATCAGATTTCTCCTTGGATCAAAAAGCTCTATAATTAATGTGTATTCTATAATTAATAGCCCTGTATGTTCTGCTTTTCTAAAAAAAAAAAAAAAACATCCAGACCATTTTTAAATGCATCTAATGTAGTTGATAGCACCACCTCTCTTGGCAGCGAGTTCCATAACTTTATTGTCCTTACTGTAAAAAATCCCTTCCTTTGCTGGCTATCAAATCTTTGCTCTTCCAGTCTCAGGGGGTGACCTCTTGTTCTTTGTACATTTCTTTTAATGAACAGGTCACTGGAGAGCTCTTTATATTGTGCCCTGCACATATTTATATAATGTTATCATATCCCTTCTGAGACGCCTTTTTTCTAACATATATAAATGCAATGTTTTAAGTCTGTCTTCATAACTAAGATCCTCCAATCCCCTTATTAATTTTGTAGCTCTCCACTTTTACTAGTTCCTTAATGTCCTTTTTAAGGACTGGTGCCCAGAGTTAAAATTATATACTGGCTCACACTGACATTACACCCCTGTCAGGTGCAATTGTTATGTACTCCACTTTCATAAAGACTCTCTTTAAGTGCACTTTTTGTTTTTTTTATTTTATTTTTTTATTATCTTTTATTATAAACATAGAAAAGAAAATGCAAGGACAATAAATACTTATACACATAAAAAAAAGAAACAATACATAGATCCCACATTCTAGAGTGTCTGAATAGGATAGGGAACATTACAGCTTTCTCCCTTTGTTACCCTCCTCCATTCAAACCTATATCGATATCAAATGTAGCTAATTTGTAGGAAACTATACATATATCATAACAAAAGAAAAACATACAGTCTGTCAGCCTAAAGAGGTCACTTTGCCTGCATCAGCTCCATTCGTTCAACCATTTTTTACTACTGTCTCTCACCCTTATGTTTCTTGTATCCCTTTTATCCAGTCATCCCACATAGATATTTCCTTAAAAAGTCCTTTTACTCTGTTTATGCCTCTCTCCATTTGAAATTGATATGTCAGTTGTTGTTTTAAATGAATAATGGAGAAGGGCTGAGCATTTGTCCAGTTTTTAGCGATTATTATTTTGGTGGTGACCAAACAATGTATAGCTAGAATAGTCTGTTTCTTGTTTATCTTTGGCCAGTTCAGATGTAACAGAAAAAGGTCCGGGCTTTTCCTGAGTTTTAGGTTCCCCATACTCTCTAAAAGTCCAACCACCGCAGTCCACAGGATACACTTCTTGTTACAGTGCCTTGCAAAAGTATTCACCCTCCTTGGCATTTTTCGTGTTTTGTTGCCTCACAACCTGGAATTAACATGGATTGTTTGAGGATTTGCATCATTTAATTTACAGGACATGCCCACAACTTTGAAGATGTTTTTTTTATTTGTTGTGAAGCAAACAACAAATAGGACAAAATAACTGAAAAAGTCAATGTGAATAACTATTCACCCCCCTAAAGTCAATACTTTGTAGAGCCACCTTTTGCAGCAATCACAGCTCCAAGTCACTTTGGATAAGTCTCTATGAGCTTGCCACATCTTACCACTGGGATTTTTGCAAAACTGCTCCAGCTCTGTCAAGGTGGATGGTTTGCGCTTGTGAACAGCAATCTTTAAGTCTGACCACAGATTTTCTATTGGATTGAGGTCTGGGCTTTGTCTAGGCCATTCCTACACATTTACATGTTTTCCCTTAAACCACTCAAGTGTTGCTTTAGCAGTGTGTTTTAGCAGTGTGTTTGGGGTCATTGTCCTGCTGAAAGGTGAACCTCCGTCCTAGCCTCAAATCACGCACACGTGGTACAGGTTTTGCTCAAGAATATCCCTGTATTTAGCACCATCTTTCCCTCAACTCTGAACAGTTTCCCAGTCCCTGCTGCTGAAAAAGATCCCCACAGCATGATGCTTCCACCACCATGTTTCACTGTGGGGATGGTGTTATTTGGCTGATGTGATGTGTTGGGTTTGCGCCAGACATAGCGTTTCCTTTGATGGCTGAAAAGTTCAATTTTAGTCTCTTCAGACCGCTCTTCCTCCATACATTTTGGGATGCCTTTTTGCAAACTCAAAACATGCCATTTTTGGGGTTTTTTGCTGAAAGTAATGGCTTTCTTCTGGCCACTCTGCCATGTACGGATACTCCGGTATCTGCTGTGGAAGTCTGCAGCTCCTCCATGGTTACCTTAGGTCTCTGTGCTGCCTCTCTGATTAATGCCCTCCTTGCCCGGTTCGTGAGTTTTGGTGGGCCGCCGTCTCTTGGCAGGTTTGCTGTTGTGCCATGTTCTTTCCATTTGGTTATGATAGATTTGATGATGCTCCTGGGGATCGTCAAAGATTTGGATATTTTTTTTTATAACCGAACCCTGACTTGCACTTCATAGCAACATTGTCCCTTACTTGTCTGGAGAGTTCCTTGGTCTTCATGACAGTGTTTGGTTAGTGGTGCCTCTTGCTTAGGTGTTGCAGCCTCTTGGGCCTTTCAAAAACGGTGTGTATATGTAATGACAGATCATATGACACTTAGACTGCACACAGGTGGACATCATTTCACTAATGATGTGACCTTTGAAGGTAATTGGTTGCACCAGAGCTTTTTATGAGCTTCATAACAAAGGGGGTGAAATACAGACGCACATGCCAATTTTCTGTTTTCTATTTCTTAAAAATAGTTTTATGTATATACTTTTCTCATTTCCCTTCACCGACTTAGACTATTGTGTTCTGATCCATCACATAAAATTCAGATTAATAAAACATTGAACTTAAGGCTGTAATGTAACAAACAAGGTAAAACGGGGGGTGAATACTTTTGCAAGGCACTGTACATAGTATCGAAGGCTAATTTCTGTGCTTTCTCTTTGGAATCAGTCTGAAGCACATATCTTTATATGCACAACATGGCTCCAAGGATAAATCCTTCTATGGGTTATGGAGATATATTAGTTCAGGTGCTAGCAGTGTGTTTAGCAATACAGGAAACACATTTTGTTCTTTAATAAAAATCAAACCTGAGGGTCTTTTTGGACAGCTTGAAAAAAAAGCCAAAAGCCGACTCACTAACTCTCATTCCATATGTGTACAGACCTGTTAATGTAGCAAAGGGTTACATAAAGAAAGTATTACAAAATATGGAACGCATTTAAAAAAAAAGTATAAAAATAATTAATTTAATAAAATGTATTATACTGTAAAATAAAAGTTAAGCAAGAGATTGAATCTGAATGGGAATACATCTAGCATGACAACAGCACCCATAATGACTAATTTTCATTTAAGATAATTTTCCAGACCATTAATGTTAAATAATTTTAAAAGATTTTGACTAGTTACTGGAACAGCCCAGAACATGGTTTCATTTTCTAGCTAATAGATTTTGTCTGCCTTTCAAAATATTGTACACGTCTCTCTTTTTTAAAATTATCTATAATGTATACATATAATCTTTCACAGATAATTAAATATTTCAAGTAAATTACTGGGGGGGGAAATCATCCAGATTCCAAACATCTTCTAGAGTTTTCATCTTATTTGTTATCCTTATACTTTTTATTTTAAAATTGGTATACGTAATGTCTTCACAAGGGTGCCAAGTTGATGTATTAATGTTAATCTTAATGTGAGAGAATATTAAAATGACATTTTTGTCCATTTTAATGCTGTGTAGCATAGAGTTGTTCAGTGTTGCAAAGCAATGCTTTTGTCTTGTGACTATACATGTCAGCTCTCATTCTACTGAAAACTTAATCTCATAACAATGAATAGTCTATGACTATTCTTTACTACTCTCTTAGAGCTGCCGTTTCATTCCGGATGTTCCAATGCTGATTGTTTTTGGAGCTGTATTGTCAGTGCTGATGCCAAACCCTAACTCTAGTATTAACAGTAAAAGTAAACCCTAACCCCTAATACTAGTAATAACAATATAAGTAAACCCTAAGCCCAATAGTAAACCTAAAAGTAACCCCTAACACTAAAACTAACCCCTAACCCTTATACTCACCCTAAAACTAACCCGAAAACAAACCCTAACACTAACCCAGAAACTAGCCTTAAATTCAATGCGGCATGACACAACTACCATGCTGATCTGTCAGCTGCTGAAATTCTCTGAAGGCACAGCAAAGAACAATCCCTTTCCATACACCATGTTCAATCAAAAAGATATTGCATTAATGTAGCCAAATTAAATTGATGGGGAAAAGATAAAGGGATTTAAACATTAACAATTTATAAATAAAATATCATTCAAAAATATAAAGGAGAGAGGGAGCTCCTGGTCTAATATATTTCTGAAATTATACCTCTTAGACTCCCACACAACTAGCCGAAATCTTTACTCAACACAATCACACCGAGAGTGCTGGAGTAGTCACTGCAAATAACTTATTGAAACAATCCCATTATTTGAAGTCTGTTATGTTATATATTTTTAGAAACAGTAAAAAATATAATAATTTGACTGCCCTGGTCCCTTGTTTAATCGAAAGTCAGTGCTCCAGTGTTTTGGGTTTGAATCTTCAAAAAAAAAAATAGTATTTAGTATTCTGACATGTTCACAATCATTCAAATGTCCTTGTTTTTTTTGTTTTTTTTAAGAAAAGTAAATTGTATCCATTAACATAACTTCAAATAGATCATAAATACAGTGTAGACATTTTTAATATTGTAAATGACTATTGTAACTGGAAATGGTAGATTTTTATTGGGCATAATTAACAGCATATTGATTAGCCCGAGGCATGTTTATTAGCCATAGGCAAAATCAAAAGCATATTAGCTAGAGGCATCCTCTGAAGCTAGGCATTTGTAATAGTAATGACTCATAGGATCATGTGGTAACTGCAGAGGGTGGGGTACCTCCAGACTTCAGGGTGGTCAGTTCAGGGGGATGCTGTAGGGCTAAAGGACAGGAAGCCAAATAGACTGCGTTCTCATTTCCAAAGCTACATGTGCAGCAAGTACCTAAAAAGACTTCTAACATTTTAGGTCCGATCCTAGCACAAGACTAACACTTGACCAAGGTATACCTGATCATTCATTCCTCCCCCTCACCAATAAATAGACAGACAACTGAGTGGCTAGAAAGGACGCCGTCTTTAATGAAAATGCTGCAACATAAATCGACAGCTAAATACATAGCTGAAATAAGTAACATGTATTACTGTAAACCAGATATGGTTAAATCTTTCTAAATAAATAAATAAAATTATATATATATCTATCATTATATATATATATATATATATATATATATATATATATATATATATATATATATATATATATATATATACCAACCAATACATGTTTTTATAACAAGACATATAAACAACATGAACTAATACTAATGAACCTTAGCGGTAGCGAATGACTTATCCGAGACCAGCTAGGATCAGGACCCCCGGAATCTAGCGCAGGCGTACCACATGACTCACGGCTACTGACGCCCCTGTTTGCACAGTAGCCGTGCCTCACTCCCCAGGGACGAGCCCATGAGGAGCCCGTGCAGATAGCTCCCAAAGCTACTGCCCAACCGGGTTGGCCATCCCCAACCTTCGTCACCTATGGATGGGATGGGGGGAACTTGTCATTTTTCTTTAAACTGGAAGCTATTCCTGAAAATCTTGCAATATATAGCCTAAGGCCATCCCCTATTTCCAATCATTGCCACCCCCTTGGAATGCAGTTTATCTGGGTAATTCCTGTGAAAAGAGGAGACAAGCCTGTCGGCGTGGACATCAGCTGCAGCTTCCCAGGTGTCTTCTTCAGGAACATAACCCTTCCATCGAATGAGATATTGTAATTTACCTCTGTGAAAAAGAGAGTCAAGTATTTTAGCAACTTCATATTCTTCGACGCCCTGAGTGACAATAGGATCTGACAGACCCTAACTAGAACTCCTAGCTAGGTCATTTATAGGCAGGCCTCTAGACCAGCACTAACTGGTTAGGAATTTAGCACTAGTAGGAAGAAGAAAGTCCTCTGCACAAAGGGTTGAGGAGCAAACCAAGAGGCTCCCTCAGCAAAGAAGGGGTTACCTAGCCTGAAATTCCTGAGCGGCTCCGCAAGCATGCTACAATGTGACTAAATTCATTTACATAAATAAAACAAACATTTGATGGTTTGGATCATATACTTACATGTAAAATAATTAAGGGGTTCCCCTTGTCTGAAAAATAATACTTTTTATCATAAGCATATTAACTACATTTTAAAAAAATGTCATGAGACTTATAGGGTTCAATATAGACACATATCTACTACTCCTTTTAAATGCCCCATTGGTACATGGCTGCATTTAAGTGTGTGCAAGTTTCCATGATCTATTATCATTTCCTAAACCTATCTATCATCTATGGTGTACTATGGTGTAAACCATAATAGTCTGAGAGTTTAGTTGATGTATTTTCTTTTAATAAACTTGTAGAATATAAAATCTGGATCATGACAAATTGTTGTTAAATGATACCATGTATGGGACCAAAAAATTAGTAAGGTTCATGCAGCTCCATTTAAATAATAAAGTTTTGTTAAGCATAATGCTATTATTAAACATTCCTTTTTATACTGTATGTATCCTCCATCCATCCTTCCTGCCTTCAGTCAACGTTCTCACTTGAAATCATCTGAAGATATATGAACTAGGGATTCTATATCTGCTTCTCGCAGAGCCTAAAGATATTAGGAAGGGGTTGTGGCAAGGAAAACTGTTAATTACTTTTTTGTGTGCTCATACAGTGATTGTGTTCATTAAGCTGACCCTTTATATCAAAGAGCAAAACACTTGCCTTCAATATAGTGTATAAATTGTGCTTTCTGGAAAACCTAGGCTTAGCACCCAGCCAATATTTTTACTGCAGTACCTGATTAGACATTTGCACTTTTTTAGCGCCTTTCTATGTTCTCGGTAGGACTGGTGTAACACACAGGAGCTTTGGAAGACATAAGGAAGAGCAGTTTACCAGTGAATCATTTGAGTTTTTATGTAGAAGGGAACATTTAGGGAAAAAAATTAAATAATGCTGATATGTTTTCTTTAAAGGTCCTCTCCTGCAAAAAAACATGGTCCTCTTTTTAATTACATACCTCTTAACCACACTTTCTGAATTCCTTTCATTTTCTTGCAACTGACCAAATTAGATCTCACCTTGTTTCCACTTGTGCTCTGCATCAAAACATTTAACGGACATTTTTTTGAGGGACAATTATAAATTGTACAAGCTGACCTGAAAAATGAATAATTCACATGAATTCAGAGGGAAATGCATTAATTAATGAAGGCAGTTCCTATGGGAACACACTTGATTAATTAATTGTTTCCTCCTATACAAGTAATTTACATTCTGCAGGGTTGGTGTAAAAGTTTTATGTGCCCAGCAAAAAAGTGGCTGCCCTTGCTTTTCCACAATGTATAATTAAAGACTCACACCAAAATTCAAAACATGTATAATAAATATAGATAATGTGGAATATCCCCTATGCATATGTTTGAAGTATACATACGATTACGGTGAAGTTCCCATTACTTATGTTGCATTTTGAAGGGATGATTAAAAGAGGATTCTGGGGCTATCCATTAAAAGGTGAGTTGCAGGTGAGTTGAGGTGAGTTGAAGTGAGATGAACATTTCATCTCACCAGTCTATCTATATATTGTACAGAGACAAACCTGCCCAGTTTGCTTGGCAGGGGAAACTCAGCAGGCTTGTTCCTGTACAGTGTATAGATCAATTGGTGAGATGAAATGTTCATCTCACTTCAACTCACCTAATCTAACATCAGCTCATGTGCAACTCACCTTTTAGTGAATTGCTCCCTCTGGGAGTGGAAGTGATTAGATGCTATATAAAATATCTTGATGATGGGCTTTATTGTTTGTTCCTTTATGAATGTCTACCATTCCTACTATTTTCTTGAAAATAACCTAAATTAATCTTACCTTAACTGTTGGGTACTGAAATATTGGCATATGTTATCTATTTATAACACTTGATTGATACATGGTGAAACAAAATTGCAGAATATATATTGCATGGGCTGCTATATGATATATGTATGCATAGAAGCATAGTTATCATTTGGGGTCCTTAGCTTGTTGCATTTTGTAAATACTTTAAAAGTTGTTTTTCCCCACCACAAGGATCCAGCCAAATGCTGAAGAGCTGAGTAGAAGCTACTAACTTGATATTTGTGAGTAAATAAAACATATTTAGAACTGGAACCTGATTGCAGAGGATAATGCATTACCTAGAATATTGAAGAGCCCCCCGAAGTTCTGTTACAAATGGGGCAGTAACCTAGATTAGTCAAATTGGATCCTGTACACTGTTATGACATTGCACAACAATTTCAGCAATGGTGATGTGTCTTGGCCACTGGTGGAGACGGTTCAGTGATAGATAAGGGTAGGTGATAACATGGACACGCTGGCACTATAGAGGAATCCATCACCATGGTGACCGGGAAACACTTTAGGCTCTCTGGTGGTTTCCGGCTTTTCCGGATGTGACGTCTAACTAAACACTTCTGGTGAGAGACACAGGGAGTGAACAGCTGAGGCTGGTGAGTTTTTTTTGTTTGTTTTCTTTTAACTGCCATCAGTTAACATCTTCTGGAGTAGTGCAGCTATTTTTAAATTTCTTATTAATTTTTTTATTTTTTTTATTTTTTTTTTAAGGACAGCTTCTTCTCCATTTATGTCTCATCCTTTGGCATTCTATATCTTAATTCTATCCCAAATTTGGATTTAGTGTTTAATTCCCTTGTCCCATTGAGTTTATCCTTTATTTGTGCTCTTAACCCCTTAATAAGTTAATAAAAACTATTCCTAGCCATGTAAAGTGACTGGCCTTAGCTACCCCCCCTTCCCGCCCCCCCCCCCCCCCAACCCCAGCCCTTGCAAAGGGGAACCCGGGAGGGCCCATATACCTCAATGTTTTATTATTTCACTGTGTTCTGATACGTCATTCTCGCAACCTTCCGTCATATAGCCTCGCTCCCATTCTTCCCACTCTGAAATAAATCTTACTTTTTTTCCCCCTGACTGCATAATAGCCCTGTTCTTTCCAGCGTCTAGCCATGCATAGCTTCATTGCCATAAAAAGTTGAATTGCTATTATCTTATGGCTATGGGACAATATTTCCAAGTTGAAATGGAATAGGGCTTTCGGCAGGTCGGGTGTCAGTGTTTTACCAGATATATTGGGGATAAGGTCAAATATTTTCCTCCACGTTTCTGCAATCTGTTTACAACTCCACCACATGGGGATGTAGGACCCCTCCTGTTCCACACAGCTCCAACATTGTGAGGAAAGACTTAGGGACATTTTAGCCAGTCTCTGTGGTACTAGATGCCATCTATTTATAATCTTAAAGTGGAGTTCTTGTATATTTAAACAATGGTTTATTTTCCTAATTAGTATGTCGTCGGCATACATGCTCAGCCTACACTCCATTTTATCCCCCTAATTTGTGCATTACTCCGAATTTTATCCTCCATTTAAAACCATTCTGAATCTACCCCCTGTGTCGAGATTCTTGCTGTGGGGTCTCTATATAAAGCCATGATAAGGTCTACTGCTCCCCTCCCCAGTCCGTAATACAACAATACTGGAAAGTTTTAATATGTGTATGTATTTATATATGTTTTTGTACACTGTGTAGTACTTGATAAAGGACAGCAAGTCTGCCTGAAACGGTGCTACGTTATTAAATCTTTGGTGATTATTGCAAAAGACCTGAGAGTACAATTATATTATTCTTTATCCTATATTTAGGATAATGATATTCACAATATAATAAATACATTGTATAATTATTTAACATTATCATCCATTAAAATAAAAGATAGGTATTTTTTAAGTCCCAGTGGTCCTTTAACTAACATTACAAAGCACTTTTTTCTTTATTCAGCCATTAGTATGCCACCGCTTACCCATTAATATGCCACTGTTAGTTTACCCATGAATATGCCACTGCCGGTTTGCCCATTAACAAGCCACATCCAGTATGCCCATTAACATGCAACAGTTTGCCCATTAATATGCCACCCTTTTCCCATTAATATGCCACAACCAGTATGCCCATTAATATGCCACAGACATTATGCCCATTAATATACCACAGACACTATGTTCATTAATATCCACAGACAATATGCTCCTTAATATGCCATAGCCAGTATGCTCATTAATATTCCACAGACAGGATGTCCATTAAAATGCAACAGCCAGGATGCCAATTAATATGCCACAGAAAGTTCCCCCCTCATCCCCTTTCCCCAGTACCTCTTGTGCGAGAGACAGCAGCCTTCCATGCTGCCTCTCTCATGCTCCTCGCACAATGATCTGAATGAGCACCAGAAGGTCACATGATCCTGGTACTCTGACATCAGATCAGTGCATGCACAACACGAGAGAGGCAGCATGGAAGCATGTACATACACCATGCTACCTTCTTGCAGAGTTGCTGGCAAGGGGTCCCATAGTCCCGCCGGGCCCCTGATGGGTGTAGCGCCACAGTCACCCCCTGAGGGCAGCCCTGACTGCAAATGTTTGGCAAACACATAATCCAATTTTCTCTCTGCCTAGAGGTTGCCAGATTATCTTGCCATATACAGATATCAAACACCTGCACTGCCAAGGTTGGCCTTCACTGTAATATACCATGTTGGCTGATTTACATGTGATGGACCACTCATCTTTTAGTGCAAGAGTTAGAGAGTTATTGACACCTTATGAGAATAATTTCATTCAAATGAATGGGATATCCTGTTTCTCTAGTGATGTCATCAGACAATGTGTGGCACTGTTAAGAGATCCTACTGTGTACATGAGCAAGGTCACTTAGAGTCCACACAATGTATTCTATTGCAGAGAGCAGTATTTTTTTGTAGGTTGTGTGTCGGAAGTGAAAAAAAAATCACTTCCGTTGCTCTGATGCTGTTGCTAGACTGCCCCTCGAAGCAGTCAGCAACATTGCAATGAAAAAATACTTAATTAGATAAAATCTAGGTTTAGGGTTAGAACAATGTTTAGGGTTACATTTAAATTAGGGTTAGCATAAGGGATAAGGTTACAATTAAATTAAAATTAGAATAAATTAAGGGTTAGCATAAGGGTTAGAGTTATGGTTAAATTTAGGGTTTGGGCTAAATTTAGGGTCAGGTTGGGGTCAAAAGTTGAAAATGGTTAGAAAACAAAAAAACACTATTTTTTGTTATTGCTCTATAACTCGCAAGAAATAGCAGAAAAATATGGAAACAATCATATTTCTAAACTCATGAAAAAATTTAGAAACTATTTAGATGCGGTCTTTTTTACCGATTGTATTTGTGTAAATTATTTTTTAAGTCAAAGTTAGAAAAGGTGTTTTTTTTTCATAATATTTCATAGTAAATTATAAGATATGATGAACATAATGGTATCTAATGAAAGCCCTTCATACGGCAATGAAAATCAGATACAATTTTTGGGGTTACATTGTGTAAAAAATAAGAAAATTACAGGGAAAGACACCAGGGGAAAGACAAGGTCAAAAGGTCATGTCTCTAAGGGCTAAACATCCATTTTCAAAGCACAAATATATGCCATTACTATGCTTCTGTTGAGGGCATTTGTCATCCTGTGTGTTAAATATCCTACAGCATTTTTTATGGCCGTAACAGGTCAAGCGCCACAGGAAAGATAGGAAAACACAGATACATCAATGGAACATTTTCTATCACACTATCACATTGCGTACAAATGTTCATTACCAACATGCTGGGCATCCTTACTGATAACAGTACAAGTGTTACAAACATTTGACACCTTCAGGGACCAGCCAGATTACATTACAGGTCTGATCAAAGTCTATATTTTAACCAATGTGATTTTATCCATTGTGCTATCAAAGGGATTGTAATATTTGTCATGTGATTTTATCTGTTGTCCTGTTAAAACAATTTGTCCTGTGTGTATGTTAAAGGAAATACTGCCATTTGTTGAATAACTTGGCTAAAGAAGTGATATTGAGAGCTTGTATTCATATCCTCCCATGTCAATAACAATACCATCTTGACTCTAACTGGTTTCTGTAAGCTTGGATGACAGATCTATGTTTACTCTGATTTGTCCAGAGATACAGTGTGGCTGACCAAAGAGCTGATGTTTAAAACAAAGACATAAAACATGTATGTTCATGACACATGTAAATAACAAACCCCCATAATAAACTGACACAACAAAAACAAAAGGTAAATTTTAAAATGGGCCCCAGTATTTATTACAATGAAAATACTGTGACCAAAAAATGTCAAATAAAATTAACATAATTAAACTTGCTTGAATTTAAATGATACCATTGTACTAAAACAATTTTACTTTGTATTAAACTGTAGTTGTCCTAGCCGTTTAGGATAGTATGTCGAGGATACCTGACCCACACATAAAAAACTATGTGTCTACTGTGTATATAAATGTATAGACATCACTGACAATTGGATTAGTTAGAAATAGCTTAATCACTCCACACCAAGGCTTGTTACTGTTTGCAAAATAGATTGAATACATAATTTTAATAAAAGAAAAAAAGAGAAATACATACAATTACTATTATGTATATATTCAACACATATCATATAGTTATATAGATTTTATCACAGAAGGCCAAGACAATCGTCTGGCACTGTATATATCATACACACAATAGATAATATATTGCACTAGTGTCCTCAGTAAATGCCCTGATCCAAGTTTCAAAAAGGTTAGAATACATAGAAAATACAAACATTTAATAAAAATAAAGTTATAGGCAAAATTATATACACACCTATTTAGATTTCCCTGCTAGGGCAGGCAGTACACAATAAAGCAATGACCACTCTGACGGTACCCCAGGCCGTAGAGACCAAACCAGTAGCTGCCTAGCTACTACCTCCGAGTGGCCATGCCACAGACAGACTCTGCTGTACTGGACTCATCCAGAAGAAACCTGTAATGAAAGCAGAACAAAAACGATTAACAGAAGAGATTGAAGGAGAGGCGGGAACTGCTTGTCTTTTTGCTGTCTGTCTTTAGACTAACATACTCCTTCAACATTAAGCATATATTGGTTTGTTGTTATATACATTTATACTAACTAAATGCCTGCGTAATTTTATAATATGTGTATATTTTGTTCGATGGTGCCACAGTGGGCCTTCATAACACTGCTGAAAACATCACCTGTGGTATAGTATGACATCAACCTGCCACAGGTGATGTCATAAACAGGAGACTCCACAGACACATTTACAAAACAGTTTCCTTCTAATTTAGTCATTTGCTTGTAATTTTGCTAATACAATGTATAGGTCATTTGCAATCATTTTTTATGATCTACATGTATAGTAAAATATGTTTAGGTTATCCAGTCCCTTTAATGTTGGTGGTGAAAGAAAGCCTGCTCTGAAAACATTCCTTTTTGCCCCTTCCCCCCTACTAGACCCTTCCTTTTTGCCCTAAAATATGCATCAGGTAGGTTTTGTTTAGGAGCGTAGAAGCAGGAAATGCATATGTTGCAATCACCACTGACCTGGGAGGCTGTACAAATGCAGAGCACCTAGGCAGGAGTTGGGGCATGAGAGCCAGACAGACGGACACAGTGAGACAGAGTGGTGGGTGATCCGAGATCAAAGGTATCCAGACGAAATAGCAGAGCACAAACAAGCATGGGATCAGGGCAGGAGGCTGGAAATAGGCAGATCCAGAGACAGGCAAAAAGGTTCAATAGGACACAGACAGGCAAGAATTATCCAGTAAGGAAGCAAAGTGTCAGACAAGGAATCAGTAAAGCAAGGGGGGGGGGGGGGGGGGTTTAAACACAGCAGGAGAAAGCAAGGGAACCTGACACCAACCAAATCACGGTAGCACTGACCACTGGTTAACAGGCACTGTCGGTTTTTATAGGTGCCTTTGAGTTTAATTGGCTAGCTCTGCCCGCCCTCAAGCTGTGGTCTATTATGTGTTTGAGCATGCACACGGCTGTAAGTGGTAGCAGACTGGGCACGTGCTGGCACTCCGGGTGCTCTTATCTCTCAGATGGATCTCCACAGTGAAATTGCATCACCATGCCGTGTTTGGATAGGCCTCGTCTGGCTCCCGGTAAGTTCTCCGCGCATGGGTGCCAAACAGTGGCATCCCGCTGTTATTATGTGAACATTCGGTTTTGTTTAAATCTCCATTTGAACTGATATACATTAAGACCAGGGCCAAACTTATGGGCTGTTTTTATCCGACCCCCAGGGTAGCCATTGGGGCCCAAACATGTGTGCCAGTAGAGGCTTTGGCTGGGCAGACCAAAAGATCTCCCCTCGCTGGCATCTCCGATCGAGAAGGCAGCGTGGTGTCTATGCAATGTACACACATGCTTCCATGCTGCCTCTCTCCCACTGTGAGCACTCTTATCTGATGCCAGAGCATCGGGATCATGTGACCTTCCGGTGCTCAAATGAGATCAGTGCACAGGGAGTGCGAGAGAGGCAGCATGGAAGGCTGCGGTCTCTCGCAGAATCGAAGGGGAGTAGAGGAGAAGGGGGGAGGAGGGGGAACTGGCTGTGGCATAATACTAGACTAAGTGTGGAATTATACAAGACAAAGAGTGGCATATTAATGGGCATACAGGCTATGGCATATTAATGGACAAAGAGTGGCACAGTAATGGGCATACTGGCTGTAGCATATTAATGGACATACTGACTGTGGCATATTGATAGGCATAATGGCTGTGGAATAATAATGGACATAGAGGGGCATATTAATGGGCACACTGACTGTGGCATATTAATGGGGATCCTGGCTGTGGCATATTGATGGGCAAATAGTGGCATATTAATGGGCATACTGACTGTGGCATATAGTTATCATATGTCAGGGCCTTGTTAGGTCATCTCTTGCACCTGGTGTTCTTCACCTACTCCAGTCCATTCTAAAACTTAAAACAGAGCAGACAAAATTTGAGCCAAACTTTTAACTTACTTGTTTTATCTAGAAAGTATACATTGTTACACCAAATTTCTGTTACTTTAAATCATGGAATTCTTTTAACAATCCCTGATAATAAAACCAGCGTAGAAAAAAAAAATTGTGAATGGCATGCAGCTGGTGCTGAAACAAAGCAAGAACAGAGGCATGTCTCTTTATGCCATCACAAATATATATCTAACACATTGGCAGTTCACAACAACAGTTACCGTATAATTGTTATGATGCTGGTATAGGATTTAGACAGATGGCAGCATGAACATCATTGGCAAGCGGACACAAAGTGGGAAAACAGATCTGCCATCACATTGTGGCCTTTATGCATTCTCAGTACAAACAAATATATCTCATACTGTGACTATTACACGTGTGTAATTGAAACAGTGCAAACGATGGCATCATAAATGACTGGCACACAGACTGTTCATGTATACATATATTAACTTTAATTGTTGGCTCATTTAGTGAAAGGGAATACACTATAAAGCTAAGTTTCCCTCTGGATAACATTAGCAAAAAAACAAACTGGTAAAGTAAGTATAAAACTGCTATAATTTACAGTCTTCAGCCTGGTTCCCAAAAGTCTGTATCATTATGTTTTTTCAGCCTGCAATATAGTGTGAAAGCTTACTCTTGAGTCAGTTTGACTTTTAATTATTACTGTTCTTGAAAATTATGTGTATTACATAAAAGTATGTTACTAGCATAACAGCTTATGTAAATGTTTAACATTTCATCTCACCAGTTTAGCTATGCATTGTGCACGGACAAATCTGGTGACTTTGCTTAGAGGGGAAACTCACCAGGTTTATCCCTGTACAATGTATAGCTAAACTGGTGAGATGAAATGTGCATCTCACCTCAACTCCCCTCAAAGCACTTTTTATTGAATAGCCCGCAAATGCATAGGAGTTTGTTTTACACATATTTTCAGTGTATACATTGCAACAATTTGACTGCTGTTATTTCGTTCTTTTTAAATTTGTAAATTATTTTTATTGAAACTATTTTTTTTTCAATCCAAAACTTGGATTCACGTTCACTATATTCACATAGAAATAGCTTTTTCATATTTAATAAAAACTTATGATGTAAAAAAAATGCATTTCTATTTACCTATGCATTTTTATTTACCTTTTATGTGCCAATGTTCCCCCTATCCCCCAGACTTACCCAATGCTCCCCCCAAGGTTGTCTGTCTCTCTCCCCCACCCTACCCTAAGGTTGTCTGTCTTTCTCTCCCACCCTCCCCCACATGTTGTCTGTCTCTCTCCCCCACCCTCCCCCCTATGTTGTCTGTCTCTCCATCCCCCCCTCCCCCCAGCGTTGTCTGTCTGTCTCCCCACCCTCCCCTCAAGTTGTCTATCTCTCTCCCCCACCATTCCCCCAATGTTGTCTGTCTCTCCCCCCTCCCTCCCCCCAACGTAGCCTCCCTGGTGACTAGTGCAGGCAGCCGGCCGATGTCTGCACGATATGTGCAGACATCTTCCATGCTGCCCGGCACTTCTGCAAAGACTTTCATGATGAAGGACCCGGCTTCATCATAAAAGTCCCGACAGACGTGCCGGGCGGCAGCAGAAGATGTCTGCGCGCATTGCGCAGACATCCACCGGCTGTTAGCGAGGGGGATCCAGGTCCCCTGCAGCTCTGCGGGGGACCTGGATCCCAGTCTTATAATCTGACCTCGATTTGAGGTCTGACTATAAGACAACCTCGAATATAAGATGAGAGGTCTTTTTCAGAGCATTTGCTCGAAGCAAATATGGTATATGTTTAAAAGGAATAATCAAATGGGATAACAATATAATCTTACAGCTTTATTAATCATTGGTAAACATTCACACTGACAATGCAGCACAATTGTGGGAATTTGTTTCATATATCAAATGTACTGGACAACCACATAGTACCTTTAAAATAAATCCTTTTTAAGGATTTGTATGTGTTTCTTGCAAAACAAAATGTAATTGTGCATATACACATGGCATTATTCATAAAGGGAACTTAAGGAAATTGGCAAGGGAATTGAAAACTTAAGGCCACACTAGCCAAGTCAGAAAACTTCTCCAATTCAGCTATACTTCAAACTCTGCTATGTTGGCCTTAATTTTGTAATACCTTGGTCAATTCCCTGCAGTTTTCTTTTTCATGAATAAAAGTCATAGATTGTATAACCCAACGCATTTGCACTGGTCAAGGCAGAAATATTACTAAAGACATGTCTACATTCACAAAAACAATTCAAAAGTAAACGCAAACAGAGAAGCAAACCCACATTTATAAAACAAATGCCAAACCTACAGATCTAATTACAAGAGTTCACTATATAAAAGATGAATGGTCTATTTGTACACAGGATCCCTTTGGTTTGTAGTCATGCAGTATGTGAACCTGACCTGGTACCACTAGAGAGATGCAGTATGTGAACTTGACCTGGTACCACTAGAGAGATGGTGCCTGTCTAATTCTGACACTCCAGGACAGCTCTGGGCACTGTGTGCCTAACCTTGCAGCATTTCAGAATGACCCATTTTAAGTGACATATCAAGACATATACTGATGATAGTGAGAGCTGGCAGTGACCGAAAGTAAATGCAAAATAAACTATAGCATTATTCAATATTTAAAAATATTACAGACAAATAAAAAAAATATATAAAGTATTATAAAAATAACAGTTATGTATATATGTTATATAATGATCATGTCCTAAAAAGGTTACTTAGCTTTAGCATTGTGATAAAAATATATCCAAAGTGTTACACAAATAAACTCACTATAGTGTTCTCTAATCATGTGCAATACGTTTGTCATGTTATAAACATGCTGTTGTAAAGTCTGTAAGAAAGAACAAAAATGTTACAAAAATGTAATGTCTGGGGTAAAAGGTAATAAACAAATAAGAATACAATACAATACAGACAGTGCATACAAGTTGGTTGACACCATTCTCGACTTTCACTTCGGCTATGAGCTTTCTACAATGGAAGTGAATTCAAACCAAGCTTGGGAAGGTTGCGTGGAATACAAGTGGAACTGGTAGGAGCTGCAGTTAAAACTGTTGTACTCTAAGGAGTAATAGGTATTATTCTGGTTCTACAATAGAAGGCATTAGATGTAAACCTCTTCACTGACCCTCTGCAGTGTTCTAGGGCATGTGCTGTAATCCAAAGTAATCACTGAGTGAAGAAGTCAAAAACCTGGATTACTCTACATGCTCGGACAAGTGTAGAAATGCTCCATGATAGGATGGACTGTCATTTACCTTTTATTCAGTATTTAAAACTAAACGGAGGCACTGGTTTAAAAATTACCTAAATGTTGTTTCCATTTGAGAATACAGATGCTCCTGCCTCTGTCACAAATAGTAACCTACTCCTTTAAACACGGCAGCTGACGTCGGATACTGTTATGTTTCTTTCATGAAAGCAATTAGCTAGGCATCAAAGATGACCTTGAAATGACTAAATACGTAATGCACTCCATACTACGACATAAGCATTTTCATTGTGTGTTGATTCCACCCTACCCTGCAATGCTTTGTACCAACGTAACATAGAAAAACCTTTCACTTTCCTCTTCCTCGAGACGGAAGTAAAGCTTAGAGAATTAATGGTTTATGCTCGGAAAGGTTTTATTTTCATTATTTTATCAAGGTCGACATGCTCAATGAAAACATTTTTTGAGGGTCATTGAACAATTATAACGGAAAATTCTTCCATTTACAGGAAAATGCCCTCATGTCACATAGCATGTATGCCTGTGAGATAATTATTTCTCTAAGGGTACATTTAATTTATTATGGATCCATGATTTAGCTCTTTGCAAACCGCAAGCGGCATTATCCCTTAGCCACATCTAAGTTTTGTTACCTTTAACAGAAAATGTAGGACAACTGAAAACCAAAGGTGGCACACCGGATCCAGAAGATGAGATGAGAGCAGAGGTTCACAATTTATTTATTTCTTCAGTTTATTCCCATGATGTACCAGTGTCAGGGATTTGACAAATAAACGATGCTATATTGTCACCTATCTCATATTTATGGCTGACACAGGCCAAAATATAAGATTGATGATATATACTGAAGGTCAATAAAGCTCCTTTACCAGATGGGATTCACCCTTGGGGAACTTAGTTCAGTACTTTTCAAACCTTTATATTTAACGATTCAATTCTGACTGGAAATGGGCCATCGGATTGGAGAAAATCAAATGTGATGCCTATGTTCAAGAAAACGTCCCAATCAGAACCAGTATACTATCGACCAGTAAGACTAACATCCGTAGTGGAAAGACTTTTTGTAGGAATGCTAGGCAAAGCAATCCATGGAATTGTTTCAGATAACAATATTATTACATGTCAAACTAACGTACACTAGACATGTGCAAAACTAAAATTTTCGTTTCGTTTTCGTCCATTCGGACGAAAATGTTATTTATTTTGTCTAAAATGAATTTTGTTCATTACTGCATTCGTTTCCGATTAAATCCGTTCATTATTTTCCTTTCGGTTTATTCGTTCGTATGAATCAATTGACCTACACATTCCATAAACCGAAAGTCTATAAACCGAATGTCGTTTGGTTTATAGACTTTCGGTTTATAGAATACATGTAATGCTATTGCTATTCTATAAAATGAAATTCTATAAACCGAACGTCGTTGGGTTTATAGACTTTCGGCTTATGGAATACATGTAATACTATCGGCTTTCTATAAACCGAACTAGAGTCCCCATTCATAAGAAATTCTTATGAATGGGGACTCTAGTTCGGTTTATAGAAAGCCAATTACAGAGTGGTTGTTGGCATGGTGGCATGGTTTAAAGCTACACAATGGTCTTAGGTGGAGTCTAAAAAATGCACGGTTCGGTGCAAGCAGGCTCAACTTGCTGGCAAGTAACATACTCCCATGGATAATGAGCTAGTGGGTCCCCAAAATGCTGATTGAGCATACGTAATTATATGGAGTTGCACAAGCTTTTGCCCGTGGGCCCATTCTTTTAAATAAAACAAAAAGACTATATAGTGCACCTGTATGTGGTGGAGTGAGCAGCACCTAGACACAGCTAGTGTTTCACTCCTAGCAAAACAAGTGTGCACAAACAAAATAAAGTGACTCTGTGCGCTGCACCCAACACTTGTCACACTAAGCAATTACCCTTTTCAGGAAGACGATCTCTTACAAGTATTATGCAAAGGGAAAAAACAAAATAAACACAATGTATACATTACTCCACAAAGTGTATAAAATGTACACTCACATATAGCTGAGCAGTAATCTCCTCAGAAATAATAGCGTCTCGGAGCCCGGGTAATACCAGGTGGTTTTCCTTATTAGGTAGCTCCAGGATTATCACACATGGGAAGAGAAGGCAGGAATAGAAATATAAATATTTAATGAAAAGCCACTAAAAACACAGTAAAATCTTACATTAAAATCAATGGATTCTTTAAAAAATTCCTTGAAGAAGTGTTCATCAAAGTGCTTTTTCTTGGTAGTCCCTTCTTCTCACAACGCGTTTCTCCTCTTGCTTGAGGCTTTTTCAAGTTTTCCCAGTACAAAAAAAAAGACATACTGGACATAGAAAGGGTTCAGAGAAGGGCTACAAAAACGATTAGAGCAATAGAAAATTTCAGCTATGAAGAAAGATCGTTTTATCTGTAGAAAAGACAGTGTTGAGGGGATATGATACATATTTAAACGTATGTTCACGGTCAATAGAAAGCTCTCCTTAGAAGTTGTACCTTCTAGACAACACAAGGGCATCCCTTAAGATAGGAAGAAATGTGCTTTAGTCTTAAACATAGAGAATGTTTATTTACTGTAGGGGCCGTACAATTCTGGAATAGACTGCCATCTGAAGTAGTTTTGGCATATTCAATCAGTATATTCAAAAAGGTTGGATGTTTCTCTAGATATCAAATGCATACAGGGTTATCACAAGTAAAAGTAGATAAGTTAATGTTGATCCAGGCTGAGAATTACTGGCTTGGAGTCAAGAAGGATTTTTTTTTCACCTTTGAGACAACATACCTGTCTCTTGTTCTTTTTTTTTTTTTTGTCTTCTTCTGGTTCAAAATAATGGGTGTATGTAATGCTTGATGGTCTATGTGTCTTTTTTCAACTAAATTAATTATGTAACTATGTAGCATTACCACACTAATTCAATTATGTTAACAGAGTATATTGGCATGTGACAGACAATATTCAGATCATGCAAGCGTTAACCTTACTCATCACAGCTCCTTATTGGAAATCAATATAAATCAGTTATTTCCGTCACCTGCTTGAAGCTTATTTCTAATGCTAGTCATGCGCTATCATGTAGTATTTTAATCCTTTGTGTTACATATTCAAGTCTTACATATATCTTCATTAACACATTCTTTAATAACATATAACCTCTTTCATGTTATTGACGGTCTACTCCTAAGAAAATTGAGAATCATTCTGATCATGTTGAACTCTTTGTTGAGTAGACCCTTAAGATCCTTCTACTACCAAAATTGGGGTGTCTTTCTAGCAGAGAGAGTCAGCTGACACTGACAGTCCACAGCAAGAGGTGAGCAGCAATCAGCTCCTCTGATTTGCTGCGGTAGGGTTGACACTCAATGAAGAGGAAGAGATGAATATCAACCACTGTGTATCTGCAAAGGAGCACAGTGGGATTACAGAATGGGCTATGTTTTTTTTTATAGTGGCTATACACCTTTTTAACCACAACTCCATACTGAAGGAGACATACAAAGTGCTACCTGACAAATACAGAAAGAAAAAGAAGGTATTGAATACACCAATTTGAAAAAGAGAGAAAAGAAAATATGTTATAAATAAATGTTAAAGGTAACCTTTATTTAGAACAATACATGTTGATTACACTATAATACACAACACAAACAAATAAAACAGACACAGACAAGCGAATGGAATCTGCCATTTAGCATATAGGTTAAAACCTGACAAACTTTGATTTGATAATGTGGCACCTTTTGGAATTATCCACAACTCTTGCCAATGCCAGATAATGTAGTATGAAAGGGAAATAGGAGCACACTTTGCTGGCAGTAAAATCCAATATCTAGTAATTTGCTCACAAGTTGCAGCGAAGCACCTATTTTGTGCATTGTAAGGTAGTAGACAGCATGGACTGTTAACAAGAAGACATTTCATGTTCCTCGGAGCAGTCATAGGGGGTTTTTCTATTACAATGTCCAGGTCAACCCTTGTGATAAGGTCAACCCCTTCAAAAGCAGTAAAGAATGGATATATTTTGACACTATTCTGACATACTCTGACATCATTAAAATGTCTTCTTTTCTATATGTGATATTTGTATTATCAGTGAGTGATAGTCGTTCATATCATATTATATGACCCCGAATGTTCTTGTTCATAAAAAAAAAAGGAGAGAAAATATTGATGGACAAAATACTCAAAATGTCAACATACACTGAAACCCAATGATCAAATGACTTCAACCGAGTCCTGATATAGTTCCAGTGATTTTACATGGTGAAGTTATTAATCTCTCATGACCTCATGAGTGTTCTGGTGAAAAATACATTACACTAGGAACAGTGGAGGATATCAAGGTTGGAAAGTTACGTTTATCCTTAGAGTGCAGTGTACAAACATTGATCTACATCCAAGATCACAACTAGGTGACACACATTATACAGCATGGACAACATTTCTATTGAAGCTAACACAGAAATATGAGATTTTGTTGGAATGATTTAAAATGTGTTATAATATTAACTTGATAGAATAAACAGCACTAGAGGATTTCGCAAATAGAACCAAATCTACAGACGTCTCTCAACAATGCTTCTGAAATGTAAAGACAACAAAGAAAAGGGTACCCTAAAAAAGTGTTTGCGTGATATATAAATTAGCATACTTATTTTCACATACAGGATCCGTTCAAAAGTTCATATATATATGTAAAGAACAAAGACTCAGAAAATAGTCCAATATTGTTTTGAAAAATATGTACTAGACTGCACAGAGAAGTAAGTATCACACTTACACTCATGATGTTAACACAATGAGGGTATTTTTTATATATAGGCTAAACCCTGATGATGACCTTCTGTCTCATTGAAGAGGCTTCTGAATAATGCTCCAATTTATGTTTGATTTGGAAGTCAAGCACACACTCACAGTCTGCCATGCCATGGGGGTGGTTCTCCATGACCTGGCTGCGCTAACTGGTGTACACACCTCCAGATCATCATCTCTTCTTCAGTGATTGGCTTCCCCGCTGACAGTTCAGCATGGCAGTTTGAATGCTGAACTGTCAGCGGTGAAGATCAACGTGGCTGCTTCATAGCAGCAATGTAATGGCTGACAGTTCATACACCCAAACTAATAAATCAACCCCCCTAATAAATCAAACCCCCCCCGAAAGTGACCCTGAATCTCTATGCCAACCCCCCAACCCTAACACTACCCCCCGGACCCTAATACTAACATTAACCGCCGAACCTTAACCCCCCCACCCTAATACTAACATTAACCCCTCCAAACCCTAATACTAACATTAACCCCTCCAAACCCTAATACTAACATTAACCCCCGGAACCATATAACTAAAATTAACCCCCCCTGAACCCTAATACTAATGCTACCCTCCCGAACCCTAATACTAATACCTTACCCCCAACCCTAAGACTAACATTAAACCCTATTAACATTAATAATACTCACCTTCAGTGGTCCCACAATGAACTGTCCCGCGATGAAAGATCAGACGATGACCTGTTGGAGCGATGAACTGGCGATGGCCAGTTCATCCTGCGAGAGGGGGCGGTGACGCGGCTGTGTTCATGCAGCCCTGATGAACCCTCCCATCCATCCCTGTAAGTTGGATACCTGATAGTTTTTGGCCTTGCTAAAGACTAGGGGTGAATGCACTATTCAGTTACAGCTTTAATGAGGCAGAAATGGCCTCCTGAAAAGAAAAAAAACTCATTAACTCCATCCTGCCAAAGCACCAAAACTGTGTCTTTTTACTCCTGACCCCAATGAGCTGTAGAATTCAGGATATTCTGTGTCGTCCTACAAGCTTTTCGGCACTATAAATTAGTACAACATAGAATGTCCTACAAGTAATACATGATTGTAGAAACTCTAAAGCATATTTTCTCACACTTAGTTACTGTGCTTGGATCTGAGGAAAATGTCTTCACTTTTGTACAATTAAGATTCAGCAGATGCTTTTGTTTACCCTCCTGGAGCTATGTATGCCCATAGGGCATCTCGGAAAATGAAAACGTTATGTTATTAAAAAACAGGAGAACGTTGATTCGAACATGTTGTTTTTTTAAAGCTCGGATTAGAAATAATTTTGTAGGGAAAGTCAACCGTAAAAAAAATCCAAATTGATATTCGGAGACACCATGTTACTTTTAGCTGTAGTCATGTGAATGAATTACTTGGAATTAAATGCAAAAAAATAACAATAATAGGCAAACACTGAAGCTCGAGCAAAGGAATATAATATCCAAGCAATCAATATATTATTATGAAATGCTACAGTTGCTGTTCATTCTTCATATGGGTTTACAACAAAAAGCAAAGTGCATTTATTCATCAGAACCATTTTTGAATTTGAAATGTAGAAAGGTGATGTGTCCAAAAGCCATTTCATTTGAACAAACTAAAAAACAAACAGATCTTGAATAAAGATTTAAAAATCAGTTTGTTCATGTCTGCTTCGCATTCATTAGATGAAAAACAAAAGGGTTGACCCAATGTGCAGATGGATTCAGGGCACATCGGGACTTGAATTTCAAGCTACTGAGATATATATACGTGGATTGAAAGTTCATGTGTTTTCCCCCACCACAGTCATAAATAAGGGGCTGTGGGCTTCATGGCTAATGCCCAGCCCCATGTATAATTAGGGACCAGGGTAATCTATTATTGGGGGCGTCTACGGGCATATTGCGCAGCTAAGTTACTATTAGGAGACAAGGCTCTATTTCAGCAATTCTGGCTCTGTTATTCAATAGGAGGGGACAGGAGACATGTTGGTACATGATGGGAGGGTACATATATGTGAGGCCAAACGATAGCTGGCATGACATCACCAGTATTGTTATACCACAAAAGCTGTTATGATGATGTATAACATGTACATATGTGTACGTGGCAAGTCCTTAACATTTATTGGGGTTATTAAGTGGCTTATCGGATATGTGCATATTTTACTACATGGTTCATTGATGGGGTAATTTCAAAAAAATATAAAAATTATAATTTGATTTTTTTAAATTATATATGCGATTATAGCATATAATGAACAATTCCCATGTCAATTTAACTTTACATTATATATAAATATATATATATATATATATATATATATATATATATATATATATATTGAATAATTTTAAAGTTCAATTCTCAGGACCAAGATCAGACATTAAATAGCTGAATTGTGGATTCCCTAAGTCCCTTTTTATAGACCAGAATTGGATTTAGGCTAATAGCTGAGTGGGGAAAAAACCTACATCTTCCCTGTCTTTCCACTGTAGCTGTTAATTCTGACTTTTGCAGTCCACTAATCAGTTCAATGTTTGTGACCACTTGATCTAGCCATTTGTCACAATCCGTGCAAGGCTGTCAGGTAGGAGCCTTGCTGCTGGGGATATAGTGGAGTATTTTCTTGCTCCACAATGCATAGCTGATGATTATATGATAGTAGACATATGCATAGAGTGAGACTGGGCTAAGTGTGATAAATTAATTAAAGTGAGACAGGGATGAGAGTGAAATCAGCTCTCACTCCCCTGAAACCTAACTGGCAGCTCCGGCAATGTGACCTGACTGACATGTGCCGCTCTGAGTCGGAAATAGCAGGAGTCAGAGAGGTAGATGCCTCTCTATGGCTAGACTGGCAGGTACTGCTCTGTGGCTGGACTAGAAGGTGCTGCTTTGTGGCCAGATTGGCAATTGCCACTCTCTGTGACCTGACTAGCAGTTGCCACACTGCAGCTCCTTTGGACCACCATCCCAAATTAATTTTAATCAGTGAGAAGTTTTATCTTATTAAAAGTTGTTTAAAAATATTTAGTCCTTCTTTAACTTATGGGGAATGTTTTTTTTCAAAACAACAGTTTCTCTACACAAGCTCAACAGTTCCATAGGATGATGGTTTCTGGTCTTATAAGCAGATAATTCTGTCCATCCCTTACTTACCTTTTGTGATGGTGTTGCTCAACTAAAAGGATTATGTGACTCCATATCATCCCCACAGTTGGGTTCCTTTGAGTCGTCTGCTGGCTGTAGAATTGTGTCTTTAGTATTCAGCCTAGTACTTGGCCAACTAGTCTCAAATGGGTCTTTAACAAGTTCCTGTCTCGTCCTTATAATGGCTCCACCCGTGGACATGGCCTCTACAGAGTGTAACACACCACTATGAAAGAGACAGGTTATACCACCACAAGGGAACACACTTAAGTAACTGCCAGAAGGGAAATTCAAAGGGGCACCCCACTGAGGGGAGTTAAATAAAAATATATGCAGAAGACACACACATTTTTTATTTACTGCATGGTGTTATGTAGGATTTTTAGAAACCTCTGCAATGTTCTATAATAAATAGTCCAGTTTATTACCCAAAATACATTTTTAGATGTTATGAGCAGTGGCGTACAGCGTGTGAAAAGTGGGGGAGGCATATCGTCTTAGGTGCCAAGGTGAAGGGGGTGCCATTGGCAAGGCAGCAGTCCATTCGCGCCAAGCGTGATTATGATTAAGCGTGTTATCATGCAAAACACGTAAGGCGACCTTACCTTTTTCCTCACCCCACTTGTTGCTGTGTTTCTGTTAAACTATTAAATTTTTCCCCAACGGAGGAGTTCTCCCTTTTTTCTTTCAACCCATGATAAGGAGTGCCGGCACAAGTGAGATAAGGTGTGCCAGCACAAGTGAGATAAGGTGTGCCGGCACTAGTGAGATAAGGTGTGCCGGCACAAGTGAGATAAGGTGTGCCGGCACAAGTGAGATAAGGTGTGCCGGCACAAGTGAGATAAAGTGTGCCGGCACAAGTGAGATAAGGTGTCCCGGCACAAGTGAGATAAGGTGTGCAGGCACCATGATTCTCTTGAGTCATCATTACTATGTGGCATTTGGCCCATGGGCACCTTGTCTCCTGTGCTATGTTCATAAATAGATAATGTGCTCCACTAAAGTTATTTGATCTCATACTAGCTTCTGTATGAATGCATCACCAGTATTGTGATACCACAAATGCTGTTATACTACCAACACCCTACACCACCAACATTCCATACATTTTATATAAAACGTCTAATGTATAGTGTGAAATACCAATAGCATTACATGTATTCCATAAACCGAAAGTCTATAAACCGAAAGACATTCGGCTTAGAGACTTTTGGTTTATGGAATGCATGTAATCCTATTGGCTTTCTATAAACCGATATAGCATTGCATACATTCCATAAACCAAAAGTCTATAATCCGATATGTCTTTCGGTTTATAGACTTTCGGTTTATGGAATGTGTAGGTCAATTGATTCGTACGAATGAATAAAACAAAACGAAAATAATGAACGAATTTCGTCTGAACGAAAATTTTAGTTTTGCACATGTCTAGTATTGTGATAGGTAGGAATTGGCTTGCAAGGGACTATAGGAGATGTAGTTTACAGCTGGAGGATTGCAGTTGAGAGACCAGCTAATTAAAAAAAAACCTGTTCCATTCAAATCACTAATAAATCCTGTTGACCTGATGGGTCTATCTGGACTGAATACTAGCTTGCACATATGAGCTGCTGCCACAGTTGCCATGACCAATATGTATCCCTAAGATATGTCATGGATATATGTGCATATAAAATATTGTAGCATCACATAGACAAGTTTGTATTTAAAGTAAACACACACAGACACACAATTGTTTTATCAATCACATTTCTTCTTTGTTTCATTCATTGTTTTCATGTCCTGTTGAACAACGGAACAAAAACACAAAGGGTGCCCTTTGTGGACGCAATCTCAACCTCCCCTGACTCATACAGTAAACTTAAAAGTTACCTAATTGGACGTGTCCACTGAGCTAGAAGTTTTATTAGTGGTAAGCATTATAAGGTAAAGGAAATTGGTGGACGAGGGTGTTTAACCTTCTTCACGACAACGGATGTGTCAGGCACGTCCTGCCGGGAACTCTGTTCCCGACAATGGATGTGCCTGGCACATCCATCCGTGAATCAATCGGTTTTCGCGATCAATGATCTTGAAAACCACTTTAATGGTGCTGGTCTATTGCCTCGATGTCGAGGCAATAGCGAGAACCAAAAATTCCTTTCTGGGGAACCCACGATCGCACCCACGATCGCCCTCTGGTGGTCTGAGCTTCAGAAGTGAAAGTAAATTCACTTCCATCGCTCTGAATATGCTGCTTGACTGCCCCTAGAGGCAGCAACCAGCATAGCAATGTTAAAAAAAAAATAATTAAAAAATTAATTAGCTTAAAACTGGTTATATAGTTAGATTAGCCTATAGGGTTAAAATCAAACAATTTTTAGCATAAGGGACAGGGTTTAAATTAAATTAAAATATATTAAGGTATAGCATAAGGGTTAGGGTTGGGGTTAAATTTAGTGTTAGGGTTAAATTTAGGGTTTGGGTTGGGGTCAAAATGACAATATCGGGAAAAACCAAAAAACATTATTTTTGGTATTTGCCCCATAACTAGCAAAAAAATACCAAAAAATATGGAAACATGCATATTTCTGAACTCGGGAAAACGTTTAGAAATGATTTAGACAGGGTCTTTTTTAATGATAGTATTTGTGTAAATTATATTTTAGGTCAAAGTTAGAAAAAGTGTTTTTTTTCAATTTTTCATCATATTTTATGATTTTTTTCTGTAGTAAATTATAAGACATGATGAACATAATGGTATCTAATGAAAGCCCTTCTTATGATGATAAAAACAACATATAATTTGTGTGGGTACAGTATGTGAGAAAGAAGAAAATTACAGCTAAACACAAACACCCCAGAAATGTCAAAACAGCCATTGTCACCAAGGGAAAGTCAAGGTGAAAATGTCTTGTCACTAAGGGGTTAAAGTTATATTCTGTATGACACTATCTGTTATGTTATGTGTTATTTAATTGACCTATAGTTTTGTTATCCTAATAAATATTTTATAGAGTTTTACAAATAAAGATATTGGATGTGGGATGCAGTATTTATGATGTGTTATAATGAATGCTGTGGCCTGTTTCATCCAAGATTCAATGTCTGTCTTCATTGGGGTTTTTGGGGTAGGCTATTTATTTGTTTTATTCTGCATCCAAGTTCCCACTACGTCCATCCATGATAGTGTACCATCCCTCCTAATTGTGCAAGTGCACTATTCCAATTTAGCACTTACATTTTTATAAAAAAGCCTTGTTCCCAATTCTTGATTGCTTTAGGTAAAGGTAAGGTATTATCATATGACAAATTTCTATAGATATAAAGTATCTTATCCAACAATAGGCATAATGTTGATAAGTCTGTTGCTTTGCCATTGAACCTACCAGAGGAGGACATTACCCAGTTGAAAAGTAGATTCCCCTTCTGTTGGGTCCAAAGGGATATCAAGTACGTAAGGATCAGAATATCAACAGATCCCAATAAGATACTTGAAATTAGTTTTTACCTCACCTGAAACAAATTAACTTATATTTAAATACCTGGAGAAATAGAAAAATCTCCTGGTAGGGTAGGGCCAATACGATCAAGTATTATGTCCTTCCAAAATGATTACACCAACTAAGAATGCTACTTTTTACCATTCCACATAGCTGGAGCATGATGGTTCAAATCATCTTTTAATAACTTCCTCTGGCAAGGGAATAAACCCAGAATAGGCCTGTCAACATTGGCCAGAAAGCAAGTATACTCTTCCATACCTTAATAACACAAAAATCAAGCTCCGAACAGGAATGTTGGTATAATATAGAACTAGAACTAACTATAAAGCCAGGTTTACTATCATGCCACAGAGCATGCCTACAATTTGTTTATTTATTTATTTTTTTATCAAATATCAGTGAGGTATATGTGATTTCTATTGTATACAAAGCACCATTCATTTACAATGTGTGGCTGCAAATAAAATAAAAGTGGAAGGAATGAGAGCTAGAGAGTTTTGATAATGATTAAGGTAACGCTCACATCAGCACTCTTTGTTTTTGTCCCCCCAGTGTGCCAACTTTTTAATATATTTTTTCATAATGAATAGTTTTTAAACTTATGGTGTGGAGTGAACCGTGTATCTTCCGTCGAGTACTGCACTGTCTTTTCTCCTGTTTGGAATTTTAATAAATATTTACCTTTAAAAAATCAAATGGGTTCTGACCAATAATTGTGGTCTCAATATAGGTTTTGCAGAATGCCCATTTACACATACAAACTAAATAAAAATATAAGGACAATTCACTAATCACTAGTTACTAATCGATTTGATCTTAAAATTTTAAGAAAGGTAATAGATTTTAAAGATGAGACCTCTTTACTTTGCAAAGCTAGTCAGTGGTACAATATTTTAAGAGAGAACATCAATTATCCGGTTTTATGTTTATTATAATCAATCATACACTCCCATTTTCTTGTTGAGAAACAACATGGATTAATCACTTGGTTGCTGTGGCCCTCGGGGGTTTGAATTTGCATGCACACCTGTCATGTTTCCTGAACTATCATTAAAGCCTGTTTTAGATTTATTAGGTCACATGATTTAATTAGTCTTATTGTGCTATTTTTCTGTGCTGTGTGTATTAACATTACATAACTACACCCTGTAGGTATTTCTAGCCACTGTTATTCTGGTATTTTATTTTGTAAATAAAATATTTTTCTATGTTATTTTTATTAAACCCTTCCCGATGTTAGGACGTGATATGCCGTCCTATTTTTTTTTTTTTGGGGGGGGGGGGTCCTATTGGCAGGGACCCATAGTGTTTATTAAGACCCTGATTGGGTCTCTGCCACTGTGTCCTTGGCTACCGATCACCTTGTGATCGGTGCCCAGGAACAAAACGTGGCGTTTTGGTGCTTGCGTCTTCATTTGCATATCAAGCCACAGGTGATGTCATAAACTTGAGACTCCACAGATTCATTTAAAACACATTTTTTCTCCTAAATAAGGAATTCTCTAGCAATTCTGCGAACACAATGCATAGATCATTATGAATCATTTTTTATTCTCTACACTCGCAGTAAAAAAATGTTTAGGTGATACAGTGCCTTTAAGAATGTACTACATTTTAGAGTCCAAGATGCCTACTTGTCAGAACTCCAGTTTGTTAAAAGGCCATTGATGTCTCCCTGTTTGTCATGTTTTGCATGATTATTTCTACTATATTAAATAGTTTACTATATATAATATATAAATAGTTTTGTAAAATAAAAAGCCTTCATTAGCCATTGTAGGAGTAGTAATGGCAGTACAAATAATTAGTTATTTGATTGATGTTAAATAGTCCTTTAAAAGCAAAATCAGAACATTAGCATTAATTAATAAAACACAAATAATGTAGTTTCAATAAATGACCATTATATATACTGCATTATAAAGCGCTATGGTATTAATGGGAGAAAAAAAAATATTGTAGTTTTAATACATATACTATATTTAATGATATTATAACATAAATGGTGACAGGCTTCCTTTACAAAAAATGATTTTCTAAAAAACTATTTATTATGGTAATTTTTATTTTCTGTTTGTATCCCTATTAGACAAGGAGCATGCAAAATAATAATACCAGAAATCTATTTTAACCATGCAACAGCCAAAAGGATATTGAAAGCAAAGAGAGAAAAAAATTCAGAATATCTATAGTTTATTAGAATCCTTTTCTTTAAAATGTGTTCTAAATAATGGTTGCTATAAGGGAACAAAGAGTGGTAGCTTCAAGGTCACCTTTGTTTGATAAAAGATTTGTGTGATGCAGAATGTGGGGATTGGGAAAATAATGATGTATTCTTTTTCAACCTATTTTCATCCCATTAACTTAAATCAAAGAGAATAAGGCCTTGTAGTCTTGTAAATGAACTCACTTCTCTGATGGGCAGAAAGGGATCTTGATTGAAACGTTGTTCTAGTCCATTACATTTGGCACTATAACTCTAGCTGAATTGGATAGTGGCTATACAATCTCAGCAAATTTCAAAAGTCCTAATGAAAACCTTTTGTCTCTATTACATTTTGGATCTGGAAGATGCATTCTGCAAAACAGCTTCCTCTAGTGCCGTTAATTAGCGCAGAATTATTTGTAGCAGAAACGCAACTTGAATTCCGAGTGCTTCATTTTACAGTGATATAAAAAAAAAAAATATTATTATGCACAGCATCTAAAAAATGCCTTCAACAAAGAATAGTAATTAGATTTTTTTGCAATAATCGGTTCATGTTAAGTTAGAATGTGCTATATTTGACGATGGGTATTCTAGAAATATTAAGGATTTTTTTTTTTCCAACCACAGAGCAATAACACTTATGTCTGATACATATAGCAGGAAATAGCTGGATTATGATGGCAACTCAATTACAGGCAGATATGTATTATTGTTCTTCCGAGTATGATAAAACCGGGAATGGTAACATATTGTCTATTACTCTAATTCCCAATTCAACTACCTACTATCACATTTATTTTATGGAACTTTTTATTAGACCACCAAGCCAGTACAAAACCCAATTTAAACTAACACTGTAGACTATTGCCACATGTGTTTCGTTAATAGCAAGATGAACTTTGCCAATGCGATTAGGGATAAAGAAGAGCAATTTTAACTACCATTGATTTCTGTATTGTGTCAAAGAGAAAAAAATAACTACTTTTCCGCAGGGCAATTAGATTTGGTTTATCAATTGCATATGCTGATGATTGAAACTAGAAGCAAGCAAAACGTCTCTCTAACAATATATGTGAATCTATATTGAGATACGTGTTACAATAGTCTGCATTTACTGGTACTTATAATACAATATTTAATTATTTCTGGGAATCACCAGAATTTCAGTGACTCATTGGAATGGAAAAAGTTTTATTCATGTGGAAATGTATTCTTGGCCATTGATCTGTCGATAAGTGATCCATATTGTTAAGTAGAGAAGAAGTGAACTGCGTTTTGTGAAGAGAAGAAACATGCAATATTGCCGATGCAGGCAGTATCTCTTTGCAAACACAGCATATGTAGCTCTATGTATAGACTGCAGTATTGTGGATGCTGTAGCAGGGATCTGAGTGACCCATTTAATATTTTAATGATTTTAATGATTTTCTTAAGCATGTTTTAGTGAAACAAAATCTGTGTGTTTGATATTGTGATTGCTCTACTCGAAAGTGAAGATGCATGGCAAGCCCAGAAACGATAAGGCCAGAAAGAAATAGATTTACCGCATTTGCTCGATTATAAGACGACCCTGATTATAAGACGACCCCCCCAAATTTGTACATTCCTTTAGGAAAAAAACTAAAAGCCTGATTATAAGACTACCCTATAGGAAAAATTTTTAACTTGTATATATGTAAATTGCTTTTTAATATTTAATAAAAAATGTATATTATACAAATGCATTTCTTGTTTTTATTTGCTTTTATGTGCCAATGCGGCCTCTCTCCCGCTCCCCCAGCTGTCTTCCACCCCAGCGTTGTCTCTGTCCCCCCAAAACTTATCTCTCTTGTCTCTATCTATCCCCCTCCCCTTTTCTCTCTGTCCCCCTCCCTCCCCTTGTCTGTGTCTCCCCCCCTTGTCTGACTGTGTCCTCCCCTCTCCCCTCACTTTGTCTCTATCTATCCCTGCCTCCCCTTTTATCTCTGTCCCCCCGGTCGTGCCGGACGAAAGCAGGGGAGTCTGCGCTCATCGTGCAGACATCCCCTGCTGTTAGAGAGGGGGATCCAGGTCCCCTGCAGCTCTGCTGGGGACCTGGATCCATGTCTTATAATCTGACCTCAATTTGAGGTCAGATTATAAAAAGACCTTGAATGTAAGACGAGGAGGATTTTTCAGAGCATTTGCTCTGAAAAAAACCTCGTCTTATATTCGAGCAAATACGGTATCACACAGCACTCCATTACGTATGGTGTTTATTATCACCAAGGTGGAATGGCAACCTTTCAACCCTACCGTGTCTTTGTCAAGCCACTTAACGGATCAATGTGTGCTGAATCATTTTGGGATGCGTGGAGTCCTACACCCGGCACCATTTGAAAAGTAAGGGTTGATAGACCTAAACTGGTTTCAGAAATTATAAGAGTCTTATACCAGTGCTGGGATGTAATAATGGGTGTGAGCGAATAGGGGAAACCCATTATTACAATCTCTTGAGGGCTTTTTGAATGGTTTGGGTAACACTGAGGTGATTGTAGCTACATTCTATTTTTTTCTTTAGGTGCTGGAGTTGAGATACATATGTTGACTTATCATTGAGCAATTCAGTGCCCAGGTAACAGTGAGTACAATGATTTCTTTCCTACCTCCTTTTCACTGAATACAGACAATATATCACAATGTGTATTATCATTGATTCATTCACGAGGATTGAATTTCCCATTCTGGAGCCATTGCAAGTCATTACATATGGTATATTATATGTATTATTTGGTAATTAGTGTTATTCTAGTGCACATATTCACTCTTTCATACAAATTTCTGCTTGCAAGACATTAGGGAAAGATGTACTGCTGCACTGGCAAGAGCCATGTGTCCTTATTTGCTAAGCCCTTTCGATACATTTAGCAATAGTGTTTTAATAGCAAAATGAATTGTTACTTACACATATAGAAAAAAAGGAAAAAAACACACCATGAGTGAAAAACAATCCTAAAAATATATACTCTCCCAAAAACAGCAGCACCCATCACAGAGCTCCTCCACAAAATAAATCTTCACAATGACATGCACACACATGTAGGAGAGAAAAAATGCATTGTTTTTTTCTGTAGGATAGTCTATGCACTCACATCTCCACCGATAGAATCAGGCCCATCATATACAGTTGCTTTTAATTCTTCTTATAACAACTTATAGTGCAAAAGCTCAATATATACACCGATCAGCCATAAAATTATGACCACCTGCCTAATATGATGTAAGTCCCCTTTTTAGCTCCAAATCTGCCTTGATCCGTCAAGGCATGGACTCCGCTACACCTCTGAAGGTGTGCTGTGGTATCTGGCACCAAGATACCACAGCACACGTTAGCAGCAGATCCTTTAAGTTCTGTAAATTGTGAGGTGGGACCTCCATGAACCCTGTCATGGAAATGTTTGTCCAGCACATCCCACAAATGCTCAGTTGGATGGAGATCTGGGTAATTTTTTTGTTCCTAAAACCATTCTTGAATCATTTTTGCTTTGTGGCAGGACACATTATCCCGCTTAAAGAGGTCATTGCCATCGGGAATAGCATTTCGATCAAAGAATGTACATGGTCTGCAACAATGCTTAGGTATGTTGTACATGTCAAAGTAATATCCACATGAATGGCAGGAAGGGTTACCAGGATTGCCCAAAGCATCACATTGCCTCCGCTGGCTTGCCTTCTTACCATAGTGCATCCTGGTGCTATGTGTTTTCCAGGCAAGCGATGCACATGCACCCGGCCATCCATGTGATGTAAAAGAAAAGGCTGCCTTCTACCATTACTCTGTAGTACAGTTCTGATGCTCACGTGACCATTGTAGGTACTTTCGGCACTGGACAGGGGTCAGCATGGGCACCCTGCCTAGTCTGCGGATACGTGGCCCCATACATAACAAACTATGATACACTATGTGTTCTGACACCTTTCTATCAGAACCAGCATTAACATTTTCCTCAATTTGAGCTGTTGGATAGGACAACATGGGCCAGAATTCGCTCCACACGTGCAACAATGATCCTTGACTTCCCGTGTCCTTGAAGTGTGACTCCAACAAAGAGTAGTATGGCTTAAGAGGTTATATCGGTAATGGCAGCAGAAAATAACAATTTTTATAGATATGATATAAGCAAAGGAGGAGCCAAGTGACTTATAACTATTAGAAAAGCATATAAAGTAGGAGGTGGTGATCAACCGTATCAAAAGCAATAAAGAGATCAAGTGAAATTAACATACAATGGATGTGCATGGCAAATTTTCATATTGTGGTACATTAAAAGATAGAAATGATTCCAGTAAATGCAATTATAGGTGTGATAACATCATTATCGCACCCATTAAGAAAAAACTATCTTCAACATGTTCTAAAATGTAAAATCTTAACACCTAAATAAATAATGAGTAAACTGCGCAACGGCTGCTTATCTCAGCCGAGTTTTGCACATTAACCCTTTCAGTGTTGCAGGAAACATAAACAGTTTCGCCCCTACAATACTTAAAGGGTTAACCCTATAGTCAAATAAGTGTCGGGGGTTCACTGGACCCCTTACCAGCTGGTGCTGCCTGTCCCTGCCCCTTCAATAATCATGGTCACCAGAGATGGGCAAAGGTCCCCCAGGTCCTGCAAAAATCCAACATGCAGTAAGGAAGGGAATGATTCTGGTTCACCATATGCTCCAAGTGCACTCAGCGGAATCAAGATGGTATATGGGAAAGACATATGCCCAAACGGTGATGGTGTCCGTCTCCAAAATGATTATGATAATAAAAACACCAGTAAATCAAAATATGCCACCCATATCCTATGCATTTCATCACGATAGCACTTGGCTTCCTTAGGGTACTAACAGTGAGTGGCATCCATAAATGTACAAAAAAAACATCTCCATATATGCCACTTCCCCAATAGTCCAATCCTCATCCAGTCAGTGAAATTACCTGTTTAAAAGTCCATCGATGATCAGTGATCATCCTCCTAAAAAAACTTGAGGAGGGCCGTGGATTAAAATCTCAGCCCACAAGGGTGGGATTTCAAATGCCAAAACTTGACTTCTGGTTCGCTGACTTATGACTTGAAAACCCAGCCAATAGGAGATCTGGGGCCAAGGAGTGATTTTCACTGCCCAACCTCCTGCACCCATATCGTGTTTTTTTTTTAATTACAGGTATGATCTCATCCCCTCCCTACCAGGGCTACTTATAAATCCAACAATAAAACCCAGAAATGCATATTATGGACAAATTGGCTGTGGTATATTACTGGGCACATTTATAGTGGCATATTAATGGGAAAGATTGCTGTGGTATATTAATTGGCAAGCTGGCTTTGTTATACTTATGGGAAAACTAACAGTCGCATATTAATGTGCAAACTGGCTGTGTCATAGTAAAGGGCAAACTAACACTGGCATATTAATTGGCAAATTGGCTGTGGCATATTAATGGACAAACTAACAGTGGCACATTAATGGGTAAACTAGCATTGGCATATTATAATGGGCAAATTAACTGTTTTATATTTTAAAGGGCAAACTAATTGTGGCATTTTTAATGGACAAACTGTGGCATATTTTAATAGGTAAACTGGATGTAGCATATGTGAATAGGAAAGTGACTGTGGCATGTTAATTGGTACCTGACAGTGGCTTATTTTAATTGGCAAAGTGATGCTTAGGCATGCTCTGTAGGGTAAAATAACATGTACTATGGGCGCATAAACTTTAGGGGCATTAACTTTTGGTGACTGCAACTCCCATGATGTTAAGCAAGTAACTAGTTATTGCTAGTTGCTAACTGTGGAGTTACCGTATGTCTATAGTACAAACACTAACTTTTGTTGACTGAATATTCAACCAGCCATATTGCTATCTTAAATTTATTGGATTTGTAGTTACAGACTGGGATTGTCACACTTTTTTGTTGTTGACCACAGTTCCCATAATATACAGCCAGCCCATTACTGTATGATTACAATAGGGATTGTAGACTTGGGCAAAGTGACACTGTGGTATGTTTTGCGGGCCCCAATGACAGGGTGGCATGTCAAGTCATGTGCGTGCAATATGAGTGCAAGCCAAGTGTTGTGGATGCAATATAGGTGCATGGCAAATGCCATGGGTACTGTAACTTTGTGTGTATATATAGGCTTGTGATTTACATACTGGAGGAATATATTGCAGTATACAGGGGTATATATTAGTCTTATCTATAAATAACACACTCTTCAGATGTGCTTCTAAAATGCATGGTTTTGCCTTTCGTGAAAAAAAAATGGAATGCTAAGAGGTTGGTATAATGTCGTTTTGCTATGGTGCTGCTATAAAACTATTTCCAGGGCTGGCTTTTATTCCCAGTCCGGCACTGGTTACCACACCGAGCGAAACCAACACTAGTGATGCCTCTGCTAATCATATCGCCAGAGGCGTTGCTAGGTTTCCAAAAGATCTGGGGCTATAACCCATAAGACTTTTTTAGTTTTTTATATGGAACCATATGGGCACTTACCAATATATGCTCACCACTCAAAGCTTCATGCCCGTTTTATAATTTAGGAGCCTACACAGGGCCAGCCCTTCAATGGGGCAGAGTGGGGCAGCTGCCCCAGGCGGCACCCTGGCAGGGGCGGCACTTTGATGCTCTATGCAGTGGTCTTTTTCTCTTTTTTTTTTTCCTGTGTCCAGGGGAGCTTGATTGAAGGAGGTCTCAGCCAATCAGGTGAGACTTCTCAACTCTCCTGATCGTCTGAGAGTTCAGAAGCCTCCCGTGGCTGAGACCTACTTCACACTTAGCTTAAAGCAAAGAGTGTGCATGTCAGTGTGAGTGTGTGCATGTCAGTGTGAGTATGTGCATGTCAGTGTGAGTATGTGCATGTCAGCGTGAGCGAGAGTGTGTGTATGTCAGCGTGAGCGAGAGTGTGTGTATGTCAGCGTGAGCGAGAGTGTGTGTATGTCAGCGTGAGCGAGAGTGTGTGTATGTCAGCGTGAGCGAGAGTGTGTGCATGTCAGTGTGAGCGAGAGTGTGTGTACGTCAGTGTGAGCGAGAGTGTGTGTATGTCAGCGTGAGCGAGAGTGTGTGTATGTCAGCGTGAGCGAGAGTGAGTGTGTGTGTGTCAGTGTGAGTGTGTTGTGTGTGTTTGTAACTGGCTGTGTATGTGTATGTATGTAACTGGCTCTGTGTGTGTGTTTGTGTATATGTATGTAACTGGTTGTGTATGTGTTGTGTATGTATGTATGTATCTGGCTGTGCATGTGACATGTGGGACACATTAAGGAATTCTTTTTTTATTTAAAAAAAACAAAACAAAAACTTGCTGACTGGTGTGTATGTGTGTAACTGGCTGTGTATGTGACTGACTGGATGTCTGTGAGGTGTGTGTATGTGACTTTCTGTGTATTTATGTGATTCTGTATGTGAGGTGCGTGCATGTGAATGTCTCTGTGTATGAATGCTTTTGTGATGTGCCATTGTCTGGCTCCTAAAATTTTCTGCTGGCTCCTAAAACTAAATACAATTTGTCAAGCCCTGATATAAACATAAATCCTTCCTAAGCTGTTTAGCAGTCCTGTAATAAAACATGTCACACATATGTGTGACATTATTTATTACAGGACTGCTAAACAGGATGAGATATATATATATATATCATAAATTATTATGCATATATAGCATAAATCACTTATTTACATCCACCTTTGTGTATTTAAGCTATATATTGTTGGTTTGATTCCTTATTACAGGACTGCCAAACAGCATAGGAATGATTTATGTTACATATGTGTGTGTGTGTGTGTGTGTGTGTGTGTGTGTGTGTGTGTGTGTGTGTGTGTGTGTATATATATATATACACACACACACATATGTAACATGAATCATTCCTATGCTGTTTGGCAGTCCTGTAATAAGGAATCTCAAACCAACAATATATAGCTTAAATACACAAAGGTGGATGTAAATAAGTGACCCCAACCCTCCCTTCTCTCCACCATATCCAGAGCTTACCTGAGTGGAAAAAGACCTGCTCTGCATCTCCCACAAGGTGACAGCCTGCAAGGATATCTTCAGAGCTGCCTCACTGTCCCATGTGGAGCTTCCTTCACATCCCTGTGATGATGCTGTGTAAAAGCCCTGCACTGATAGGATGCTGAATGATGTGTCAGCCAATCAGTGCAGGTCTTTCACACACAGTAATGATGCTGTGTAAAAGCCCTGCACTGATTGGCTGAAACATCACTCAGCATCCTATCAGTGAAGGGCTTTCACACACTGTCTGTGTGATGTCAGGGGGCGGAGCTATCACGGAGCTGCAGAGACTCGGGGCTTTGCTCAGCTTATTCAGGGCTTCAGCCCCCTTAGCCCACCCCTAGCGACGCCTCTGCATATCGCTATAATATCCAAACTCTCTCAATTGTGTGCACCTGAGGCTAGTGTACCAATCGCTTTACCGTACTCTCAGTTTACTTGTAGTTCATTTTTATTCAAAAGCTTCCATAAAGGTTGCTTTAGTAAATTGGTCATTTAAATTGTGTTTGTCGGTTTATCACCAGATGTAAAGTAAAATTATTCTAATCATTTATGAATTAATAAGAAAAAAATAAGAACTTGCTTTATCACAGTTTGTGGACTTACTCAATAGTTTTACAATTTGTATTACATTTAGGATTAAGTTTTATTTTTGGACTTGCAAGTTCTCTATACATTGTCATTGTATTGCTTAATTATTATTGCTAATAAATGCTTGGAATCATAGCTGAAAATGTTATTCTTTTATTATTATTTAATAGGGATGTATAATATTAGTAGTTGACATATTTGAATTCACTAACGATTCTTTTCACATCTCTGAAACTAATTATTAGACGTGATAAATCAGTTGTTAGGCCAAATGGAATCATTAAATGGAAGACATTTTTTATTAACTATTATGAGCTATTACATTCACCAAAGGATAATTATGCTTGTGATTTACTATAAGGAGAAAAAAAGAAGTAAACAAAGAAAGTAAAAATTATTAAAAATAAATGTCTTATCATAATTTGTTATTTGTTTTTTTTAATTAACATATTTGTTAGGTTCTACAACGGCGGCATTCAAGCATACTATTATATAAACTGCAAGGATGTGTTTGTTTAATTTCAGTTAATGAGAATTCCAAAATATTAATTTTGTAATCCATTTCAGAAAATATTAATAACGACTCGCCAGTTATTGGGACGTTCTGTTAAAATACATCCATATTGTTTTTTGCTGCTTACAAGAGCAGTTGGTGATTATAACAGGACATTTAGGACAATTAGACTGATAGGACAATAATTTTATTCCAGATTTTTACTTGATATTAAAAATCTGACTAAACCACGGTTGGAGAACTTTTTTTCTGCCAAGAGCCATTTGGATATTTTTAACATAATTCGCGGGCCATACAAAATTGTCCCAGAATTCACTTTGGACTCAGGACTTTTACACCAGAACCTACTTTGACCTCAGGACTTTTACCAAAGAACCCACTTTGACCTGAGGACTTTTACCCCAGAACCCACTTTGAGCTCAGGATTTTTACCCCAGAACCCACTTTGCACTCAGGACTTTTACCCCAGAACCACCTTTGCACACAGGATCTTTGCCAGACATGTTCTATAGGCTGGGAGATGTTGGCTGTAATGAGTGACAGCCAACACAGCCTGCACAGGCTCAAGTGATGTCACGTGAGGACGTTTCTCACCCCTGGACTAAACTGATGACATTTAAAATTATTAACCAGAAATATTGCTACAACAGCAAAATAAGCTATGTCTTTATGCTGTAAGTGTTGAGATGACTGGAGCTTCTGCCAGCACCATTTTGCATGTATCTAGAAAGGGTAACAGATTTATCTGCAACGGACCGTTAATATCACAAATGTGGGATGTGCAATAAAAAAAAAATCCAATCTGTACAGAGATAAGTATGAACACATTCCTTGGCATTGGATAATGATGTGAAAAAAGGAACACTGCATACTGCTGAAAGATATCCATTTGCTCTGATTCAACATTGTTTGAACTCTGAAGCAGAACTTAAATAATTATCTCTTTCCTGTGAAAAGCAGGACTGCAAACAATGCATAGATTAAAAGAAAGTGTTTTAGATGTACCTATGCGGTCTCTTGTTTATGACATCACTAATCAGCTAATTCAGGTCATAGAAACTAACTCTGCGACATGGAATGCTGAAAGTCATTCTATTTTAACAGAAGTAGTATTATGTCTGATTAAAAGTTGTCATGGATGGAATTAACCCTCTTTAACTGTGAATAAGGGGATGTGTGCAGGTGTGTATGATTCTCTTAAGCTGTTTGCTCATTAGGAGTTCCCATGCATCCCTAGGGAGATGTATGGGGACTCAGTGTACATGTGAGCATGGCTTTGCTGTGTGCAGTTGTTGGACATAAACATGTCTACGTATAACTGGCACATGCTATTTTTGTTGCATGCTCAGTTAGGGGAAAAACTGCTTCACCGAACCAAGCAATATAATGTTTTTTAGTGGTCCTTTAATGAGTACAAATTAAAGTTGAACATATATTGTACAGTTGGTACTTTTTCCCTGGGGGAGGGGAGGGGGAGGATATCATCACTCCATTGTCTGCCAGGTATGTCTTCTCTCCATATGTCTAGTTACCCAACCCTAAACAGACATCTTTCTTTTCTTGTTTGCTGCTGTTACCAAGATTGGCCCCAGGTGGAGCCGAAACATCTGTACCATGGATTGATGTGTATATTAAACGGCACTGCAACCAGGTAAGTACATTATTATTACATTTGGAGAACTGCACACCTTATTTGGACTTGTGTATATATATATATATATATATATATATATATATATATATATATATATATATATATATATATATATATATATATATATATATACACACTGTATATATCCATATATATGTTTAATAAATTACTCCAATCATTTACAATATCTTAATTTCCTTTCAGATGACATGCTGCCTGGCTGTATAAGGCACTGCACAAACATACATAATAATTTGTTTCTGTTATTAGCATTATACTTAGAGATTTCAGTATCTAAACTTTATTTCATTGGTGTTCTAGTGGTTGCTAATGGTGAACAGAGAAGCTGGTAAAAGCCAGTATAGAAGGTACTAAAAATAGTAATGATAATAAAAACTCGCCATGTCTTCAGAAACATGTTCCATTTTTCATAATGTAGTATAATTCAAGGACAAAAGGACATGCACTTTATTATCCTGTCTTTGATATAGAAATGTTATATTAATTTTAACAAGTACAGCATGTTATTTTGTCCATTCGCATTTTAGAATGAACTTTGACTGATTAGCACTGTTTTATAAAACGCTTGAAGCACTGTATCTTATTACATGCCCAATGCACTCAGTTTGACATGTGCTTTCAATATTAAAAATATCAAGCTTCAATACATAGCATTCTATGAAGAGTTATGCTGAGAATTAGAATGATGTGTAATATGATCAAAACAAAAGTATCGGTTGTATTTTACATTAGCCTTTTTAGTGACCTATAAAACATATTAAAATGCTACTGTGTTTTCCTGTAAATAAAAGCACTTTTCAAAATGTGTCGAGTGTTAGGACCCCCCTGGGTCCCGTTCAATAACTCCAAAAAGTTGATGAACACAGCACACAATCAAGTGGGGCGTTTCTTTTCACCAAAATGGCAACATTTCAACCCTAAAATTGTCTATCGTTGACTTGACAAAGACCTGATAGAGTTGAAACGCTGCCACTTTATGAACATGAACACCCCACCTCAGTGAGTGCTGTGTAGCTCATGACTTTTTGGGGGCTCTGTTGTAATTATCCCATGACATCACTAGTAAAGTCGTGGGGGTATACCTAAATCAGCACAAATTTACACTGAAAGAAACCAATGGTAAAGGGGAACATGACAGCTGACCCATTTCCTCCTGACACCACACAAAGTTGAGAACACTCCTGTTTATTTTACTGACCACTCTGGCTGGTTTAGGTACTAGTGATGTCATAGGACAATGACATTTTGTGTCAGCCACTCATAAGGTATTTGTGATCAGGTCCAGGAAATCAGAGCCCCAGAAAACGATGAGCCACACAGCACTCCATAGAGAGTGGGGTGTTTATTTTCACCAAAGTGGCAATGTTTCAATCCTAAAGTTGGCTTGAGAAAGACACAATAGTGTTGAAATGCTGCCGCTTCACTACTGTGAAAATAAACACCTCACTTCACTAAGTACTGGCTGACTCATCATTATTTGGGGCTGACATAACATTATCCCATGAAATCACTAGTACCTCAACCAGGCATAATTTACAATGACATAAACCATCTGCATCAATGCGAAGGGGGACATGACAGCTGGCCCATGCCAGTCACTGTAAGGACATGCCCATGTAGGTCTTACAGTAGTAAATAATATTCTGCAGCTTTATTGCAGGTCACACATATTCAACTTTAACAATAATTATTCAATGTCCTTACCCAAAAGGTAGTTGTCCGACTAGTTATTTGAGTGGTGTGTTTGGTCAGTGTAGGTGGCTACGGGTATAAGCAGTCATGTAACCAGTGTTCACTTTAACCTGACAGCAAGAGGTCACTGGAAATGGCCTCATCTGACAGAGGAGATCCTGCTGTGAGTCTTCCTGCAGTGGGATCCACAGCGTAGTATTGCGTGGGGCAACCATTACCTCCTCATACCACACCATGTTGAAAATGCTCCTGTTTATTTGACTGACCATTGCTTGAGAAAAGTGCATATTTACTTGCTGGCAACATACGAATGCACTTTAAGCACTTAAAGTATCACTTCAACTGGAAGAAAATAAATGTTAAAAATGGCACTTTTAAAACAAATATGCTTTAATATTTTTTTTCACTGATTTTCGCAATACTTACCTTGAAATTTTTTTTGCACACTTTCAAACTGACTTATCATTCCATGATGATATTCATAGCTAACTTCAACAGCATCAATATCAAGCTAATCACATGCTGTGGACAAACATGTGGACTCACTGCACATGTGCACAACACTGGGCCAACAACATGTCAGCTGCACATGCAGGATGAATGCGCTAGATGTCACTATCATGAATGACCAGTGATTATTTTGAATTGATGAGCAATTACAGTTCCGAACATGCGCTAGCACGCTTAGGGGTCATGTACTAAACAAGTGCAGCGGGGAAAAAAGTAGGTAAAACATGAGTAAGGAGCAATGTGAGACTATTTGTAACATTTTGTGCTCTTTTTCCCTGATTCTTCCGTTTATTTTTTATTTATCATGCATTTTTCTGGTTGCACTAATAAATTGCGATTACATTTGCGCATGCTTAAGAGTTTTGCAAATATTTTGTGAAAAATAACTCTTGTTTGAGTATGAAAATTACACCAGCTTTAAGCAAATGCTATCAAAAGTGGTAGAAAAAATATTCGCAAAATTGCCTGTTTTTATTCGCAATTGTGCCCGTTTTTATTCACAATTTGCGCGTATCTACTATTTGACTGTTAAATGTTTAGTACATTGCAATAGGAGCAAAGAGCAAAAATAGTTTTGCACATAAAATATATTAGCGTTTTTTTTAGTACATGCCCCTCTTAGTGTGAAAAATGAAATAGCGGTTGAGTATCCAGTTTCCTTTGTATGCTTAAATATGCAAAACCTATGAATATTTAAGCATGCTAAAACTCTGATCATTTAGCATTAGTCATCAAATGCATAAATAAAATATTTAGTTTGGAGTAGACCTATACATATCAAAGCTGAGAACATTCTTAGTGCATCTTCCAAGACACTTAAACGCATACTTATTTGTTTTAAAACATGCAAGCATTCCTTCAGACATAGAAAGAAAATTCCAATTCTTGAGTTAAAGGAAGAAATTTGAAAATAAATTTGAAAACTTTACTTGACGAACATATTTATTATCAGTCAATCTTTACTAATGTGAACACACTCAACGGAGAACCAATGTTAGCCACCTCACAATAATTATTTAGCAAATGCTTTGACTTAATGCAAAAATGAACCACTTTTCCCAAAATGCATTTCGAAATTGGTGCTGCTACCGTAACCGTTTAGAACTGGCCTGTGATTTAAAATGACAACATGAGGCGTCTGCATGGCTAACTCTGTCAGGCAATCAGAAACCTCTCTATCCCAGCCCTACTAGTTGCAAGATTTTAAAATCCAGCCAATAATAGGCTGGTTTAGAAAAAGCAGCAAATAGAAGGGCTGCAACCCTGTCAGCCAATCAGAAGCCTCCTGCTACCAGGCTGAGATTTAATTCTGCATCTGCCCTCCTCTATAAATGTAATGCTGTATTCTCAACTATGGCAAAGTGCACACATATTTAGTCAATAACTATTGTTATAAATATTCAATAGTCCTAATTCTAATTTTTAAAATGCTTATTATATACTCTTTCGAATTTTTAAAAGAAAGTATGTTGCAGAATGTTATTTTGTTCACTACACTTCAGAAAGCCAGCTGAAGATCTTTTAAAGTAGAATATCTCATTAAATCACTGTCTAATTTCCACAAACAATTGATCCAAGGTCGACATGAAGATCTCTCAGGGGAGCCAATCTTTTCCACTGAACAGATATGAAGGGCTCACCATTTAAATGGAACTATTGCACAAACATACATCATTTCCTTCATAAAATACAGCATCTTTCCTTTTAAATCTTTTATATGTGCACAATTACATACTTTTGATTAGACGGGACTCAAATCATCCAGAATAAAGAATGAGGTCCATGCGAAGTTTTGAATTAAATGATGGGGAAAAAAATGCATCCCTATTGCCAAGCCGTGATTGCATCACAGCTTGGCAAACACTTATTTGTCAAATTCGGTAGCCAAGTTACCCTGAGGAGCTGGTAATATAACACTTGGTAGAGTTCTACATAAAACAAGGATTTTAAGAGCCCTGGACCCTAGATCTAGAGATTTATTAAACCCTGGATTAAATAGTCACTAACTACATTAAATGCTTAATTTAAAACATTTACAGTATTGGACGAAAGCATACATATTTGTTTGCTTTTCATCCTTCCTCTCAGTTTCCTGAAAACTTTTCATCACTAGGGCTTCTTCATGCAGCATTACTACTGTATCTGGTACTTTTCCACAATGCAAAACAGACAGATGGTATAATAAAATTAAAGCACTGTATTGAGCTGTCTTTGCTTGTATATCAGAAGCCATTGTTATTTCTAATCTTGGGCCAGATGGGTCAGATTCTGACTCATCTGACCCAAGATTCTAAACAATATAGTTACCCCATAATAGAGCATTACTGAGCAAAGAAGGCTCAGCAAGGTACTTCACTTTATATTTTTATCATTAAACCATTTTTATTTCAAATGCCTACATTACCTTAATGCAAACTTTCAATTAAACATCATTTTTGCCTTTAAGGAACAATTCCTCTTTTTACACACAACTGTTTAAGATCACAGTTTATGCACCAAATGCCCCCATCCTCTTTTTCCTTATATTATGAGGGATTTTATATTATGATATCCTAAGATTAAATACATATATGTATCTCAATTCTCTGTATAGCACAAATACAAATATATGTTAACATATTCCAATGCTTAGCTTGTGTGTCACGTATCATTTAGAAAGGGATTGTGGTTCGTAATCAAGAGTGGGTTATGGACTTGTGGACTTACTAATGGAACCATCCTCTCTGCGGCAAATAATGTTTTGATTATACTTTATCAGGCACACTGCAAAAGGACATTGCTACTCTAGGCACATCTCTCTCTGTCACGCATTTCAACCACCAAAGAAATGCTTGCCTCCCCTTCTTTTCCATTTTCCGTTACTGTAGCAATGAATTTCTCAAAATAACAACTCAAGCACAGAAACAAGTTAGGTGGCCAAACTCTACAATGAACGAATAAAAAGATGGCCCCTTGGCATCTAGATAACTATGATAATAGAACATGGAATGCTGTGTTATAGTAGTGTGACTAGATTACTAAATATAAGAGGAGTACATGTATAGAAGGGTATATCTTGTCACAAAGTAGGACACAATGTTAGACATCATATTTGTAACCTTCTGATGGAAAATAAAGAATTATACTGATAAAAACAAACTTTTTATGAATAACAAAAAAAACACTATACACTACTTTATACTAATATACTTATAATCTTAACAGGAGTTTTTTTCTTTTTATTTAAACATTAAATATGCATATGTGCACTTCTCCCTTTACACATCTTCTCTTGGAAAATAAATGAAAGGGTCTACTCAATAAAAAGAGTTGCAGGGGCTGAGACAGGAATTTCAAACAAGGGACTGTCTACTTAAAGGGACTGTCTGGTGCCCAAAATGCATCTTCCAATCGTTAATGCATATTAATGTCCTTTCAAAGTATTTTAAAATACATGTTTTACATTTGGCATTGCTTAAAATGTAAAATACTTACAATTACAGCTGTTTGCAAGAAACCAGGATTGCCCACACTAACTGAGTAAAAGTGAATTTCCTTTTATTTTTTGCTACAGGGACCAATGAGAATAATTTAATTCAAATGAATGGAAATTCCTGTTTCTTTAGTGATGTCACCAGAAAATGTGTTGCACTGTTAAGAGATCCTACTACGTACAAGAGCTAGGTCACTTAGATTCCACACAATACATTGTATTCCAGCAGCATAAGAAGTGACTAAATGAAACACAACTTTATTTGCTCACTGTCTATATAATCAGTGCTCCCACATGTGTAGTATACAAGCAGAGTAATCACTGGAGGGCTTGAGTAAAGTATAAAAAATATCTGTATTGTCACTTAATCCATTATGCTCCATATGTGCCGATAATTAGATCCGAAATGGTGCCTCCAATTATACGGACATATTTGGATCACATTTTAATAAATTTTCAGATACTCAGGTAGCTCTGACTTTTTTCTGAATATGTCTGCAATTTGGACTTCATAGTCAATTCCACACTGATATCTGCCAAAACTAAAACCAGCCGAAACATGGTGAAATGCACCAAACTGTAACAGTAGCCTCAGAATCCCAAGTATATCCAGTTTGAGCTTTTGCCCAGAAATACCAGAAGAATACCGAAACTAATATTTAATATTTTTAGAATCAACTAACAGCCAGTCACTGCGTTTAAAATACTTTGTATATATCAAGACCACCAGACCAACTTTTTACCAAGGGTCAGAGAGGGGGGAGGGGGGGGGATGGGAGGGAGAGAATGCTGATAGCAGGAAAGGGGGGAATGCAGGGGAAGCCACAATTGGATGGGCAGCAGCCAAGAAGACACTCCTGAGGAGCAGGAATTACAACTGTCAGGCTATTTAGGACCAATGCCAATGAAGTTGGTGGGAACAAGCAAGTGAATTTAGAATACTTATATACCACAGGATTTATGTAAAATTGCACCACACACATAGCTTACACACCGGTAGTTCATTTAGCATGTGTACTTGCTGTGTCAAGGAAACAAGGACTGTATAGATAGGGGATGTTGCATGTAACTGCAAATTTTAAAATGGCTGCCACACATGGGGAAGCTGTGAGAGCAGTACAGAGAATGTGAGCTGAAAAGAAGGCAGACAACATTTGCAGCAATTAACATGTACCAATGAATGCAAGTATCTAAGGGCTATGGGTGTTGGAATACACAGTGGTAGTACATATCAATGTCTGTGTAGTTTAACACATACACAGGTGTGTACATATGTTCACTATGTACATACATGTATACATATATGTATAGATGTGTATAGATAGATGTATATGTGTAAATAGGAAACATATACAGATGATCATTGTGATAGTCTACCAATTACAAAGATATGCTCATATATTTAAAAAAACTCCAATATCAAGAGGTAGATGAAGAAGAAGCATACCAGGGTAGTCTCCACCAGATGCAGGTGGACCTGATGGACTTTGAGGATTGTGCAGGCTATGGGGACCAAATCTTCATTGGGGTTGAGGGTCCACCGTACCCATAAATAGTTGGTCATAATTATTAACTAAATATGTTATTTGATATGTATTAACATTGTTCTTTCACGTTATTCCTATCAACTTCAGCCATGTCCCATCAATCCTCAGCAACATCAAATGACTGGGACCCATGGCCTGTAAAGACCACACAGCAACTGGTATCTCCTTACCATATTTCACCAGGTCAGACAGCTCTGCTTGCCTTGGTGGCATTCTCCTCTTCATGGTTTGTCAACATACTAATACATTTGCATGTGTTTGTATGTCACAAACAGTTGAAACATGTACAGCATACAAGGCTTCATTTGTGACAGAGGGAATTACATGGAGTACCCATAACTCATGCCATTTCTTTTTTCATGGATGAAGTGAAACCTGGATCCGACACTGCACATGAGGAGGGGGGTACACATATCATAACAGTTGTTGCTAATGATGATTATCCAGTGATGTAATGTCAGAACTGACATGACAGATATTGTTATTCATCAACAGTTTTCATTGCAACAACATTTGCAAGGGTCCATGAGTGGGGGGGGGGGGGGGGTAAAGTTGTAGCTTAAGTTGTATAATTGGGAGGTTTGGGAAGGGGCCAGTTAGGGGTAATCACACAATTAGCATTGCTAAAGGGAAGAGAAGAGTGAATACATCACCAGGAGAACAGGTCATCAGTGAAGACGTGAAGTGTGAGACACAACCGGCAGCCAGTCATTGAAACCAGCTTTCCCCAGATCATCTGCAGGAGGTGAATTGTGTGCTAGCAAGAGCACCAGGGGCAACAATAATTTACATGGTAAGTCCTGTGTTTGATGAGTACATTGTTGATTTTAAATAGGTAGCTGTCTAGCATGTGTACACAACACGGTTATTTCTGGGGTTGTATACTTCTATTAATGTTCTTGGTTATCAACAGTGTCGTGATCTCAGGACTCCTCTGATATTCACCCACATCAGGGCTTATATTATATGTCTATATTTTTATAGACAATTATAATATGTATTAAAATGGTACTGCATTTTCAGATTTATTTAATAATGCAACAACATAGGCGACAGAATACAATGTATACCTATATAAGTACTAAAAGAAAAATTTCAGTGACAGAAATAAACTTCTTTTTAAACTTCTGTGTACAACTTTAAAATGATCATTCAAGTTGTTTTAGTGAGCTTTGCTTAAAGACTTCCAAGAGAGAAAGTAGGCCAAAAAGTCGCTATCCCCATAGAACAAATCAATGACAGTTACTCAATCAAAAATAGACAAGGCTATTGATCCAACCAAGCAAGCTGTGCAATCTTTGCAATGGCCGTACGTTATATTTTATATTTTAAGAGTTTTGAACCTGAACGAAACATGGTGTTTTATTCATTCAAAAACTATGCAGAATCACAACAAATATATCTAACATCTAAACCTTTTTAGATTATATAATATTATAACAACAGATAAAAACTATGACCCCTGACCCCATTACCCCTCTCATCCATCCCAAGAATCTGCCACATCCCGCAATAACCTAACCTTTTCATGGGATGAGGATCTTTCCAATGAAACGCATGACTCCATACTTTAATACTTGTCTATTGTCATTTGGTCCTTACTAGTTCTTCAGTATGTCTGTTTTAAGCATTGCTATTTTTAATGTGACACTGATGGTTGTTCGAGTGGGCCATCCAGTTGTTCCAGTCAATTTAGCAACATCATAGGAAAGCATCAGCTTTACCCCCATTCAACATATTGTACCTACTTAAGAGTTCAATAAGGGGAAGATGCAGGTTAATGATTAAGGTGGAGAACTGGAACTATTTCCAAACTAAAAGTACTATTTTTTTTTACTAATCACAAGTTACTAATTGATCTCTATAATTGACTTTTATCTGACTTACTCTACATATTTCTGAGGTTCCGATCTGGTTCGCAACCCTTAAAGGAACTTCAGCAACTTACATCTTAGTTATACTGGGAATGTAGAGAAGCATAATGATTTTATCTCTATATTGTAGAAATATAAAGAATGTATTACACTATGTATGTGTTCTCTTTTATTTGCATGTGACTGAAATGTCCATCAAAGTGAACAAAGGCTGAGATAAAGGTCGCTGCTAATTTAAGTACCCATTTTGATACATTTTACCACAGAGGTGTTACTTGTAAAACTAGTGTCCCACATTATTTCTATTTCTCTTGTATTGAGGGGACTTGCACTGATTGTGGGTTGAGTAGCTAGAAACACTACTATATAAATTACAAACGCAATTAGTGCTGTGCTAGCACTTTATTCCTTTTTATCTCTATATTGTGTTAGCAGAATTGCAACCAAATACATAACCAATAGAAAATGGGCTTGCCTCAATGGAGTGTGTGAATGGAAAAAAAAAATGCTTCTTACATTTAATTACCAGCCCTGTCCCTAACATGGAACCGCTTGTTGAATATTGCAAAGAGACGGTTTAGTTACTCCTATTAAAAAGTAAAATTATACATTTTTTCCCGTTACCATAATGGGTAAAAAAAGGCTTACCGCAGCTGATTTCAACATTAACCCTTTGCTGTAGAGAACACAAAGAGTGCTCCCCTGCGGCACTAAATGGCTAACCCTACTGTTAAAAATATATATATATTGTTGGTCTGGACCCCCAAAACAGCTGGGAATGGCAGCAGGTGCTTCACCTCTGACCCCCCTTATAAAGATCAATAGGGGACCAGAGGTAATTTTTCCAGTCCTCCCTATAAATCACAGCCCCTGGCCATATCTGCAGCCCCGCCTTTGAGATTTGTATCACCCCTTCTCTATCTCAGAGACAGAAATGCAGAGAGTAGAGAATTTATCCCAAGTAAGTTAACATGTATGTTGGAGGGTCTTGACAGCAGAGTAAGGGTGGAAGCTGATTGGGTATGGGTTGGAGGGGGGACTTTGGGACAGTTACTAAGCTGTTTTGAGGCAGCCATTTTAAGTTTCTTACCTTCATTTGTCCCACCCCTCCTCCCCTTTTCTTAAATGGTTCAGTCAAAGAAAAATGCTAATGCCTGATGTCTTGGTGTCTGTGTTCGTATTTGTACCGAGAAGAGTACTTGTCATATCTAATACCAGTGCTTGCTCCTGGGGTGGTCTATCAATCATTTGATGCAGAATAGTGAGGAAGGTTCTCAGCGGAGATGGTAGCTCTGAATCTTAAATGTTGGTAGGGCTGTGTTACGGGAACACTTTTCAAAAGTTGACATTTTGTCTTACAGAAAATGTGGAATGAAGCTTCATAAACCATCAAATTGTCCCCTGTCTAGTATCCTTGCAAATATCTGCCTCACCACAGCTAGACTGATTCTGAACCAGCTATTCTTGCTAACACCTTGATGACACAGGATGTACATGTACATCCTGTGTCTACATACACTTGGCGACAGAGGACTTACATGCAATTCGGCAACACCAAAATCTGCAACTGGATAGACCTGGCAACTGGATAGTTGAATGCCTTTCCAATATGACACTGCCCTGTTGTGGGCAAGAGCTCTGAAAGTGACGTCCATCACTCTGTTGGTGAAAGGTCAGCAACATACAGCTATGGTTAGCGTTAGAGTTATGGTTAGTGCAAGGGTTAGGATTGGGTCCAAAAAGTCACTGTAGGATAAAATTGTTTTGGGAAAAAACTCTACTTTCAATTATTGCTCTATAACTTGTAAACAAATAAAAAAAACTGAATAATGTTTAAACATTGGGTATTTCTAAAAATCATCCCCTATAAGTGTAGATTTCTAGCTAACATATGTGCTACACAAACTACAGGGGTTTTTTAGTGTCATAAACATGCTGCCTATGCTGTTGATGTTTTTTAAAAGCACTTACATTTTCTTCACCACCTTCTTAGACCTGTTACTCCCACCAACTGCATTAAAAGCATCCACAATCTGCTACCAGAGTAGCCAGCTGAAAAACGTTGTGCTGACCTAGAAATTAAAAAAAGGATTGTTGTGCACTCTGTAACAGCCACTAGGTATTATCCAAAAGGTGCTTTAATTATATAATAACAAACAGTTGGGATTCCACGAACACAGTGTACAGAAACCGGAAAGAGCTTACGCGTTTCGTGTGATATACACGCTTAATGTCTTCAGCACTGATAAATGGGAGTGGAGCCGGCTTGTGCTAACATTTATTGATAACTGACCTAGAAATTCCAGCATGAATAAGCTGTGCAAATGTTATGATTCTAGAGTTCAGTGTTCTAGAGTTTTTAGCACTTCAGATACACAGACATTTTGCATTTTATAGTTAAGATGAAAATTATTGTATCTTAAGAAATCCATTCTTATGCCTTTAAAACCAATACATAATATATGTTGGTACATTAAATGAGAAAGAGAAAAATGACAGCTAAACACAAACACAGGAGAAATGTTAAAACACCCTCTGTCATGAAGGACCAGCAAAAATAGTCTGGTCACCAAGGGGTTACAATGTGGTGTATGTACACTTTTTTTTTTAAATGTCTATACTTATGCGTTCTACGCTGTATGTCTGTTGATGGTGTTTACATTTTCATATGTGTAACACTACAATAGAAATGCTCACCAGGACATACTTGAAAATAAGAGAAATATCGGTGTATTCTTTTGTATAAAAAGGCTTTATGAATAAATGAGCTGTGAAGAGCCCAGCCATGCCAGAAGTATGTGTAAGTAGCTTACTGACCCTTCACGTGATCCAAATGCTCAATGATACATTGCAAACATAACTGCAAGGCAAAAGGCAGCTGGAGACATGAAAACCTTGAGATCTACCTGAAGTCAGGTCAGCAGTATATGCATCTGAGAATACCTTTTTACATTCTGTTTTGTAGTAGAAAGGTAACAAACAAAGGAGTTTTGATGAAACAGTTGAAGATGAAGCACATAAATCAGTTGTGGTGGGGTAAAGGCAGCACTCATTTTCTTTCTATTTCAGAAACAAATAGCATGTCTGATAGGCTTCAAAGGGTGTTCCAGTCACTGGGCTGCAGCCTGTCCACAAACGATTCCCAAAGTGTTAGACAGGGAAGGAGTAATAGAACCCAATACATCTGTGCACTATGTGCCATGTTATTTAAAAACACGCTGATTCAATGGTGTTTTTCTCCCCAACTTATAGCTTCACAGATTAAAAATCAGAGCAGGTTGAAAGTTGAAGGCATTTTGCGCTACGATTCCTGCTGTCTAACAGGCATCAAAATTACCACAACCATTCTCCATCACCATTTTTAGTGAAAGAGTGCACATATCTTGTTATCTTCCTCATTCATCAGGTGTGAAAGTGGACATTAAGTACACCAAACTCAACTTTGTTACACCGTTGACCCAAAAAATGCAAATTACCACACAGATGAACAAGCAACAATTTTGTAAGAATGATTCTTTTTATAGCTTTGTAAATTCTGCTTTCTCCAAAACTGATGCTTATGATTAAGTGCTCTGCATACTGAAGCTGAGATCTGATGTTTTTTTGGTTGCACCAATTGGTGGATTAAATATAATTTAGTTGATAACTTCATTTGTGCACGGTTATATTTGAAGGTCGCTACCAGGAGAAGAGTGCCACTCTATTTCTTGATCTCTTCTTTCTTTTTCTTAAAAACGTCCAGACCTTTTTTAACCACTTAAAGGCTTTTTTGTGTTTTGGTCCTTTACAGACCCTGTGAGTCTCTGCCACAAAATTACTTGTAAGGTCTTTTGGGTGTTCTCAAACCCATGTACTTAGCGATTTAGCTAAATATAACCGGTGATCACTTTGAGCGTCAGTCACATTTAGCCTGTCAGACTGAGGCCACTAACAGAGGTGATCTGACAATGAGATGCATCACAGGACTTTGATGCATTCCACATAGTCATTTGGACCATGAATTTAAGAATAGCATTGAACAGTGATGGCGAACGGCACTGAGGCGCCTCAAAGTTAGCACTTATCATCTAAGTACATTGTCACCATCCAATGGGCACTTGGGCTTAAAATTGTTTGCCATCACTGGCATAGAAAGCTCTAATGTTCATAGTGGTTACAGGTAGAGTTGAGCGGACACCTAGATGTTCGGGTTTGGCGGGTTCGGCCGAACTCCGAAAAAAAGTCTGGGTTCGGGGTCGAACTTGACCCCGAACATAATAATGTTGGGGGGGACCTAATGTCCCCCCGGTCCCCACCCATTGCCGGCGGGTGGGGACCCTATAATAATAATAATAAGGGGGGACCTAATGTCCCCCCCCCGGTCCCCACCCATTGCAGGCGGATGGGGACCCTATAATAATAATGAGGGGGGCCCTAGTGTCTTCCCCGGTCCCCACCCATGAACAGCAAAGAAAGTATAGAATATGTAAGGAAAAAGATCAATTAATATTTCTGGATAATTGCTCCTCTGAACTGTCATCCATCACAATTTGGTGTGCATTTAAGTCAGTATTGAGGGGGGTGCTTATAAAAATGGGTTCGGATAACAAGAGGAGAAGGAGGAAAAATGTGACAGATTTATATATTGATTATTACCAACAGTCTAAACTCAATAAGGAAACTCCATCTTCGATGCGCAGTGAGAGGTTAGTTGAATTTTGATCATATCACCTACCATTTTTTTCAGTGGGGAAGATTCAAACCTGGGGTCCAACTTGAATGCTGAATTTGGCTTAGTCTCAAAATTAAAGTCAACCTCCTCGAGCTATTCTCAAATATCAGTGAATAAACCCAAGAAAGAAGTCCAGTGAAGGCACAAATAATGATACAAAAATAACAACTCACCACGAATGCCAGCAGGGGTGGATACAGCAGGCTGTAGACTGAGATAAAGTCCAGGTAATAAGGTAGGCAGCTGGCAGGGAACTCCTTAGGCAGTCTGAGGGTCAGTAGGCTGGCACCAGAAAAGAATAATCCAGAGGGCCACTTCAAGGGTCATTAGGCAGACTGCAGACAGAATAATAAATCTAGAGACAGTCCTTGAGTCAATAGACAGCAAGCAAAATAATAGCCCAAAATCAATCCAAGGGTTGATGGGCAGGCAGCTGGCAGAGTCCAGAGTCAATCCAAGGGTCAAATCCAAATAAATGAGGCAAGGTCAGGAATCATGGCAGGGAGACGAGTGAATCACCACAAGCCTCAAACAAAAAGGGATAAAAAAAAGAAGCAAACATCGATAAACTCCTATCCTTTTTTTCACCTTCTCTGCCAAAACTTGACAGGGAGAAACCCCAATCTGAGGACTTGGACACTAGATCAGTATCAAGTGATGAAACTCCGGGCAGGGATAAATCACTGCCTACAGTGGGCCAAGAGTCAATCCAGGAACAACTCAAAGCAGAATTAGAGATGCACTTTATCAGGATTAAACGTGAGATTGAATTAAATGCGGTTGAAGTAAGAAATGATATAAAAGAGCTGGGGGAGAGAATACAGTCCATGGAGGACAAAACAGCCTACATTGATTCACAGATCAAAGACCTCCAGGAAATAACCTCCCAAACTAATAATAAAATGGAAATTATGGAACAAAAATTAGGGGACCTTGAGGATTGCTCGAGAAGATATAACCTTAGGATTAGAGGTATCCCTGAAAGCATTCCAGGGGATAAGAAGGAACCTATCCTATTGTCTATCTTCTCAGGAATTTATTTTGGAACTAAAGAATGCCTATGGGATAGATGTCACCAAACTGGAAGATTACCCAGGAGATCAGAAAACCTTCCCAGAGTTGTTCTGATTAGATGCACCAACTTAAGAATAAAAGAAAAGATCCTGGGAGCCCAAAGAGAAAGTCCTTGGCAACCACCAAACGAAAAAATAAAAATTCTTGTGGATCTCTCCTATTATACCCGGAATAAGAGGAAATCTTTTTTCCCAATGACTTCTCTGCTAAGAGACAATGATAATAAATAAGTTGCAAAACAAGGAGGCATAGAAAGAGTACAAGCTATGATGCTGGTCCTTGATAAGGATAGGCTTTTCTTGGGATACTTAAAGCAGCAATGGGTAAACCTGAGGATTGCTCTCTACAGTGGGAGTGGGGGGGAAGGTAAAGGATTATTGAAATATTTCATTTATTTATTTATTTTTTCCTCTCTTTTTCTGGATGGGTGAAACAAGGTGAAGTTAAGAGATATGTCTAGATTGGGATGTGGAGGGAAAAGGGGAAAAAAAGGAAAATCATCTGAAGTAGCATGTATAATAATATCGCTTTCTGGTATAAATTAAATCAATTAATTTCTTCATCTACCCACTGTTTTCAAAGACACTTGCATGCATATATGCAATTTTTTTTTCTACTTCTTAACTATTCACTGTCTACTGTATTCATATTGTAGCTATAATGCTGATATACAGTTTTTTCTTGTGTTTATGTTATTCTATAGTTAATCTGCACTATTAGCATTGTCACTCTACTTATGTAAGTATGTTCTTCACCTTGCTCTTTTTTTTGCACAGCATAGGTTTTGTCAAAGTGTGCTCACAGGTTATTTTAGTTTGTTAAGAAATCTTTTGTTTTTGTTTGTGTTTATGTTTTACTATAGACATTGGCACTATCAGCACTGTCACTTTATTTAAAAAGGGATGTTTTTTTACCTTGCTCTCTTTGGGGCGGCATGAGATTGGTTAAGTGTTTACGAACAATATAAAACTTAGATATAAGGTTCGTATGGGATGGAGAAGCGAGGGGAAAAAAAGGGGGAAATTACGTTTCGATTAATTAATAAACACATAGAATAAAGTCACTAGGGTAGCTAGGTCAAGAAATAAGACAATATAAGATTGCACAGGAAATTGGCTACAGGTTTGGGGAAATCAAAGGTTAAGGAATTAGGGTATAAAAAGTATAGAATCAATTAAGGTAATAGTCATGGACGTTTTTTTTTTTTTTTAGTCTATTTCTCCCCCTTCCCTCACCTACCCAATGTGGGATATGTTTACAGGGGCAATTTATTTAATGATCCTAGCGGCATAAGCAGGGCTCACTAATGAAATATTTTTTGATTAAGAGGAATCTTCTCATTAGGCCATACTTGGCTGCCAATCGTAATGGAGCAATTTTCTGCGATGGAAAAGTATTTTGTAATCTCGGATGCAGATTCCTTCGTTTGGGAGGAAGAAGTTTGCATAATATATGTTGTTGTTGTTCGTATGAATGTTTTATGTAAAGCAGGCAGTCACAAAAACAAGAGAGGCAGTTATAATAAAAAGTACTTAAGGAAGAAGGGATCGGCAAAAAAGGGAAAACGAAGAAAAACAAAGATAAATGGTTAAATATGTGACTATAAATGTACAAGGTTGAAACTCACTGGAGATCGATAGATAGGCTAAATACCTCAACCCATAATTAAACAATCATTTTAAAGGCTTCTCTACAAAAAGAAAAGAAACAAGGAGTTGCGACATATATATCAAAACGAATAGATCTGAATATTGAATACCTTGAGGAAGACCCTGAGGGCCGGTATATCATTGTGGTGGGGGAGACTGATCACACTCAAATGACACTGGTTAATGTTTATGATCCAAATAAGGGTACTGTGAAAGTCTAAACTTTTTCAGAAAATTGGAAGGGTGAAAAAAGGATCCCTTTTGATAATGGGAGACTTCAATTGTATTCTGAACCCCGTATTGGACAAAAAAAACACTCTTAGGGAACATTAACAATAAAAATCTCACAGGCCAAGGCCGCAGGTTTCAGAACATTGTAGATGGGTTAGCCCTGTTTGATCTCTGGAGAATATTTCACAAGACCGAGCTTGACTTCACCTGTTTCTCTAGGGCATATTTATCATATTCAAGGATTGACTTGATGCTGGGTGACCTGGCCCTGACACATCAGGTGAAAAAAATCTGCATAAATGGTATGCCATGGTCAGATCACGACAGTGTACTGATGGAGTTAGAGGAAAGAGCCCTAAGGCCTAGAGCAGAGTGGCGATTAAACGGCAGTTTATTGAACAGCAAAGAAAGTATAGAATATGTAAGGAAAAAGATCAATGAATATTTTCTGGATAATTGCTCCCCTGAACTGTCATCCATCACAATTTGGTGTGCATTTAAGTCAGTATTGAGGGGGGTGCTTATAAAAATGGGTTCGGATAGCAAGAGGAGAAGGAGGAAAAATTTGACAGATTTATATATTGATTATTACCAACAGTCTAAACTCAATAAGGAAACTCCATCTTCCGAGCGCAGTGATTTAATAACTGATACGGCAAATAGAACCCTCTTGGCCAATAAAACCTTGTGGTACTACAAGGGTAATAGAGCCGAGAGACTCTTGACAAATCTTCTAAAGAGAAAACAAAGGGAGAGAAATATAACGAAAATTAAATATAAAAACAATACCCTTTTAACCCCAGAAAAAATTGGGCTGGCATTTGGGACCTATTATCAGGAATGATATAACTTACCACAATTGGACCAGACCTTGAACGTCTAGACATACTTTAGAAACAAAGGTCTACCTAATCCTTCTCCAGACCAGTTAACCCTATTACATAGACCCTTTGAGGAAAAATAAATAGAAAAAACTATACTAACACAGAAGTCTAAAAAAGCACCGGGCCCGGATGGTTACGACGCATCCTTCTATAAGCTATATCATAGGGAGGTGACTCCATTTCTTACGTAGGCCTTTAATGAAGCCTCATACAGGGGACCGATATTGAAACCCAATAAAAATTCAGAAGATATATCAAGGTATCGACCAATTTCATTATTAAATTCAGATATAAAAGTATATATGACATTTTGCTTACAGTAGAGGACCCTCCAAGGTTGATAGATGTGACCATGTCTCTAATATAAGAATACAGCAAACTCTCGAATTACAGATTCAATCTCACCAAGACAAAGGCCATGCCAATGAATATAGATATTACCCAGATTACATATCTGGACAGGAAGTACTCCTTTGCTTGGGAAAAATCACATATACTGTATCTGGGGCTTAATATTTCTATGACACCTAAAAATTGGTTAGAAATTAATCTTCTGCCTAAAATTAGGGAGATGAACAAATCCTTCAGTGAGTGGAGGAGTATGCACATCTCCTGGTGGGGTAAAATAAATACAGTCAAAGCTTATTTTCTGCCCAAATTCTTATATATTTTCCGGTTGATCCCATTAAGAACTCCTGCATCTTGGCTACAGCTAATTTAAATATCTTTCGCCAGATTTTCATAAGGGACAGGAAAGAACCCAGAATAAGTTTAAACCAAAAAACTAAAAAAAAACTGCGGTGGGAGGACTGGGATTCCCAATTATTCGGAATTTGGGAATATGCAGAAGCAGCATTACTTTACTATCCCATGCGATCATCTCACAGAAATATAGGGAAGGTTCTAATAGCTGGAGAGAAGTAGAAGCAAAAACAGGAACATCAAATATAGGGAATGCTATATCCTGGAAAATAAAGACATAAGATTAAGGATAATTAAAAAAGGCGAGAATGTCCCTCTGGATAACATATTGGAAAACTGGTTTCTGATTAAGAATAGGATGGGATTAAAAATTAAGATCCTCCCCATAAATCAGACAAGGGTAATTGCCAAATTGATTGACAATCTGAATCTGGATTCATGGATAAATAAGGGAATTAACAGAATAGATGATTTTCTGGGGTCAGGGAAAATTAAGACTTTTACAGAATATCAGTATAATATTCCAGGACAGGATATTTTCAAATATCTAAGAGTTATGGGCTTTCTTACTCAATATTTATGGTAAAACCAACTTACAAAGCCGATGGAACTTTTGCAGAAGCTCCTTACACAAGAAGATAACAAAAAAATCAATCTCAAATTCCCTGATTCTATTAAAAATGAGCACCAAAAATAATAGTGTACAGATACCAGCCATTAAGAAATGGGAAAAAGAGCTCCAAATACAAATTGATACAGATGAATGGTACAAGTCTTTAGAACTCTGCTATAGAGCAGTACATTGTCTCAATTTAAATGAGACCCAATAGAAATTAGCATACCGGTGGTATATGGTGCCTGCCACAATTGGAAAGATGTTCCCAGATTCCTCGACAAGGTGTTGGAGATGTGGGATCGAGGGGGGAGAATTCCTGCATATTTGGTGGGACTGTAGGGTTATAAATCCCATATGGAAAGAAGTTTCAAGAAGGATTTGTAATTGTTTTGGTCTAGAGTGGCAGCTAACCCCAAGGAGGGCACTGTTACACTTGGATTTTCCTGCTTATAATAAAGAATATGAGATAATTTACCACATATTGTTAGCAAAAAAACTTGAGATAGCAAGAAACTGGAGAACAGCCCAAGCTGTAACTTGGCCAAAAATCCGGGTTCAAGTAGCTTACCAATGTCAAATGGAAAGGGGCATAAATTCCCTTTACCACTGGCATGAACAGAGATGGGAATACTGGAAGAAATGGTCTGAGTTTTTTTAAGCGAGAAGGGGCATGAGCAGTCAAAATGAGAGTCTAAGGCACTAATTTAAGAATAGACAGTAAGATACAATGGTAGGCGGGAGAAATCCTGGCTGTTACGTTATTGTTTTTCTTTGTTCTCATAGTGGCCTTGATAATACTAGTTAGGCAAGGGAAGAAGGGAAAAGAAAAAGTAATAAATAGGAAGAAGAAAGTGGCCACTAGATGAGTAGATGTGTATTTATGTTTTTATGTCTATGTTTATGTCTGTCATATTTAATTAATGTTTTCGCTGCAATCATTGTTTGATATTTTCATAATAAAAGTAGAACAAAAAAGAAAAGGAAAAAAAATGAGGCAAGGTCAGGAAATACAATCAGCAAGGGTCAGGAGAAGAGATGAAGAAAACACTGGTACACAAGGTGCCATTTGTAGAGAGTCTGCAAGTTATAAACGGGCTGTTGGGCTTGACATCACAAGCCTTGCCCCTCTGAACACTCCATTAGTTACTATTGCCAGAGGGAGACATAGCAGACTCAGCCTCAAGCCCTGCCCCCTCTGTTGACACCAATTAATTATCATTGCCATAATCCCCGACTCTGCAAGGAGGCACAGAATAAGAGAATCAAGCACCCAAGGCTGCAATGAAAGGAGCTGCACGCCACTGTGTACACACAGTCCTCCCACCAGAGTACCATGCTGGGGCTGGTTTGTGAGTGCAAGGGACGTCCCTTACAGCCAGATCCTAATTATAGCTCTGGCTTTATGTCTGTCTTTATTGTTCCCCAAAATTGATAATTCTTGCCTGGAACCCTCTGTACCAGACAGTAGTTCCCTTCCCTACTACAAGCAATGACACCCTGCCTTCTTCTACTCTATTTACACAACTGGACCACACAATTAGCAATGCAGAGCACTGGGGGAGCAGTTCAACATGTTGATTGCCTTACTAACTACTCAATGTTGTTGTTGCTTGATATAATAGAAATAACACTATTTCCATTATCTGCACAGATTTTATAATTATATTCCTATAACCTACATCTAGAATTGCCATCCTTTCTTTAAAAATTTTTTACTGATCATGCTGCATGCTATTGCCTCCACTGACTTAACAATGGACTTAAACCAATTGTTTGCTAGCCTGCCAGCAAAATACTGACTTGGTTGAAAATCATACCCAAAACATTACAAGTAAACAACTAAAAGGGAAGGTATGAGAAGAATCTCAACAATTTACAAGTAGGTATGCATAACTTATTTCTGGTTTTTAAATTTGCAGTAATACAATTAGTTTTGCATTTATGAAGTATTCCTGAAATAAATACTGATCTTGTATGAACACATGGAAGCCAACATTTAACTGAAATAAATAAAAGTATGAGAAATTAATATTATTACAAAAAAAGCTGTGCAATTCTGAAAATGTACCTAATTATTTTGTAAAATATTTTATTATAAGCAAAACATTTTTTTTTTCTGATGAATTGCAAATGGTGAACAAACCAAGCAGCCTAATTTGAGAGAAGTCAAAACAACAAAACATGCCAATCTCTGAATCAGAAATTAGGTTAATGATAAAAACAGGCAGATCAGAAGGCACAGATGGGTTTGTGGCTAAAAAATTAACTCAGCAAATTACTCCTACATTACAAGAAGCTCGGAACAAGTGCCACAATTTCTCTTTTAGACAAATATTTATGAAAAAAAAAACAAGTTCTTGTTACTACAACCTTGCAGATATGTGAAATATTATTTTAAAGAAGATTGGTTGCCGTTTGTTATTGAAAGTTAATTAAAAATAATTAAAGAAGAGCTAATTCTGTTTAATGCTTTCTATTTACTATTAAGATATAATAGAAAGGGGGGCAATTCAAAAAAGGTGTGTTGAGGTGACATCTCAACAATTGCGCAATGTTTATCTAAAATGGTGCGATGGTTATTCTCACCTCAACTCACTTTCTCTTACCTTAACTCCCCTTTCTGTGAATAGCCCACATAGGCTAAGATAGTTGTTGCTATAAAAAAGAGGGAGAAATGGCAACATTTTAAAAGGTTTAATAAATTGGCCCTGTTTTGTAATTTTATATTTTAAATAATTTATCTTTTATATTTAAGAATATAAATAATGTAACATACAATTAGCTCTTTATTTGTATAAACATATACATATACATACACATATATGCTGTGCCAGAGCTGTGTAGAGGCGGGTGCAATGGTTGCACTGCGCAAGGGTACTCTGGGTGCACTGCGCCCAGGTGTTCTGGACTGCGCAGGCGCTATATATTAATGGAAAAGTTACCCTCTGTCTACTATAGGAGGAGAAAGTGCCACGGTATGGGGCACAGGTCATGTGACCTTGCCCAGTATGTGGAACACAAGCTCGGATGCTCAACAAAGAGTAAAAGTGCAGCTCGGTGTGGTCTGTACCATATCAGCTGCCAAAATATTAAAAGAAGTCCTGTGCATATAATTGCACAAAACACCACAATGTGTGAAAAAAATCCTACAAATGTGTGAAATTACTAAAAATGGTATACTTACTTATTTTTTCTTCTTTACCTGGAGCTTGGCTTGCACAGTTTCATAAAAATAAGAAAGAAGGAGAGTACACATAGCATTATTCCACTTAAATAAATGTTCCCAAATGTCCACCCAAATACTGAACTCACTTATATGGGGGCAGGCTGGCTGCTCATGCTTGAGACAAATGGATCCAAGAGTATGGTACAACTTGCCATAGCTGGAGCCAAAATTCAGGAGGTACATAGAAGATCGATGTGGCACTGTGGCAAGTGTTCCAGGGGAAGTGTGACATTGTGTAAAGTGTTGCAGGGGCATTATGACACTGTAGCAAGTATTGCAGGGGCAGTAGGACACCGTGGCAAGTATTGTGTGTAAGTGTCATGTTTTTGGAGCGCAGGAGTTAGCTTTATAGCCACTCCCACCATGGGGGGATGTATGTCTTGTGACCTTTAGGGCAAAGCAACACAGTCCTCTAGGGTAACAGGTTTAGAACAACAGTAATTGTATGCAAAACAACAGTGTGGTTTATTCACATTGGGCTCAAAATAAATCCTTGCAGCAAAACATAAAGGAAAAATCTACAAACAAAATCCTAGCTCAAATTTGAGAACTTACTACACATAAAGTAATGCCCCTTACTAACCCAGGGTAATAATCTAAGCAACAAAATAAACATTGGTTTCACCAACCTTTAGCCCTTTCACTGGTGCTACTCTGCACAGACCTGCTCTCTCTCTGCAGGTCAGATTGTATCTCTCTTCTTTCTACTCTGAGATCAGCTAATTAAAGCCTCAGCAGTTGCTAATTGGGGCAGGTGAATGAGTACAGGCTATGTAGGATTCTGGGTCCTACATACCTTCCTTCTATTACCCTCCCATAGACTCTGTCACAGTATCCAGGTGTCAGTGACCCTAGATTTGGTCCTGTATTGTACCTGATCGTGGCATTCAACAGACTCACAAGAACATATCTGCCATGGTGCTTGCCTTGGTCAAGATTGATACAGAGTCAAGAAGGTGCACTCATTGGTCTTTGAATGTCCAATTTTATAATTTTAAAGGACACTGGCGGCAAATAAAAAAAATATGTTTAATTGGAAGATTGCATAATGCATAGACATTTTAAATGTAATTGCTTTTTATCAAAGAATAGAAATAAAGTACCTTACTGAGCCATGTTTGCTCCATTTAGCTCTAATAGGGGTCAGACATCTTGGGCCAGATGGTCAGATCTTTTTTCTTCTGACACAAGATTTTAAACAACATGTCTGCCCCCTGATAGAGCTTCACAAACAAAGTACCAGGAACAAAATACACCGATTAGCCATAACATTATGATCTAACTAAAATTGTGTAAATCCCCTTTTTCTGCCAAAACAGCCCTGACCCATCAAGGCATGGACTCCACTAGAAACATGAAGGTATTTGGCACCAAGAAATTAGCAGCAGATCCTTTAAGCCCTGTAAGTTGCAAGGTGGGGCCCCATGGATTGCACTTGTTTGTCCAGCACACGTCCCTCAGAGCTGGGGTATTTAGAGGCAAAGTTAATGCCTTAACTTGAACCATTTTTGCTTTGTGGTAGGGCACATTATCCTGCTGAAAGAGGCTAGTGTCATCAGGAAATACTATTTCAATGAAAGGGTGTCCATGGTTTGCAACAATGCTTAGGTAGGTGGTATTTGTCAAAATGACATCCTAAGGTTTCCCAGCAGAACATTGCCCAAAGCATCAGTGCCACCTTGCCACCTATAATTTTATGGCTGATCGGTGTTCATCTGTTTGCAAAGTTCTATCTTGAGTTGTTTTTTTTTTTTTTGTTAAACATCACTGAATTATGCTCCAGCTGTTTTGAGTCACTGGATATAGTTTATTATTTTTGAAGTACAAAATAATTAACTCTGTGGTTATTCACATGCTGTCCTATCTGATTTTCATTTAATCTACTCAATAACTTCAGCATGTATTTTCAGAATGATTTAAATCTGTCATGCATTTGTATCTGCCAATATTATATTAAAAAGGTTAATCATCCTGATGAAATCACTTAGAAATATGTTGTTTTCAAGTGATTTGTACATGTAATTGGGTTTGACTTTATCAATCCAAAAAATATCTGCCAAATTTAAGGACACATACATACTTCAACTATAGTTTTACTATTGCAAGTAAATAGTCCCTTTAAAGAAACTTAAATATATGTAACTATTATTCAGCATGTTTTATTTCCCTTGTATTACATTTACATTGCATTTTATAACAGGAGATGGGCTGGCATTTGTATATTGTTATTTGTGTGCAGCCCATACCTGGCTGTTGAAAATCTAGATCCCAAATCTTTTGGCTTCCAATCATCAATTCTTTTGGCTTCCATTCATCAACTATTTGGCTTCCAATCATCAACTATTTTGGCTTCCAATACCACATGTGGATGAAATCCAGATCTACCTCTCCTCCCATGACCTCTCTCCTTCTATTATGTCATGTGTCGGAGACTGTCTTTTGGCCATCTCCACCTGGTCATCTGATTGGTACTTGAAACTTAATCTCTCTAAATTGGAGCAGATGATTTCCCTTCCCTCAAGCTCTGTCCTTATGCCTGACTTCACCGTTACCATCAAAGATGTTTCACTGACTGAGCTCGATGTCTTCAGGTTGTCTTTGCTCTCTCATTTGTCCCCCATATTCAGTTCCTAACCAAAACCTGTTTGCACCTTAAGAACATTGCATGCATTTGCCCCAAAACTCTAGTGTGCTCACTTGTGATCTCTCATCTTGACTACTGTAATACTCTCTTAACTGCTTTTCCTCTGGTTCATATTTTTCCCCTACAATCTATTTAAAATGCGGCTGCCAGGCTAATCTTTTTCACTCATTGCTTCACATCAGCTGCTCCTCTATGCAAAGCCCTCCACTGGCATCAATTTTTAACCTACAAAGCCCTGCACTCCTTGCCCACTCATTACATTGCCTCGCTCGTGAAGACCCTGCGTGACTGCAACATTTCTTAAATGGATTAAGGTTCTTCTCCAACATTTTCACCTCTTCCCATTCAAGCCAAAAATGTTAGTGCAATGCTAGGGTATCAAAGGATTGATCCGTCTTTTACAAGATCTAGGAGTTTGGTGTTTGACTTTCACAAGAAATGTGATTCACTTCTGATGAGTGCTTCATAAAAGTATTGCTCGGAACACTTTTAAATTACACAGAAGTCAATTTCTGTGTAATTAAAAGACTGCATGAAGAGCGTAGTGCCTCTTTAAACGTTACCACACTATTAACCTCTACCACTACTGCTAGAAGACTATGCCATGCATCCACCAATCCTCAGTAGGGTAATACTTTTCGATGTAATATATTGAATAAAATCCTGTTAAGTACCAATTAAATTTGACAGGTATTTCCGGAGTAGCATTTCCTATTACTAGTGTGTAACCATTATTTTATTGTAATAATGAATAGAAGAGACAAATAGCAAGGTGTAAGCAGTAAACAAAGTTAACTGGATAAGGAATAGATTAACATCGGCAGGGTGAAAATTAATTCTTGTGGTGTAACTTAACAAATACAATGATGAAATGATTTCATTAAAATTCAATTACTAACCTACTGTGCTCCTAAACAAGGACTATCCCCGCCATCTCTGTAGAATGGTGCTTTATGGGTAAATCAATCCTTTACACTTAAACACAAACTGTTGACACTCAGAGACATTGTATTTAACAGCTGATTGATGCTTCCCTTCTTTGGGTTTCTCTTTCTTTTTGGCAAGTGACACAATTTATAGGAAGATCAGCAAACAAACTGCAAACTCTTGTTTTTAAGGTTTCAAATGCCACAATCAAATAACAGTGAAACTATTTGGCTCTTGCTCAAAAGGCATCTATCTTCCCAGTAACAATATATATAGCTGTTTTGGTAGTATAGCTAGTGTACCAGCCAAACTAATATATTGTTGCCTTTGTTCTTTGGAGAAATGAACAAGAAAGGCAGATTAATATACTACTTAGGACTTGTGGTGTAAAGATATCAACAAAAGAAATCCAAACATAATCTGACAAAAAGAATAGAAACAAATAGGGGGAAAAAAGTATCATCACGTAAGCATAAATAAAGTATGTATGCTGAATTTATGCTGAAAGAACTTTACATTTTTACTACTACTTTTATATATATGGGATATTCAAAATCAGATGCTCCTGAGAACAAATATTATAGATTATTAAATTATTATTGTTTTATTTTTTGACTTGAGAAACTGTATAACCCTCAAGGTTGTTGGTTCAATTTTTGGCAGAACTCAACTCAGTCCTTCATCCTTCTAAGGTAGAAAAAAATGAATACCATTACATTGGGTAATTTGAACCCATGCTGGTCAAAAGTAACAGCCACAAAATGTACTTTGAAATAATGGAATGCACCTTTCTTGGTTAAAGGTAAACTGTGTGGCAAATGTAAAGTTAGTTTTAATTGAAAGAATACATCAAGTGTAGGCATTTTAAATAGAAATACTTTAATGAAAAAATACAAATAAAGTACCTTACTGAGTCCACTTTGCTCAGTACAGCTGTATTAGGGGTTAGACATGTTGGGTCAGATGAAGGCAGATCTGACCCATCTGACCAAAGATTCTGAACAACATGGCCGTCCCCTGAGCTATACTGAGGGATCAATAAGGTATTTTATTTGTATTCTTTCACTAAAACATTTCTATATAAAATGTCTACACTATGCAATCTTTTAATTAAGCAGAGCTGCATTTTGCCAACAGTTTACCTTTAAGCAACACGGGTGCACTTCTAGAGAAGATGCAGACAGTAGTCAAAGTGTCCTTGTGCTTGGTCTCTTCCCTACTCCATCAGTGATAGCTGGGAAAAAAATGAAAAAGTGAACAACTCGGCAAAACAGAGCCATTCTATTTGTAGTTTTAAAAATGTGGTATTCATATCTCTAATTCCTTTATTAACCCCTTCATGGTCCTGGACACTCATGAGGAAAAACTTCCTAAGTGACCAATGACTATCCAGGACCATCATGCAGATCCGATCATCTCTGGCATTCCACGATCGTGATTTAAACTACATGGCTAAGTGTCTCGATACCGAGACACTTCATACATGTTGGCTGAGGCCTCACCATTAAATATCCAGGCACCATGACAGCCAATCACATAGCCTGGACACATAGCCTGGATGTCAACAGCTGTCAAAGCATCCTCCCCTGCTGCCCGGCACGACTGCTGGAACTTCTATGATGAAGCTGGGTCCTTCCTCCGGCTGCCTCCACTAGCCACCACGGATATCTGGGCAGCCGGGGGATGTCTGCATGATAGTGCAGACATCCTCCATGCTGCCTGACACTTCCGTCTATTATGACGGACCGGCTGTCCGTCATAATGGACGGAAGTGTCAGGCAGCATGGAGGATGTCTGCACGTATCGTGCAGACATCCCCCGGCTGCCCCCACTAGCCTGGATGTCAACAGCTGTTAAAGCATCCTCCCCTGCTGCCCGGCACGACCGCTGGAACTTCTATGATGAAGCCGGGTCCTTCCTCCGGCTGCCTCCACTAGCCACCACGGATATCTGGGCAGCCGGGGGATGTCTGCATGATAGTGCAGACATCCTCCATGCTGCCTGACACTTCCGTCTATTATGACGGACCGGCTGTCCGTCATAATGGACGGAAGTGTCAGGCAGCATGGAGGATGTCTGCACGTATCGTGCAGACATCCCCCGGCTGCCCCCACTAGCCACCAGGGAGCAAGAAACAATGTAAAGGGGGGCAGAGAGAGACAATGGGAGGGAGGGGGGAGAGAAAGACAAGGGGGAGAAAGGGGAGGGGAGAGAAAGACAAGGGGGAGAGAGGGGAAGAGAAAGATAAGTGGGGGGAGGGGGATGAGAAAGACAAGTGGGGGAGGGGGAAGTGAAAGACAAGGTGGAGAGAGGGGAAGAGAAAGACAATGGGGAAAAAGACAAGGGGAGGGAGGGGGAAGAGAAAGACAAGGGGGGAAAGAGGTAGCATTGGCACATAAAAGGAAATAAAAACAAGAAATGCATTTGTTTAATATCATTTTTATTAAATATTAAAAAGCAATTTACATGTGAATATATACAAGTTAAACTTGTTTTCCTATAGGGTAGTCTTATATTCAGGCTTTTAGTTTTTCTTCTAAAGGAATATCCAAAGTTTGGGGGGTCGTCTTATATCCGAGCAAATACGGTAAGTATTCAGTAGGTTGTAAATGAATTTTGGGAAAACAATTCTTCCCCCCTGCAGTACTAAGAAGTGTGCTTCTCATAGCTTAAACACAAGCAACAAACATATGTTATCCTTAACTCCTTCTACTTCTGATTCCATGGATATCAAAGATATGATGGAAATACATAGATTTAGAAATAAGTTGACTTTTTAAGAATGAAGATGATAAAATATGATTTTGCTTATTTTGCAATAGTGACAGATAAAGAGATATAAACACAAACAACTTGCAATTTCTTGTGTTCTGTTTGCCCATTTTAGGTGGGAATACAGTGACTAACATCGCTCAGAACCCGAATTTGACTGATGTGTCTTTTCACAAAAAATTGACTTTGGAGGTTGACTTTAATGCTGAGACTAAATTCAGCACCTGAGTTTGACTTACAAAAAAACTCAGGTTGGAATCTTCCCCAGTCACAGTAATGGGAGGTGAAACGATCAAAGCTATACGGGTGCCAAATTTAACTTATCTCAAAAATAGCTTGGATCATTTTGCCTCCGATTACATTTAATTGGAAAGATTAGAACTGTTTTTTTTTTTTCTAAATCAAACTCGGTTGCCAAATTTTACTTAGTCTCAATATGACTGTCGACCTCGAAAGTTGAATTTTAGTGAATATACACATTAGTCAAATTTGGGTGCTGTCTCAAAATGAAAGTCGCCTTCCAAAGTCGACCTCCTAGAGCCATTCTCGAATTTTAGTGAATAGACCCATATGAGTTGCGAGTTTCAATGCATGTTTGCACATTTTCCATTACAGTTTGCATGATGGTGCTTTCTTGTTTCCCTAAAGGTTGTCTACATGGATGCATCAATTTAACAATAAGGACTGTGCTAAGACTTTGTGTTACTTGGAGCAATACCACTGATAGGCTATATGCCTTAAATGCATTAGCTGTGAATTTTGGTGATTCAGCTACTTATAGGTGATACTCGAAAAATTTGAATATCATGCAAAAGTTAATTTATTTCAGTAATGCGACGTAAAAGGGGAAACTAATATATGAGATAGACGCATTACATGCAAAGCAAAATAGTTCAAGCAGTGATTTGTCATAAGTGCGATGATTATGGCTTACAGCTCATGAAAACCCCAAATCCACAATCTCAGTAAATTAGAATATTATAAAAAGGTGCAATACTCTAAGCTCACATTGTTCCACTCTAATCAGCTAAGTAAGCCATAACACCTGTAAAGGGTTTCTGAACCTTTAAATGGTCTCTCAGTCTGGTTCAGTAGGAATCACAATCATGGGGAAGACTGCTGACCTGACAGTGGTGCAGAAAACCATCATTGACACCCTCCATAAGGAGGGAAAGCCTCAAAAGGTAATTGCGAAGGAAGTTGGATGTTCCCAAAGTGCTGTATCAAAGCACATTAATAGCAAGTTATGTGGAAGGGAAAAGTGTAGTAGAAAAAGGTGCACAAGCAGAAGAGATGACTGCAGCCTGGTGAGGACTGTCAGGAAAAGACCATTCAAATGTGTTGGGGACTTTCACAAGGAGTGGACTGAGGCTGGAGTCAGTGCATCAAGAGCCACCACACACAGATGGATCCTGGACATGGGCTTCAGATGTCGTATTCCTCTTGTCAAGCAGCTCCTGAACAACAAACAACGTCAGAAGTGTCTTACCTGGGCTAAAGAAAAACACACCTGGTCTGTGCTCAGTGGTCCAAAGTCCTCTTTTCTGATGAGAGCAACTTTTGCATCTCATTTGGAAACCAAGGACCCAGAGTCTGGAGGAAGAATGGAGAGGCACACACTGCAAGATGCTTGAAGTCCAGTGTGAAGTTTCCACAGTCTGTGTTGATTTGGGAAGCCATGTCATCTGCTGGTGTTGGTCCACTGTGCTTCATTAAGTCCAGGGTCAACACAGCCGTCTACCAGGAGATTTTGGAGCACTTCATGCTTCCTTCCGCAGACGAGCTTTATGGTGATGCTGACTTCATTTTCCAGCAAGACTTGGCACCCCACACTGCCAAAAGCACCAAATCCTGGTTCAATGACTGTGGGATTACTGTGCTTGATTGGCCAGCAAACTTGCCTGGCCTGAACCCCATAGATAATCTATGGGGCATTGCCAAGAGAAAGACATTTTTACAACAAAATATGATATGCATCAGATACTATAAGAAGAGAGTAAGCCAGCAATCCAGGACCAATTTATTAAGATGGTTAGAATGTTAAATAAATATTTAATAAACATGGCCCTACATATTTATAACATTAATTAAATTCAGTTGGAAATAAACTGAATAAACTCTGTGAATACCTATATAGCGTACACATACCTGGACACTTAATCTCTTGATGAAACTTAGACTGATATATAATATTGAACCTTATTTGGTGTGTGGAGTCGTGGTTGCAAATTGGGTATGGTTGAGTAAAAATTAAGATATCTAGAAAGGGAAACACGGTAGCTGAGACCTGACACTGTTACGACGAGGGAATATTGATTGGTAATAAGTCATCGTAGTTGCTGCATCCAACATAAATTCAGAAGATCTCTGCTGTGCGCATACCTTTTAAACTAAAATACCCAAGATTTGTTTCTATTTCCCAAACTAAGGCAGTGCCATTTAAATGGACCCATTATACCAGCCATGCTATAATATACTAGTTAGTTAATATGTTTCTATTGTTTTAACAAAAAATAGAGACGAAAGTTCTTATTGACATTCCCAGTTATTATTAAAAAATAGAATTTAATGTTTTATTTTCATTATTTTCCAACATGACTGGTCCAGGTTGTAAACGTGTCAATGCAGGACTGTCAAACATCTGATAGATTAAAAATTGCACTAAGTGCACATTGACAGGTTGCAAGAAATGTAATAATAATGGTAAACGTGATAGTTAACGGGATTGTTATAAAATCGATCAAGGCATAAAAGAATATAAATGGCTTCAAGACAACCTGTTAAGATTGAATGTTTGATCATTTCCATGAAAAAACATTTTACCTTTAACTGGTCTTTTAGATTTTGAAGAAGATCAAATCAAATGTTTTATGGTTTCTTACTATAGGGCATTATTGACACTGCAACTTTAAGTTAGAATTTAATTTAAAAACTATACCTAATAAGGTTATCTTTCACAATAGCAGCTAGTGGGAAACCTGCCACGTGGAATATTTTCCATAGCATACACATTTGTATGTCCGAATCAGCACATATTGAGTCAATCCTTAAAAGTGTCTTCTACAATCCCAAGGTCCCAGTGTGCAGTTCCAATTCTGGCAATTATCTGAATGGTGAGATGCAGTCTTCAGCAGCTAAGAAGCTATAACACAACTAACTGCTGTTTCAGTTGACTGTTACTGCAATTAACTATCTTAACCTCATATCTAATAATTGTGCATTTGTCACTCGCATGGTTTTGAGTGATAAGACCTAAAAAAACAAGCTCACTAGATGAACAACCTTATTTTGCTGGAATGGAGCACAGTTCTGTAACAGGTGTCAACCAAATCATCTCAATACTTTCTTTATTTTGCAGAGACTGATTTTATGGCACAATAATACAATATGAATTCAATACATCTTTTGAATGTTTTACATAGTTTATTGTCTCTGTCTAATGGTCCCGTGTTTAGTAGTACATTTGTCATAAATATGACAAATATTTATCACAATATACAGACAGCACTGATATCATGCTGATTTAATTTTGTATGTAGAATATAGTTGTTGAATGTTTTAAAAATTATTTTTGGGATCTACATAATATTCTCCAAAATTCAGGCCCAAAGTAAATGGCCAGAAGTCTGTAAGTATGCAGGGCACTCCAGGGTCACATCGGGAGCTAAAATTCGAGCTACACAATATACCACAATGACGCCGAAAAAGGATGCAATTCAGCCATCATAGCCAATTTCACGCCAATTGATTCCGAAACCAACCTTAAACACACCTAACCGAAGAAGTGGTCACTTCGCTGTTATAATTTATAGGTGATTTCGGACACAACAAAATAGCCGAGAAGAAACTGAAGGGAAGCCAGATAGAAACGGAAGGATAAACAGAAATGCACATATTTGCAATAAAATTATACATTTTGTAGGTTGAAAAAAACAAGTAGCCAATAACTGACAAAACATAAAACAAGCAGTCCGAATAACCACATTCCGATTGAATTCATAATTATGTTACAACCCCAGCTGCACACTTAGAACGAAAATAAAGATGCGTTCAGTTAGAAAAATCAAACAGACAAAAACTTTACTTTTGAGGAAAATTCTGTATTAATGAACGAATTGTCCAAATGTTCCCATCAGGTCTTTGGGGCCACAGCGAGGAAACACAAGCCAGAAAATGAGATATACCCTCTGTAATACTATCATCATGATTGTAACCTCAGTCGGAATGCAGGAAAGATCAGTATCAGTTGTCAAGCACAGATAGGAAACATCACAATACACATACATCATTTCATTCCAAACAGAACAAACACACCTATACTGTACACGTCATTCATGGGTTACCCAAGTGAACACAACTTATCTGACAAAGCCACATGTCGGCATCATGACACACATAACACACCATTCCATGCTGTCATATTGCAGGTACTCAGATATAAGGAGACAGGTGCTAAAGAATATGAAAAAGGCAACACCAACAGGTGTGCACAGCAACACCCATCCAACCTCAAGGAGTATGAGCTGGCACTCTGCAACCTCATGGCTCCATCAACTACCCATGGATTTGAAGAGGCCATTGATGCAAACACAGCATAAGGTACATACACTACAAACTACATAGATATGTTGAAAGGTTTATCAAAAAAGCTAAAAATGCAAATTAGATGGTCAGATTTTAATATGTATGATCAATAAATAAATAATGAACTAAAGGTAGATAGCTGGGATCTCATAGTTGGATGTGGGTGTGTATTGCAGCATTCAGAACACTCTGGTCCATGCAAATATATACTAGTGTCCATTTCCATGTAATATATGCTATTTCTGTGTATTTGCATCAATGTTCCTGTCCATGTAACTTTTTCAATTGTTGTGTGTTCTGCACATGTATTTATCTGCATGACTATTTTTGTGATGTGTTGTTAGCCATTTCCATAGTTGCACATATGTGGAAATATAATTTTTATTTCAAATATCATAATTCTGGATATTTGTATTGGAAATTATATTAGGGTGTATAGGTCACATATTTTGTAGCTGTAATATTATGCTTTTCATGGCAAAAATATTCCAATCTCAATGCCTCCGATGCTTAGGTTACCGAAAGGCCCACATGGCCAGTTCAGGAGAAAATTCCTGTATGTTGTGTAGCTGCATTTCGCCGATTGGTTCAATTTGGCTATTAGGCCCGATCCATATCTAATTCGGAACAAATCGCTCAATTTTATGTAGACCCTTACATGAATGTGTGATAAGTAATCATGTGACATTGTTTCAAACATTGAAGGTCAAATATTATAACTATGGAACTGTCATTAGATCAAGCATATTTTGATCATGAAAAGAAAATATAGATTCCTGAAATCTCTAGGATTAAATTATCCGGTGTTTCCCTTCAGTCTTCCAGTCCAAATATATTGTTATTAGAATTACTGAATAAGACATAAAAGTAATGACATGTGAGTTGGTGATTTCCAAGAATTAGCTTCACCAGCTTGTGATCAAGCTTAGGAATTGTCAGACTAAGAGCATGGTCAAGGTTGATAGGGATACTTGTAGAGATACTTGTGAAAAAGCTGTGTTACTGGAAAGGGAACATTTCAGCTAGTATTGTTACTCTGATACCCTACAACTAAATCTAAGGAATATGTATGTTGTTATTTTATAATAGTCATGGCTCAAGACACCCCAGAATAGACAGAAGATCCTTACAGTCCATTGAAATATATATATATATATATATATATATATATATATATATATATATATAGACACGTCTTCCAAATAAGAAGGTATACATAACTGAGTGGTTCTATAATCTCATTCAAGATTTTTCTACTTTTCTACTTATCCAACTACTTTAGAGGTTGAGTTTGCAAGCTGCAGTTGATTGTTGTAGTATTCAGTAGTAACCAATAAGTTGTCAGAAGCTACATATCCTATACTTATTTCTTATTCCTTCTACATCACAACACAAGAGATAATCATAGCTGAGCTAATTGTATTCATAGAAACTGTAAAATATCACTACTGGTTGTTCATTGCAGAGCTATCACTGTGCCAGCCTGTTGAATCATTCTGGTCCCTACGTCCCCAGTCTCAGCCTCATCCGCCTGCTTTCTCTTCAGCCTAATTTGTCGCCAGCTGTGCTCACAACAGGTTTTGTTCAGCTGGCTTATCATCTTCTAGCCCCTCGTGTCCTCACCCATTGTATCCATGTGTAGATTTTTTTTTGAACCTTCTGATTTACTTGCTTGTCATTCTTTATTGTCCTACTGGCACTTTTCTTTTTTGGAATACTTTCTTCATGTAAAACAAACACAATATGGTACAGTAAATACATAATAGTTAAAGTAACATTGCAATACAAATAAAATATTTTTAGTTAAAGGATGATTCATAATAAAGTAGGGGTAGTAGTTATCTTTTAATATGGAGCAGAGGGACTGATAAAGGACAATAATCACAGTCAGTAGAACTCAGATAGTCATAAGGCAGAAAAAGGTGTGCCAAAGGTCAGACACTGAATTACTTGCAAACGGTGAAAGATAATAGATAAGAGCAATTAGAGGTAGGATAGCAAGTATGGTAATATATATTATCATATATTCAATTAGCATGTAATCTTAATGTAATGGATTTTTTTCTCTTCTTCTACTGATTGTATTCTATCTGGCCGTTTGATCTTCTGCAGGAAGGTTTTGGTCTAGAGGAAAGCTTTTTTCCAGGATAAAAAAATAATTCGGAAACATCTGGGATTTGAATTGAAATCCACAAAATCAGAGTGCTCTGAGCTTAATTGCAGGGCGGGGTAAGGCTTTATAAGCCTTCCCCTGCCCTGCAGAGCTCAGTCTGCATGGGGCCCTCCATGGGCGAATATGGATTATTTTTTACCCAGTGGATTTTTTTATTTTTTTTTAACAGTTGCGGCGCATATTATGGTTTTTTATTTGGTCCCCCCCCCTATTATTATTATTATTAGGGTCCCCACCTGCCGCTCATGGGAGGGGACTGGGGGGGGGACACTAGGTCCCCCCTCATTATTATAGCAATAATACAATAGCTGTCCAGTCACTAGTAATTTTAAATTTAAGGCGATATGAATCGCCGAACCCCGAACTCCAACCCGGATACAGTGGAATGCCCATGTTCGGGTCCGGGGTACAAAAATCGTAATGTTCGGTATTAACCCGAACTTTGCGGCTTTGGTTCGCTCAACTCTAATTATGAGCAAGCAAAAACAGCCACAAATTATACACCTAACCCAACTGATAGAATGAGTAAATTAGCTGAATCCTATGAAAACTTATACAACCTCAAAGACAATAATGACACAAATCAGCTACACAAATTCATAAACCTGACCATTTTAAATTCTTCTTTCACAAAAGAGGAGGTAAAAACCGACATTAATGCCTTGAAACCATTAAAAGCACACGTCTCTGATGATTTTTACAATAGCACAAAGAAATGCTCATTGCTATACTGACTTGTTTAGCCATATCAAAACATTAGGTTATATGCTCCCTGAAATGTTGGAAGAAAACATAATAAAATAACCCTTCCTAAACCAGGCAATTTCCCAGACTCTCCAGCAAACTTCAGACCAGTCTTCCTCCTTCCATCAACACTGTACAAGAGACTTTTTACCCAACAGCACCCGCAAATTTAATGACTTGACCTTAATCATAAATAAACACAGACAAAAATGTCTATGCCTCTCCCTGGAAGCCAAAAAGGCTTTTGACAGACTACACTGGACTTCCATGACAAAGACTATAGAGATATTATACTTTTGCCTTCCTTAAAATGTTGTAAGTTCCATTTTAGCCTGATACACCTGGTCTTCATCCAAGACATTCAATTCCGGCTTCCACTCCTCTAAGTTCCATATCACTAATGGGACACGCGAGGGATGTCCCCTATCCCCTTTGATATGCGTACTTGGTTTAGAACCATTGCAACACAAATCCGCTACAACCCATCCATTAAAGGCATACAAATTAACAACACAAAATTGCAGACAATATCATGATGTGCCTTTTCTGACCACACATCATATTCTAACATTCCTATTATAAAACTAAATCCAACAAAACACAAGCCCTACAGTACTTTATCACACAGGAACAACTGTCCGCCGTCAAAAAGAGTTATACTTGCATAACTCAATCTCCTATCTAGGTAGTCAATCAACCATCTCCTACACAGAATTGATAGCTCACAATTTTCCACAAACTATGGTCCAACATAAAAAAGATCTAGAAAAACTATGATATATCCAGGACTGGCAGAACGGTCACTATTAAAATGAATATATTACCAAGACTCCTTTATCTGTATAAAATCATACCAATCGCTGTCCCAAAACAGCTTCTGAATAATTATCAAAAACACTTCACAATATTATCTGGGGTAGCATAAAAGACAGAATATGCACAGAAACGCTACAACTCCCAAAACAATGTGGAGAGCTGGGTGTATCAAATTTAAAAAAATTCCAACAAGCCACAATTTTATCATGGCCACCTATACCAAACAGAGAACTATTCACCTACCAATATGAACTAGCACTTCATCGACAACAAGGAAATACAGCCACATGTGAGAAGATATGGCAACCAGCTCACCATAAAAAAAAAAAAATGTATGTAAAAGGCACTGGTGTATGGTTCATATGTTGTAACTATATGTTGATGTAATTGTCACTCAGGGGCACAATGTATCTTGTTTATTTCCGGAGGTTTGTGTGCTGCGAACAGCCAGGACACAAACCCCCGGAAATACGCGAGTTACATCCAAGGGGCCGACAGCAGCTACAAATTTGAGTCACTCACTCTGTTGCCAATTCGACAAGCACTAAAAGTATATGAAAATTTGTATAATTTTAGTGCTTGTCGAACTGGCAATTGAGTGACTCTGTTGCCAAATTCACAGCTGTCGTCTGTCTCCTGGATGTATTTCCGTGGTTTGTGTGCTCTCTGTTCGGAGCACATAAACCCCAGAAATACACAGCGCGGCTGCTCCATGCGGCGCACACCTAGCACCTATGGAACATCCGCCACTGGAGATAATGAAATAAAAGATCCTGAAATTTACACCTATAAAAAAGAAAGTCTGCACATCTAGATAAACTACACAAATTAAATTTATGGAACAAAGGTATGTTTGTAATTGGATAATTACACAATATACTAGTAAAAAAATCCTGAAAATAGATCTACATGATCAAACTACAAAATAAAATGTTGCGTCATAAACAGTGTGGATCATTCAAAGTAAAGTTAGGCATATATATGCACTTCCATTGTACGGCATTATCACAATAGCAGAAAAGGTTAATTCGTGTGAATGGTTACTTTCCACTTCTTGATCCTCATTCAATGCATATCATCCATCCTAATTACTCTACATCACTTCTATTTAATTTTTTAAGAGGTAGGAAGTTGACTTGAACCATAGGAACTGGAAAGGTCAAGACTGATCTTTCATGTGAAATTTAAACCTACTGCCATTTAGCAGTCTTTAATTATCACTACCATATTAATTATACGATAGCTTAGACACCTGTACCAGCTACATATGACCTGCTACACGGCTGTAAAACTAAAGTACACACTAGATTATAATAAATGTCCTTCAATAAGTTAATAGTACACAGGTATAAAACATAAGGAATAAACATAGATTGTAATTCCAATAGAGAACATGAGCATGGCAACTTAATATCCATGAGATTTTGTAAATTATTGCTGAGATTTACAAATATATTTATAAGTACACTATAATTGACAAACATTAAAGGGACTGTATCACCTAAACATTGTTTTTACTGTGCATGTAGAGAATACTAAAGGATCTTAAATGATCTGCACACTGGTGTAGATGCAATGCTCCTTGTTACTTAAAAAATGACTGTTAAAAATTAACAGTCATTTTTTATTTAATGTCCTCCGCTAACAAGGTTAACAGGTGTGGTAATATTGTTACTGTTCCTGTTAAAAAAATCCCCACATCTGCTAAAAACCTCCATACTTTCAGCGGTGCCTGCGGTCCCTGCATTAAATTAATATTGACCCCCAAGGGGCTGCATGCTGACATAAGCCCGCAGCCCCTACATTAATTAAATAATGCCTCCCACGGGGCTTTGGGGGAGCATTGCCACCAAGTCCAGTTTAAATAAAAAATAATTGTCCACCTACCTACCCCCCACCTCTACCTTGCCAAAGGGGGAGACGATTTAAATTGGCCACAATACCTTATAATAAAAACACCCTTTGAGTGCCATGAGGAACATAAAGGGTGCCCTGTAAAATAAAATATACCTGTATGCAGGTTCCAGGAGCAATAAGCAAAGCCCTGAATCCTCACACTAAAAGAAAGATGGGGGGGGAAAACCGCCTGCATCTACTCCTACTCTGCCTGCTCTCATCGAGAGGGCAGGTATTTCAAAATACTCTAGGAGGCACTGTCAGCCAATCAGAAGCCTCCCTATCCCAGCCCTACTATTGGTTAGTTTTCAAACCATGCATGGCTAGAACAGAGAAGCTTCTGATTTGGCTGATTTGCAAATCAAATGAGAAGTGATGCTCCACTCTATGATGGAAGAAACAGATAGATGAATAATACACTCTAAAGTATGAGTGTGATGGAATGCAGAGGAGTAAAGTTCAAAATTTTGATATAAATATTAGACGTGTGCATTAGTTTTCGGACGAATGCATTTTTGTCCGAAAATAGCATTTTCGTCCATTCATCCGAAAAACGAATAACGAAAATGCTAAACTAACGAAAGCCAAATGAACGAATGGTTAATAAGCGAAAATCATTTGTCCATTCATCCATTCGTGCTATTGACATTCTATAAACTGAAATAGAGTCGGTGTATAGAATACCAATAGCATTACATACATTACATAAACCGACATAATGAACGACTTTCGGTTTATGGAATGCATGAAATGCTATTGCTATTGTATAAACCGAAATAGAGTCCCCATTCATACGAAAAGGGTCAATTGGGACTCTATTTCGGTTTATAGAATAGCAATAGCATTACATGTATTCCATAAACCTAAAGTCTATAAACCTAAAGACATTCGGTTTATAAACTTTCGGTTTATAGAATACATGTAATGCTATTGCTATTCTATAAACCGCAAGTCTATAAACCGAATGTCATTGGTATGTACGGGGTGGGGGGGCAAAGCAGTCTCTGAGACTGAGTGCCGGCATTCAGCGTTGTGCTAAGGAGCGAACGCTACATTAAAACTTAGGAAGTATATTTACGTCCACATGGTCCTCAAGGACCTTGGTTTGCAGGATGTACATATAAGTCCAAATGGGTTAAGGGGTTAATTTAGGCATTTTCTTGCAATCATTTTTTGTTTTCTACATTCACAGTACAAGTAATGTTTAGATGATACAGTCCTTTGGATCTTTCATGGATTTTATTTTTGTTTAGTGTTTGCGTTTTATCTTATATTGACACATAACTGTACATTTTGAAATACAGTGGTCTCTAATAATACAGACGAGTGCTGACATCCCTGTAAAAGAAAATCCTACCAGTAATACTTCATTACAAGTCATTTGTGCATGTCACTCAGGGAAAGGGTTAAGCCATCTGCCATAATTTACTTTCCAACTATGAATGGAGACAGACATTATCTCAGAGAAAGTGTATAGAGAACATTGAGATTGAAAATGGATGATGTTCCTTGCTTGCTTGTTTGGCTGAAAGGCGACAAGTCATCAAATGTAAAGATGTATGGAAAATGTTGTATTCAGGAGATCCAATAAAAGTCACTTATTTAAACATAGCTATGGACATGTCTTCAAATCACAGCTTTCGGCTTATATTTTATACTGTACGAGCACTGCAGACACAACTAACAATAAACTGATTGAGGTTAAAACGGCGCTTTTTAGTCTTAAACAATAGGGAGATTATAAATCACTGCATGCGTGATGATTATTTTAACATGTATTCTGGGATATCTTGGGAGTTTATTAAGAAGTTCCAGCTGTTCAGTAGTGCAGTTAAAATTTCTAATGTGTGTACCATTAAATTACATTAAGGGTTATGTATATAATACAATTGGAACCAAATACAAATACATTTATAAGGTAGGACCATGATGGGAATAGGGACAGGGCACACACAAAGTGTTAGATAAAGAAAGAAAGATGAAAGTGATGGAAGAAATCTTTGGGCTGCTAAACACCCACTTCCTAGCTGCGCCCCTTGGCATCCCATGGTACCAGTGGGGTATTTTGGGAGTAGGGGTAGGCACCAACATTGCTAGTGGTGGAGATTTACTGTAGTCTGTGGTGGACAATTTAATGTTCTATGACATTCACAAACCTTGTGTCCTGGTAGGGAAACTTTGCCTATCGTTGGTTAGATACATAGAATGTGTCGGCAGATAAGAAACATCCTTCTAAAGAAGTCATAGAGGTGCGTGAAGCCTAACTGCATCGGCTCCACACCGCCAGAAGCCTCGGAACCAAGAGGCATGGGTGGGGAAGAACAACTTGGTGCCAAATGTACAGGAGGATTCTGCAGACGCTCCCTGAACGGGGGTCTCTCTTGGAGCCTGGTATCAATGAGGATGACAAATACTTTTATTAGTCCCTGGCCTTATCCTATATCTAGTATATGCCTATTCCTCACATGCTTACATTACTTCACTGTGTTAACCTCTACCACGTCCACTCGAAGGCTATTCCATGCATCCACTAGCCTCTTGGTAAATTATTATTTCCCAATATTAATTTTATGTATTTAAATGTTTCTATAAAATCTCTCCTGTTCATCTTTCCTCTAAGTTTTACATTTTAAGATCCTTTAACCTTGTCCAGGATTTGAATCCAGGACCTCTCGCGCCTTACGCAAGAATCATAGATTAAAGAGCCAGTTGGTTGGGGGTTAGCAAGAAAAGTCTTGTTGGCTTGTGATGGGGTGTTGAAATAAGATTATATTATATATTATAGTTTTATATTACCTCATGAAATTCATTATTTCCAGTGCCCCCCACCCCCCCAAACTAAGCTTCAGCACAGTATGTGGCCTTCCACATTGAAATTAAAATGTTGAATAACACTGCTTTAGAATATTGACTCTATCATGCTATGCACACCGAGGGAGTACTTTCTATAATTTCTCATTTTGATATCAGAACTGCATCTATAATATTCTAGAACTGATGTGGAGTTGTTAAAGTAGCAGTGATGTAGCTTGAATAAGATATAGTTTAACTATGTTAAATGTATATTGTTAGAGTGTTTCTTTATCTAAATGCAACGAATATTATGCATTTTGAGTAGCAAATCACAACAAGTGTTAATTAAAAAAATGAATAAATAAACAAAAGCAATAAAATGTGTCACCTACTTCGCACCATTGGGGGTATAAGAGGAACAACCAACATGTGTCACTGTAGAGTTATTGGTAAGGAACTTGTCTAATGAAAGTGCATTAAATAGTCATAGTATATCCATCAGATGTTTGACCTTAAACGCAATGGCATTTGTAACCCTCCGGAAAGAATTTACATTCTAGGTACAAAAAGTCCATCACAGTCAAAGTACCTTTGCCAATTTACCTGAAGCACTTTAGCCTTATAATTTATATATGGCAATAAATCAAAAGACCATTTAATTCTGCATGCAAACTCTATATATTGTCCTATTGATGGAACGTTATTTGGTTTAAAGTTCCATTAATTGTTCTACTTTTATCACATTTATTGGACTTTGGTACAAGTTTTTACAACTGAAACAATCCTCAAAAAAATTATATTCCAACAGCTCTGTCTTCACAGGATACTTGCTTTACATGTCCTTGATCAGGTAATATCATTTCAAGCATATGACTCTACCACTGAGATGAAATGTGTGCTATCAGGATGTGCCAAGAACGCATGAGAACACTGTGAAGGTCATCCCAAATTTGCTTATCAAAAATGTAATGTTTCATATCCCCTAATCTAATTTATTTTCTCTTTAACTGGCAAAGACCCAACATGACTGAATGTTTGGCCCTCAGTTAAAAACCTGCCCATTTTCTCAAATTGGAACTACCATATTTTTATGCTAAGTCTTCACCCTACTTTTAATTATTAATTATATAGATTCGGATTAACTACAAAAAAGTTATCATACCTATTGAAATGGTAAAATATTCCTCCATAATTATATGGCATATATACTTATGGACAAAAAAAAGTTCTCAATTAAGACCGGCAAGAAGGTCCATATAATATGTGTTACCTTCAGCTCTTTTACAAATGTATTAAACAATGAAAAGCTAGGGCACTACAGATTGTTTCCAAATTCCACACATTTATTGTGTAATAGCTGTATCCATACAATGTGGGGTAAAGTCAAGGGGCAAACATACTGTGCAACACTGTAATGCGTTAAGTTGTTGCACAGATATTACCCCATGCTGCATGGATACAGCTATTGTACAATACATGGAGTGCCCTTGTTTTTTGTTGTTTAATACATTTGTGATTTAGCTGCAGCATAATTCAACAGATACACTTGTGTAACATATATACTTCAGGATTGTGTGGACCTTCTAGCTGGTCTTAACTGAGGACTTTTTGTGCATAGTTATATATATGCAATATAATTCTGGAGGAACATTTCATCAAACAGGTCTGATACCTTTTTAGTGGTTAAATAAACTAACTGCTATACATTAACGCCTGGTATCACAGTTGATCCAACTCCTAGCAGCAACCTCCTAAGGTTGAGGAAGACCCATACCTCCCATACAAGCGTGAGAAACAGTAGATCTCACCTGCTACCCCTGTGAATTATATTATAATAGAACTGTTTCCAAGGGTTTGCATCGATCAGAGTGGTTCCTGCTCATACATATTTTTACTTCTACATTTGGGTGCCAATAGCTAATATTTCAGTATTGCTACATGTCCTCATACTCAGTGTTACGATTGTCTGCATATCGGTGTTCCTATCTGAATATCCTCACTGCATGCTTAAATTTCATCACTGTGTTAACCTCTACTACTTCTGGTGGTAAGCTATTCCATGTATCACTCACTTGCAGGTCACTATTGTTAGTAGGACAATGCTTGCTTTAGCAGTATGACCAGAAAAAGATATGTGTTATTGACAAGGGCAATCTAAGAGTCAAGGACATCAGGGACAGATGCCTTTGGCTCACATTAGAATGAGGAGACCAGGAGCCAAATCACTCTGCATGCTGTGCTAATGTAGATGAAAAATCGTTGTGACTGGGAAAGCAAACCTAGTACTCAATCAACTACCTTTCTCGCAATGTTATGGACTGTGACTCTTCCACCATAAAGGTTTCTCGCCAGCAGTCGCAGGTTGCAGAGAAAGACTCAGGACCATTTTGTTATTCCTAATATAGTTGCAGTTGAGGGATTAAACTATAAGGGAAATGTGTTTCTTTGGTCTATCAGCCACTTCACAGTGACAGTTCCAGCGACAGATGTTGTCTGAGCTGTCTAGATGAGTTTTCTGCTTCCAATATCAGTATGAAATGATAAATAAAATTGAACATTTGATCAACTTGATAATATGATAATTATGATTGGCCCTTGCAAGTGGATTTTGCTCCAGCATCAGAACTCATTAGACAGAGTGTTTGATCTAGATTCCGAACTATGTACCAGTGAGAATGTATGAATTCAATCATCCAAATCATCCCATTTGGTGGCTTTGCCTGTGACCATGAAACTGAAGTCAGATTAGAATGCATGGCTGATTAAAACATATTGTTGCGGCCTTGAAGATGAGATTACAGAGATGAATACAAATCAGCATTAAGGCTTGATTAAGCAGACAATCAATAAAACATGCTTATTGATGTGAAAGCATTGATTTCCGAGTTGAATTATAAATAATCACATAATTGAGCTTTAATGTCATGTTACTGAAAACCCTGTTGTGTACAGAGGTGGAAGAGTAAGTAGTAGAACTGGGATCCACCAACGTATTTCTTGCTGCTAATAATGTAAAAAATGTAATGGGTCTTTACAACTGACATCCATTGTGGTTAACAGAAAAATCTTTTTTTTTTTTGCTGTACCCCCAACTGCCCTGCTTAACTCACAACTATTGTGTGCTTTTGCAGTCTCACCAACCACCCTGCGCATGTGTCACTGATTAATCTTTTTCTAGCATGCGGTAGGGCAGCGCCGTCGTCCATGCACTCTGAGCTAGTACAGTGCATGCTGTAATTTATGTGATTATGTGAGAGGGTGAGAACATATTGTAGAATGCCAACAAAGAAGTTGGGTCTGGGGTTCCAACAAAATGGCCTTTGTAATTCGCAAATGAAGTTCACAATGAAACATGGAGTGACTAAATGGCTTGGAACGTCAAAGAGAGCGTACCGTTGAAACCTTATACTTGGACCACCAAAAAACAAAAGACGTTTCATCCGTTGTAAAAGTGTTGTATCTAATCCAAACAGTGTGCACTGTGAGCAGAAAAGAAGGAAGACAATCTTCAGTATGAGCCATTTTTCACAAACAATTCAAAAAGGTATATATTTATTTTATTCCATTTATATTGTATACTGTCAAGAAGTTGCAAAGTATAAAAGAAAAGATTGTTGTTTGTTTTTTTACACTGAATTTCTTTTTTAATTCTTTCAGCAGTTTCTCCAACAGAAGAAGGGTTTGAAGGCTTTTTATGCTTAATCAATAGATGAACTCTGGCAGCATGTCAGCTTTCTGAAGCAAATAAATGCAGAGCTGCAAGTCTTCCACTGTTTGTGTTAACTGATTTCTGTCCCTTGCTAGTGCCTGAGTTATCTACACCAGCCAGCTTCATGTTCTTTTTGATAAGCTCATCAATGAAATAATACAAAGGATGTCTTTTTCATTAAAAAAAGAAAGATCTTTCACCGCGCCATATTATTTTTTTTCTGCTCAACCCCTTTTGTTCACTAACAGTTCTAAGAAAGTTGGCCACATTTTTGAGTAATATTAACAAGAGCTGTTGTAAGGACTATTGACCTGTGAGCATTAGCAAGAACATATTGTACAGGTAATTTCCTTGTTATATGGCTTTACATTTTGCTCTAAACTCTGGTTTGTATTCTGTAGATCAGGTCCATATGTTCATGGATACTGGCAGTCATTCTCAACTTCTCCCGTTTAGCATTCAAACATCTGCCTATAGTCTAACATCTTGGTGCCAGATACATTACATTAACATTTATTTATATAGCGCCAACAATTTGCGTAGCGCTAGGTACAGAGCATAGAAGGGAACTACATACTAAGTAAGACAAACTAGAACAGACTGGTACACGAGATAGAGAGCCCTGCTTGCAAGCTTACAATCTAAAGGGAATGGGGTACATAAAACACATAAGGGATTGAAGAGGGAAGATTGATCGAAGATATAGTAACAGTAGTGTGGATGGCTGTCACAAAGTGGGATAGGCCAAAGATGAATTGTGTGTGTTCATTCAGAGGTTCAGAGGTTTAGTGGAGTCCATACCTCCAAGGATCAGGGCTGTTTTGGTGGTGGTATATATATGTATGTATGTGTGCGTGTGTGTGTGTGTGTGTGTGTGCATGTGGGTGTGTGCATGTGGGTGTCTGTATAGTTGTATGTAAATGTCTCCAAGATTTTGTCCCCTCTCTCTAGAACGCCCTTCCGCAGAGCATCCAACTCTCTCCCTCCTTTTCAAACTTTAATAAAAAGTCCCTCAAAATGCATCTCTTTAATGAAGCGTACTACCCAACACACTAGAATACCGGTCCCTTTACCTCTAGCTGATCCCGGCTAGCTGGAGCACGCACAATTCATCTTTGACTTATCCCACCTAGTGCCACCCATCCACACTACTGTTACTACATCTTCAATCCCTCTGACCTCTTCAATCCCTTATGTGTCTCATGATCCCAATCCCTCTAGATTGTAAGATTGCGAGCAGGGCTCTCTACCTCATGTACCAGTCTGTTCTAGTTTGTCTAACTTAGTATGTAGCTCCCTTCTATGCTCTGTACCTTGCGCTATGTAACTTGTTGACACTATATAAGTAAATGGTAATGTAATGTTAATGTAATGTATGTGTTCATATTGGTGTCTGTATTTTGGTGTCTGTATTACAGTGAAGTCTAATATTTCTCACTCCGGCTGCTGTGATATACTTTGAACAGCCAACAGCTTGCTGAGAAATGTAATCCACAACTAGAGTGCAAAATGTTAGATATCACTATTTTATATACTGTATGTGTTTAGATATACATCTGTGTGTGTCTTAAGGTTGGGTAATGTAGAAAGAGATTTAAGCACAACATATCAGAAGACTCTCTCAAAAAGGCCCCAGAGCAGAAACTTGCCCAGGGCAAGCTGGCCCCATTTACATTAAATATGGTCCTATCATATAACGCAAATTGTAAAGTGTCACTTAAGATTCAGGTGCGAGTTTTTCATGAGATATAGAGGTTTTCTTTTCAATTACATGGTTGAGTTAAACTGGGACCATTTCTTAACGTATTGCTACAAAAGAAATGTGCTTTATTAGACATGGTTAATACATTATTGAATACAGTGTTGAGTGTATTTTATATTTCTTTGCCACCTTGATGTGTTCTTGACATAGTCATGTTGCTAAGACAAACAGAATGTCAAGGTTTGTGTTAAATGCTAATTTGACTCACTTTCTCATGTGCTTTTGTTATGAGAAAATATTGAATCATCATTTTGAATCCAGTGCTGAAGTGATTTAATAGACAGACTTCGAAAATGTAAACACTGGAAAAACTAGAAAACTTTACTGCTAATATAATACCAGTGATTACCTTATGGGGCTAAATTCACTAAAGACCTTGTTGACCCAAGTGCCAAAAAGGTAAAAATGTATTAGAAATCTGCTTAGAGTTATTAGCTACCTCAATCAAGGCAAATCCAGATATCACTGGAGGGTTAGAATGGGCAACACCTCAAATTGGGCTTATTCACGATTGATATTCTGCTAAGCACCATTTTACATATAGCCCTACCAAGTCTATTCAAAACACTCTCTGACTTCTCTTGGCAGTCAGGGTACAAAAAGAGTAAGTGCATGGTGCTGAATATAAATTTGCCCCAGGACCTACTGAACACGATCAAAACAAACTTTACATTCCAGTGGAGAACTTCATTAAATACCTTGGGGTCAACATCACCAGTGATTCCTCTATCCTCTCCCATGCCAACTACCCCTGTATACTACAAGCGCCAAAGAAAGAACTGAAGATTTGGTCATCTTATCCCATTTCATGCATAAGCCAAATTTATGCACTGAAAATGAACTTTCTACTACCTATGCAATGTGTCTCCACTAGCTGAAACTCTTGGACTAAGCCCCAGTGATTTTTTTACCTCAAGGAAATCCATCCCTTCTCAGTAAAAAGGGAATTTGCCAGATGCTCTGACCCAAGACAGATGAAAGCCACCAGACGTTATACCTAACTGTCAAAGTTATATATTTGACTCACCACCTAAATTCCAGCTATGAGTGTATAGGCTCTAAATTTTAAACTCTAACATTTTTGTTATAAAAGTCCTAAAAGTAGGGAGTTAAACAACTGTTTTTATATAATATGTTTGTTTCACAAGTGCAACAATATTTATCAATATATGGTTTGTGGTACTTCCCTCAGAAACGTGCTTACTATTTTATAGAACTTCTTTTATTAATGGGTTTCTAACTGTGTATCTTGTACAGTTCGTTGGCACTGTTAAATAGAACTTGCATCATCCGGTCATTTCCTGCTGGAGGATTTGAAAGCAAATTGGACTTGTATTGTGTTTCACGGCCTTAGCAATTAAGGTGTTAAGGATATCACTGAAAATATATGTGAGATACCAGATGGCAAAGCTAAGAATAGATATGCTATGACACGAAAAGCATAATGGTTTCAAGCCTTTTTTGAGTCATAATTGGGAAAGTGCAAAAAATAAATGTTGATCACATGGAGAATAATTAACTAGTTCATTACCTACTAACAAACATATATATTATTTTGGTCTTCATAAATTATTGCATATTTAATGCACATAACCACATCCTGTTTTCATGCAGTTGCTTAGCATATGTTTAAAGAAGTTTTTACAATATAAAAAACAACAGTAAAATGAATACTAGGGGGAAAAAAATCACATTAATGCAAATACAATTGTATCTACTTAATGGAGTGGTTATGGCTCTTGAATATTTAATTGATGATACAAATAGCTGACAGGTTTATACAATTCTATAACTGTATATTTAATTGTTTATATCCTCAATCCATTCTAAAATAAACTCAATAGGTTGTCAATAGTATCCATGGCTATCACTGACATATGAAAAAATGAATTAAAATTGTATTTTGTACAATAAAGGATAAGGAGAAAGAATTGTGGGTCTGTTCACTAAAATTCAGATTGGTCTCAAGGTGTTCGAGTGGGGAGGTTGAATTTGACTTAGTATAAAGATAAAATGATACCTCCTACATCGACCACCTTGAGCTATTCACTAAAATACATTCATCCTCCCTTTCCCCCACCAACTTGGACTCCCATCTTGAATTCAACTGTCAAAAATTTATATTCACTAAAAATTGAAGGGAGTTCGATTTTGAGGGCACGTTGGACCAATTTACACCTTAAGCAACTCGCCATCTCCAGGGTGTCAATTTGCAATAAAATGAATATGTGGCCGGTAAAATAACAGAGCAGAAAGGCCATAAAGAAGAGGAGGTGTGCGGACTGTAAGCGGATGACCATATTGATGATGGCCAAGGAAAGTTAGTCCCGTTGTGCCATGGGTGTGGCCCTCCTCTCCTACAACAGCTGGCAGGAGATCATCTGAAACTATCTAACCCCTACAGTGATAGTCTGGGATCCTGGGAACGATCCTTCTCGTGGTGAATACTACTACTATCACCCACCTATGACATTGTTGGCCCCATGTGGACAGATGAGACAGTATATATGGTAATGGTAAATATATTGTCAGCGTAGAGACAAGTTAAGGACAGTAGACTTAATTCTTTATTCATGAACAAGGGAATTGGGAAAGGAATTGCAAACTTAAAATGTTTTCCCTTTCAACTTTCTTAAAATTGAGGCATTATGCTCTTAAATTTGCAAATGTCCTCTCAATTCCCTGCAATTTCCTCTTTCATTAATAAAACACATACCTATAAATGACTCTTGACTGATGCTAAATGATTGAGAACAGCAGGTCTAGAAACAGCTAAATTGAGCAATTGCCTTCCTGGGGGAGCATACCGTGCCAAGTGTAAGGTAAAGGTCCACCCCCAACACTGATGGGAGAGAGGAGAGCACACGGAGTGAGAGAGGAGAAGAGAGACAGACATGGGCAAAGACGAGAGAGACTTTCATAGGAGGTAGAGGAGACAGACATGGGAAGGAAGAGAGACAAACAGATATGGAAATGGAAATTAAAAAGACAGACATGGGAAGGGAGATTATAGGGACAGACAAGGGAAGGTAGAGGAGAGACACAGACATGGGAAGGAAGAGACACAGACATGGGACGGAAGAGAAACAGACTTGGGATGGAATATACACAGATATGGGAAGTGATAGGAGAGAGACATACATGAGAAGGAAGAGGAGAGAGAGACAGACATGGGAAGGAAGAAAGACAAACAGATATGGGAAGGGAAATTAAAGAGACATACATGGGAAGGGAGATTATAGGACAGACAAGGGAAGGGAGAGGAGAGACACATGGGGAAGGAAGAGACACAGACATGGGAAGGAAGAGACACAGACATAGGACTAAAGAGACACAGACCTGGGAAGGAAGAGACACACACATGAGCCGGAAGAGAAACAGACATGGGACGGAAGAGACACAGACTTGGGATGGAATATACACAGACATGGGAAGTGATAGGAGAGAGACATACATGAGAAGGAAGAGGAGAGAGAGACAGACGTGGGCAGTAAGTGGAGAGAGAGACAGACATGGGAAGGAAGAGAGACAAACAGATATGGGAAGGGAAATTAAATAGACAGACATGGGAAGGGAGATTATAGGGACAGACAAGGGAAGGGTGAGGAGAGACACAGACATGGGAAGGAAGAGACACAGACATGGGAAGGAAGAGACACAGACATAGGACTGAAGAGACACAGATCTGGAATGGAAGAGACACAGACATGGGATGGAAGAGAAACAGACACAGGACGGAAGAGACACAGACATGGGATGGAAGAGAAACAGACACAGGACGGAAGAGACACAGACTCTGGATCCACCTAAGGACATCTCCCATGCAGCATACACCACCTTCAGATACAGTGACTTCTGATCCTCCTCCAATTAAGCCACAATGGCGTCAAGTGTGGCAAATTTTAACAGAGGAGTACAGCCAGAGGATAGTAGCATTCTCCCAAGTGTCCTGCTGGTCCAGCAAGCCTTTCAGGCAGATCCCACTGCCATAGTCTCCGGGATCCTCATCCTCCTTACCACATCACCTCAGTTTAGCCTACCGGCTTCAAGTCCTTAACTGCATCCTGTGTCCTCGTCATCATCTCCACCCTTCATGCCAGCCTTATCATCAGCTCCACCAGCTGATGCACCTTTACTACTGATGCTGATGCTGCTACTACTGCTAATGCTGGTCCTCCAACTCCCAGGATGACACAGTGTACCAGTGAAGGGAGCTAATTGTACTGGCATAGAAGGATGGCCAGGAAGGATACCATAAAATGTTTTTCCAAAGGGAGGGTCACTAGAACAGAATGTTAAGCTAGGGACCGATTTTTGTCACACCTAATGTGACTTAAATACCACTTGGTGGTAATTGCTGAATTCTCCACCACTGCTACTCCAGCTGATACACCTAACTGTGACCATCAAGGGTCTCTCATAGTTCATATAAAAAATATATTTTTTTTTTATTAAAACTACTTGTGTCTACCTTGACCAAAATACCTGCTGTGTGGCAACCCTACCCTAAGCATGCATATTTACTCCCTGACCAGACAGGTCGGCCACAGGAGTGTCGCAAGAGGCATGCAACATGCACCCCACCATGAAACTACCTCACAGCATGTCCATATTGATGGGAGTCAGGATTTGAGAGACCATGTATGTGACTGGAACCAAAATCTTGAAAAAAAATTAGAAGAGAAAAAAAAGAAAAAACAAACTTAGCTCTAAGTACTAATTGCCCCTTTTTATACAGGGCAACCACCAGAAATTTCAGGGCCCTTACTGAACAAATTTTCTGGGACCCCCCCCCCCCCCCCCCGACAATATCTCCCACTCGCCCCACCTACCCTTAGAAGCATGTTATACCGGTCTACTGTAATATGGAGGGGGGTTGGGAGCAGTTGGTCAATATGTCAGTAATATTTTGCCACTCAATAAGTCAGTATTTTGCCCTCAATATGCCATTCTTTTGCCATTTAATATGCCAGTATTTTGCCCCTCAATGTGCCATTCTTTTCCCATTTAATATACCAGTATTTTTCCACTCAATATGCCATTTAATATGCCGGTAATTTGCCCCTCAATATGCCATTTAATATGCCAGGATTTTTGCCCTCAATGTGCCATTTAAAATGCTTGTATTTTGCACCTCAATGTGCCATTTAATATGCCAGTATTTTGCCCCTCAATGTGCCATTTAATATGCCAGTATTTTGCCCCTCAATATGCTATTCTTTTGCCAATTAATATGCCAGTATTTTGCCCCTCAATATGCCAATTAATATGCCAGTATTTAGCAATTCAGTATGCCAGGATTTTGCCCCTCAATATGCCAATGAATATGCCATGATTTTGCCAATTAATATGCCAGGGTTATGCCAATTAATATGTCAGGATTATGCCAATTAATATGTCAGGATTATGCCAATTAATAAACCAGGATTATGCCAATTAATATGCCAGGATTTAGCCAATTAATATGCCAGGGTTATGCCAATTAATATGTCAGGATTATGCCAATTAATATGCCAGGATTATGCCAATTAATTTGCCAGGATTATGCCAATTAATATGTCAGGATTCTGCCAATTAATAAACCAGGATTATGCCAATTAATATGCCAGGATTTAGCCAATTAATATACCAGGGTTATGCCAATTAATATGTCAGGATTATGCCAATTAATTTGCCAGGATTATGCCCCTCAAAATGCCAGGATTATGCCAATTAATAAACCAGGATTATGCCAATTAATATGCCAGGATTTTGCCCCTCAATATGCCAGGATTATGCCAATTAATAAACCAGGATTATGCCAATTAATATGCCAGGATTTTGCCCCTCAATGTGCCATTTAATATGCCAGTATTTTGCCCCTCAATGTGCCATTTAATATGCCAATATTTTGCCCCTCAATATGCTATTCTTTTGCCAATTAATATGCCAGTATTTTGCCCCTCAATGTGCCATTTAATATGCCAGTATTTTGCCCCTCAATATGCCAATTAATATGCCAGTATTTAGCAATTCAGTATGCCAGGATTTTGGCCCTCAATATGCCAATTAATATGCCAGGATTTTGCCAATTAATATGCCAGGGTTATGCCAATTAATATGTCAGGATTATGCCAATTAATATGTCAGGATTATGCCAATTAATAAACCAGGATTATGCCAATTAATATGCCAGGATTTAGCCAATTAATATGCCAGGGTTATGCCAATTAATATGTCAGGATTATGCCAATTAATATGCCAGGATTATGCCAATTAATATGTCAGGATTATGCCAATTAATAAACCAGGATTATGCCAATTAATATGCCAGGATTTAGCCAATTAATATGCCAGGGTTATGCCAATTAATATGTCAGGATTATGCCAATTAATATGCCAGGATTATGCCAATTAATATGCCAGGATTATGCCCCTCAATATGCCAGGATTATGCCAATTAATAAACCAGGATTATGCCAATTAATATGCCAGGATTTTGCCCCTCAATATGCCAGGATTATGCCAATTAATAAAACAGGATTATGCCAATTAATATGCCAGGATTTTGCCCCTCAACATGCCCGGATTTTGCCCCTCAGTATGCTTGTTATGCCACCCTCCTCCCCCTTCCCCAGCCAGTACTTACCTCCTTGCTGCTGTCTCCCGGTGCAGGTCCGTGGCTGTGAGGGAAGCGTTGTGCGCGCCCCTCCAGCCGCGCAGATTCAATAAAGTTTGTTAAAAAAAAAAAAAAGCTGGTCGCATTTTTTTTTTTTTAACAAACTTTATTGAAGACGCGCAGCTGGAGGGGAGCGCACAACGCATCCCTCACAGCTGCCGACGGGCTTTTAACGGAGATTTTTTTTTTTTTACCTGGCTTGACCTGGGCCCGCTGCGCCCCCTGGACCCACCCAGCCCTGGATGCCAGTATCGCCCGTCACCCCCTGATGGCGGGCCTGTTTTTATATATATAATGTATACTGTGTGTATGTATATAGATATATATATAAAAATAGGTATTGCCTTACAGCACTATACACCTAAAGTCAAGTTACAGTATTTGTCAGAACATTGTTGTGGTGTTTGTTAAAATCAGTGAAGTGGATTACATAATGATTTGCACTCTTCTGCTCCATATCTCTCCTTGCATTGATGTTGGTCATGCATATAAAGGGAAATGTAAGATTTACTTAAAAATTATATAGTGTTTCGCTAAGACTCTGAAGTGCATGCATTTTAAACCTAAATGAGAAGTCTGATTTTATCCTCTTAACACGTACTATTAGATTTGAGAGAGGTGCTCAAAACATCAAAATGAATCATTGAAAGTATTTTTGAACATCTAAGTGTTCTTTTCAAAGCTATCATTTAGATGTTACTACACCTGAAAATGTCACTGATTTTTTTTTTGAAGGATAACTATATAAATAGAAGACTGAAGAGAGATGCATTAGAAGTTAGTACTCTAGAAGCATTAAAAGTGTTTTTGGATATTATAAACTCAAATATAAAGTTTGATTGAATGGCACCATTACATACCCCCCACATTCTGCTCCTGGTTAATTGGGACACTGGGTGGAGCCTGTGAGGGGATTGGGCCTGGGAGGTCACTGAACCTGATGGTGCAAATGTAGCAGACATTCAAACACCGGAGAATTAGATAGGGACTGCAGGTAGAAATAGAGCGGGGCAGAGGTAGAGCTCACATGGACAGCGGGACAGATGGGGGTATTCACTAAAAGGTGAGTTGAGGTCAGTGTAAGGTGAGTTGCAGTGAGTAGAAGGTGAGTTCAGGTGAGATGAACATTTCATCTCGCCAATTCAGCTATACATGGTGCAGGAACAAACATGATGAGTTCACTTAGCGGAGGAACTGAGCAGGTTTGTTCCAGCACAATGTATAGCTAAATTGGTGAGATGAAATGTTCTCACCTCAATTCACCTGTTATTCACTTCAACTCAACTTTTAGTCACCTCAACTCACCTTTTATCCCACAGAGTCTTAAAACCAGGACTGTGCCATGCAAAGCTGGACAGTTGGAAGGCATGCGTTTATTTAGCAAACTCCTGTGTGTGTATATATATATATATATATATATATATATATTATTAGATATTTACAGTATGACACTGTTAACGTGAAAGCCAGCTAGCATTGGACTTGGCAAACCTGTTATTTGGAGAGAATAATGATTACTTATACAATCCACGTTACCTTAAAATATCCTTCCGCTATAACAAAATGGAATACATGAATTATACAAGAGTTTTAATCATTCCAGTATTGCCTTTACTACAGCACACAATGCTAAAACGCAGCATATAAATATTTAAACAGGTATCAGTGTGGAATAATATTAATTCAAACCGCGTGCTGATATTTCTGAACAAATATGGGAGCAACTAGAAATATGTTCTGAGAGCACGCCCTGGGAATTCAGATGGGAGAGCTGGATTTATTAGTGGATTAAAATAACGTGCTTTGAAGGTAGATATTTCTCTTACTTCAAAGAGTATTTTCAATGGATTTTACATTACACAAAGTGTATTTGCTTTGCAGCAGAAAATGCCTTATTCCAAATAATATTTTGTTTTAGATTCCTATGTATTCCTGCATTACTTCTCCTTTCCTTCCCCCTTCCTGTTGCAAGAATACTCCATTCTTTTTGTAGCAACTAGCAATTTACTTTCCACAACCACATCACTCACTTCTCCACACTCCTCCTTTTCTTCCTCTCAACAACCAGTCTCTTATTTTCTGTACTTTCTTCCTGCATCACTGTAGCATGCCTCCAAACTGTTCCTATTTATGCAGGACAGTCCTGGACTTGTGGCAATGTCCCACCATCCCATTGAGCTCTACCTCTGTCCCGCTTTTCAGGAAAGAGGTAGCGTTTGGCGGGACAGCAGGATAAAGCACTCCAATCCTGCAGTCCAGATATCATTCTCCGGTGTCTCGTGCAGTAGCGCTGTCAAATCGAGAGACAGAGCCACCTATAGCACTTTCATTTTGAGTGGCAGCGTTACACCCACCCTGGATTGACCGGGGTCAGACGTTAGGAGGTATGCTACAGCCACTGAGGAATGCATGAAATTACCACAGGGTCTTCCCAGAAGGTAATTAATGGATTTTCCGAGTTGGAAGAATTCTAAGCTCACTTGAACAGGTGAATTTTGATGGACTTCTAGGTGTTTGAATGCAGTAACGTAATGTGCTGTGGAAGTAGATACTGGAGACACAGGTCAGCTCAGGTGTTGGTTTCCAGAACACTATTGATTTTGTGTGCACGTCTACAATGTCTGTTGTCATTTTACTAATTTTCATAGAGTGGTTTCCTGCACCATATTTTTATTACTTTCAACAGTGAGATTCATGACAGCTGTAGCCTCGACTACCAGGCTGTATCTTTACCATAAAATAGAGACACATGGCACAGACGTAGTGGGTAGAAAAGGCCACAGCCATTTTATTTATAAAACATGTCATTGCCTCCAACCTTAACATAACACATGGTAATAAATACATATAAATATACAAATTAGGCAATGACAAACCCACATATTCACACATATGTCATAAATGACATGAACCTCAAAATTAACATAATTGACCATTAACTTTATTAACATAGTTAACATAACAAGGAACATGTCCCACACCAACTTGCTCCCCAGGGGTCCACCGTCCATTGAATCCACTGCCAGGCAGACCTTCTGCCCAGCCCACCAACAGGCTAAGAGCTCCAACTTAGCTCCGAACCTCTCCCGTAATCCATTTGAACTATGGCTGACTCCCGATATTCCAGCCATAGACCCCCCTAAGGAGCAAGTTACCGCCAGCTGTGACAATGAATATTCCAACAAGATCCATCCACTGCAACGCTGTATCTGAAACATAGAAGACAAGCGGCAGAAACCAGAAATAACAAGTATACGCCTAATAAACCCCAAAACTTTAGGGAGGGCGTGCAGGAAAATTCTGGTAGGCCAAAAAAGGTTGTGGGGATTTTCACTATTGTTCAGCCTTAAATATCCTCTGATCCCCACCCCCAACTCCTCCCCTAAAACCTTACCACCAATATGTGCAGCCTTGCTACAGCACAAGCTGTCAAGGCCCTCCTGCACCTAGGCGTCTCCGGGGGCTGCATTTTTACAATAAGTGTGGCAAAATTGTGTACTACTTGGTGCATTCGATATTATGTTTACCTGTTACCCCCCTGGGAGTGGAGGCTGTAAATGGTGTTTCATCTACATGTTATTAAACTCTTATTTAACAGAATTATCATTCTGTAATTTGAGATCAACATGAATAACAGTGCCTTTGCTGTAAATGGCTTCATTTCCCTGTTATACATCACCTACAGAGAAATCTTTGGACTGAAAGAATGGCAGAAGATGGTGGACAGTACTATTATGGATCCCTTTTCATGTTTAAGAGAGGCAATTATTGCCCACATTCACATAGACAATAGAGCAAGTCCCACAATGAATTCTTGAAGTTGTACATCAGTATACTGACATTAGGAGTAGTGATTATGGGGTCATTAGGGTTAAAGTAGGTACATATGGATACATGGGCATTAAGATTACTGTTAGAAGTTGAGGAGGCATTAGGGATACACAACGTGTCTCCTATTATTACTAGCTCTTTGATGCGCAAATTTATTTTTAAAAAAGTGAACTGCGCTAATTAGGATTACCACCACCTAAAAATGCCACCAGACTGAATACAATTTAAATAACAGCACAAAAGGTAGTTAATTGGAAAATTAAATTGCAACACACGGAAAGCTTTAATATGAAAGTAATGCTATTACTGTTTTATTTGATGATTTTTTTTAAAGTTGCTCTTATTTTGTTTGCACTCCCAGTCTTTTGAGTTTATCACTGAGTTCTTCTAATAATATATTTCTGTTCTTTTTTTCTAACAGAAGCCATTCTAATAAGTATTCCCCTCATTTACGATTAATGAGCCTCCCAGTTTATTAAAGGTTTTGTGTCAGAGATTGTGTTTGTTTCAAAATAACAAATCTTGCATACTACATATTGTGGAGACCCCACCACAGGATTAAGTCTTTATCACCAGACAATATATCCTGGAGACCTCATTGTGGGAACTAGCCTCTACTACAGTATAAATAAAGAATTACACAGCAGATTGAATCCAGGAAAGAAACCTGATTAACTTTGATAGCATCTAGAGACTTAACTCAGATCAAAGGAAACCCAGGAAAGGAATCTTTACAAATCTACAATAGACCTCTGAGTAAAAGGGAGCAAAGTTAATCCCCAGGTTCTAACACAAATATAACAGACAAGAGAGCTTCAACTTAGACCAAAGAAGGAAACCTCACACACTATAAGCACACACTATAATAAAGAACAAGGAAAGGCAGTCGTATACAGTTAATTGATGCTGCGCTGTCCATTTTTTTTTTCCCTTTTACAATCTGAAGGCAATCGACTGAAGCCACTGTAGTCCACTTAATTCCTTGAGCTGTCTTTTGGAAACAACTTTCCCCTCTTCTCCTACAAACATAATGGCCCAAAAAGGGATAAGGCTAGAGAGAAGGAAAAAATCCTGATAAAAATAAACCGATAAGTGCATATTACTCACCTGACGCTGGGTCCACAGCCCAAGGATCCCAGAGGAGATCACTTACATCTGGAGTAAAAGAATCTAACCAATTACAAATGTTGGACGAAAAAGAGGAAGAGATGCCTTCCCCAGATATACCATAAAATAAAGCAAGATTTTGACAACAGTGTAACAGATTTAAAAAATGAGATAGTTCAACTTTCGAACTTATTAAAAATACAAGCATCCACCAAAGAGCAGATCCAGGAAGAACAAGTCAAACTACAAAAAAAGAGTAATCTCTTAGAAGTAAAGGTAAAACTGTTGGAGATCAAGATTGCCGATATAGAGGATCACTCAAGGAGGAAAAATATAAACATTTGAGGGATTCAGGAAATCAATTACACAGGAGCAACTGGAGCTATTCCTTTCTTAAGCTACTATGTCAAGGATAAGATTCTACACACATCAAGAAAGAATCCCCCGACAGAAGAAATATATAAACAAACAAATTATTTCCAGATATGTCACACACAACAAGACAAGCCAGGAGGGTATTTTTAACCCAGACATCGACTCTCCGAAACAATGGGATAAAATATAAATGGTCCTTCCCACCAGCAGTGATTTGTATATAATGAAGAGTCTCATTTTTTTAAAACCCCATCAGATCTTGCAGAGAAAGTTGTGGAATTTTGCACAGTCTTTTATTTTATTTTTTTCTTTCCTTCCTCTTTCCATGGACTATATGGACTATGTGGACTACATATTGAAAGAGAGGGGAGAGTACACAGGTTTATGTATGTAGACATATTGCTAATGGACGCATGGAGGGGGCTTACTAGCGGATGGGGAGGGGCGGGTAAGTGGACGGGAGAAATATCTGGGAATCAACAGAGGAAACACAAAAAGAAAAGTAGAATGACCCAGAGGGTATGACATTATTCCTACAGTCAAATTACAACATAGATAGGGCATAACCATTTTGTTTCACCATATCAGAGGAGGAGACATGATGCAAATGGTCCCCAGTTGATCCCCAGATGTAATGCCCTATCATAAATTAACTTTTCCACAGATCTTAAAATTTGAATAATTAAACATAGATAGAAGGGAGAAATGCATACATAAATAAGACCCAAGGTGGGAAAAAAATAGGTGTTTGACACAAACCTATTACATAAGGGGTATGGGTTGAGAAAGAAGAAGGGAAGCAAAGGAAATGCATAGTTTTAGACTTAACGGATACTTAAATAGATAAATAAGACATAGGGGAACGAGGGAGGGAGAAGTAAAGGGAAAGAAAAAAGAGAGAAAACTGGTATATGATTTAAGCACAGATTTAGATATGCTGGACACTTATACACTTAAAATCCATAATATGGATAGCTAGAAGGATATAATGCAAACTCACATCACGGGAATGTTAGGCACACCAGGGGTCATTATATAAAAGACCTGTCACTTTGCACAAGGCCAGGTCGAAAATCATAATTATTAATTGTATTCACTAGATAAGCTTTAGATAAAATTAAATGTAACACATGAAGTAATAGTTAGTTAAAAAATTAAACATACTACCATATAGTATAATCTTCTGTGTCAGAGAGGAGAAGAGAGATGAAAAGAGGAGATGTAAATGGAAGAAATACTAATTAGCAATGTAATGATTTATTGAAGTATGTTTATCCTTGTCCGCCCCTTCCTCCAAACTCTCCACACTTCATCCACTCTGTCAATGCCCCCCTAACTCCCTCCCCCTCCATTGAAGTTTTTTTTGTTTGTTTTTCCCATCCCTTTGGCACTTCAAATGTTTCAAATTTAAGAGTTTATAGGAACAGGATCTTTGGCCTGAAATCCGAGAGCCTTATTTCCTAATTTTTTCCTGCGGCGGCTACAGGTGAGGTATCATGAGTTCAATGGAGATGACAGACCTAAGATACCTGAAAGACTATCTTGCTAGTCCTAGAATAAATGTTTTTGCTTTTTTAACCACCAACACCACTTTTTTTCCTTCTTCCTTCTTCCTCTTCTATTTTAAATTAAAATGACCCAAATTAAATATAAATTCCCATAAAGATTTAAATAAATAACATCTTACATGGAACATGGCAGGGATGTCCACTTTCTCCAGTTGGTTCTCCAACCATTAGCTGAGTTGATAAGAACTAATAAAACTATAACAGTCCTAACTATTAATGACATACAAGAAAAAACAGCCCTTTATGCAAATTATGTGATCATTATAGTGTCTAATCCTATATTAGCCTCCAAGCTTGCATAAGGATTTAACGTTTTTTGAAAACATATTGGGGCTATGCTTAAATGAAGACAATACTGATTTTTTAAATATTAACCTTAATAACTATAAAAATATCAAATACAATTTTAAATATAACAACTAATAAATACATTACAAACTTATACAGATTTATTTAAAAAATGTAAATAAATTCTAGAAAAGTGGCAGTCTTAACGTTTCATTCATAGGTAGAATTAATCCAATTAAAATGACATTGCTTCCAAAATGATTATATTACTTTAAAAGCTTACCGATAAATATTAAGTCAACCCTAGAAGATCTTCTGGGAAACATCATAAAGTTTATATGGAATAATAAAAAAACACACATTTCACAGGATATTTTATTTAGGGGTAAAAAAAACATGGTGGACAGAACCTACCTAATATCTATAATTACTACATGGCATGTCAAGCAGAAAACCTATTGCATTTGTATCAAATAGAGAATAAATATATAACTGTACTCACTCCAAAATGGGCAGAACATGAATATAGTTTTTGTATTTTTTTAGTTATATAATGAGTTACTCTATTGAAAAATCGAAATCTACCCTAGAGCACATTCCACAATTTAAAAATATGGTTCAAAATCAGATATTCTGAAAAATGTATCTCTCTAAGAAGTAAATTGTAGCCAAAATCCCGCTGAACAAAATTTGTTTTAAATTAAAAATAATTTTAAAAAACTATAAGCTATAGGGTCAACTCAGGTAGCTCAAATTTTCTTATGGCAATAGTGGATCTCATCGACCATTATAGGTGAGGAGTTTGGATCACTGAAATAGTAGCCAAGAGAGTTCTATGGGGAGGATACTGACTTACGTAGATAGGACTTTGGCTATTGTGAAAAGATCTAGTCTGTATCCCCGCTACCATGTCTGCCTGAGTTCTGATGTTGTTATCAGTCTACGGACCTTTTGGAATATACATCATTGGCAAAGATCTTCATCTGTTCTTCAGGTGTCCGCTGGTGTCCGCTGGTGAAAAAAAACAAAGTCCTCCCCAAATGTAAAAAAAAAAAAGAAAAATTTACAAATTGTAAAAATAGCCCCCCTGCAGCCATCAGACTGCCGATGGCCTCATAAATGTAAGAAAAGATTAAATGACCCCTGTTAAAATCACTGTGAGATAAGGAAAGACAGCCCCATATCAAAAATGGGCTCCCAGCACTTAAAACACTCATGGGGGTCAGGGTTAGTAGCCCTGCCATCTATAATAAATGGGTCTTGGAGCAGGGAAAATGCTTCCAGTCCCTGACATAAACACTGTGGCCCAGGGATACATGTCCTGTCCTCTCTATGATGAAGAGGGTTGGAGGGTACCTAAATGGCTCCCAGCCCCCAGTATAATACATCGGGGACCAGGGAAAATATATTTTTCTGGCTGTAATTTACACATCTTATATAATCTACCAGACTTATAATAGCCCTTCACACCTATATATAAGAAACTCGGAGTGGAATTCCCCACGGCCATCCTCAGAAGCATTCTTGGAGCAAGAATTTGTGAAAAAAGCCTCCTGAAAAAAGAAATTGAAATAATTTAAAATTAAAAAATAAAATTACCTCCCCCCCCCTCCTTTACTGAGGCAAGCGGAATGCCATGACCCCATAAATAAATAAAAAATATATGACCCCTGTTAAAATCATGGATACCAAGGCAAGCAGCCATGGCCCCCCTAATGAAAAATAGGGCTAGGAGCAGGCTAAAATAATTAAATATTTTTCATTTTATAAGACTGACTCTATTTATCCTTCTTGACACTCTGTTAGTCACCCCATGTTGCCTTGAAAACGCACCTTAATGTTCAGACCTCTTATGGCTTGTATTGTTAATTAGGAAATTACCTAATATCACTCACCTTTTCTGCTGTGTTTATACTTGTGATTTAATTACTTTTTAGTAACAGTACCTTTCCATTTGCTGTTTCCCTTATCTTGTACATCATCTGAAGTCAAGAAGCGCAGACATGATAACTGCAATCATTGCACAATGAAAAGTGAATTAAAAAAAGCATAAAAAGTGCACAAAAATCAACAATGAAGACACAGCTTTGATACAATTGTAGCAGTACAAACAATGCAATCTACTTGCTACTCGTAGAAGATAAGCTAAAAAAAACTATTCTCTTTGACGCTTCCTTGTTGCACTACAAGTGCCATTTTTCTTTTCAATTACTCCGTGTCTAAGGATTAAGGGACTATACAATGAATTCTTACTTTGGCAATTGCAAGAATTCAATTATCTACCTCAAACTTTTGCTTGTATGTACAAATATGGCCAGATAATGGAGAGATAGAGGATTGTATTTAGAAGTCCCACAGATAGTCTTCATTTAATTTAATGTCAGAGTTTAAGCACAGAAGGGGCAATTTTTCTGCTGTGTTCAGCTGATGAAGTTAAGTTATATAGAGCATTCCACAAGAATTTTTGCAATTAATTCAGCATTCTGAGCTGCATGATTTCTGCTCAAAACAGTTCTATTTTGAAAATCATAACCAATTGAGCCTTATAATTGTTTTTTGTTTGTTTGTTTTTTAAGAACTGCAAGGTACATTATGAAATATTTTAATTTCAATAAGACTAGCTAATGGATTTTTTAATAGAAGTAAATTAACCAACAAGGAAGTCAAAATAATCCTGTGTTACTCAGTTATTGGAAAATTCCAACATTAAAATAGATAGCACAAAAAGAGGAATTGCCAAGGGTATTTCAAACGTAAGACCAAAGTAGCCTAATTCTCTTTTTTCATGAATCAAACCCAAAATGTTTGTCACTGTGCTCATTTCTGACATCAAATGGCCTTATATACTAATTAACTGCTACAAAGGAAAATATGTAATATTTGAATAGTGACATAAGTTAACATTTGCCTTATAAAACCTGCCTCTTCCACAGGTTTTAGCAATGATATAGAAAACACTGTTGTTTGATTTCTAGAACCTGACATTACTATTCATTATTAGTTAACTTTTTTCATGGCATAATTCTTATCAGCAGATGCTTCTTGTGAATAGCAAACTCAGTGGGGTTTTTTTTATAAGCCAAAATAGCTCTAGCACACACCTCCAATCCCCTTCATTGATTGGACTCCAAGTTTGGCATAACTTAGTTTTCAGCATTCATTGGTCATACCATGTGATCTGATCTCATCGAAGTCACACGTATCGACAAACACAATGGGGGACATGTATGAACATGGCACAAAGACAGCTAGTGTCAAATAGTGGCGCTATCGACTTGTGCGTCTATGTATAAAGCAGACAAATGTAATGAGTCAAAATCATCTCTCTCTCCCTCTCTCTCTGACACACTTTGATCTTGTGTCAGAGAGAGGGAGGAGAGAGCTATACTGTGTCCCATAAAATATATATATATAAAAAAAAAACAGAAACTTTATTTCTGAAAATTATTTTTATAATCTGTATTACATTTTATACATTACACAAAGGGCGTGGACTTTTATTTAAACGCAAACACATAGGTAAAGTATCAAAATAGGTATTGTCCAGAACGGACACCAAAAGAAAGAAAACCATTGTCCTAAAGGGGGTTAAACACATGTCTGCAGACTCCATTCAAGTCGCAAAACCTGTTTATCCTCAAACAGAAACTGTAGACAGTGCTATCATCACCGCAAGGAATTCTGGGATATGTGTTTAATAATCACTCATGCTTTCCACCGAAGTTTCGTTTTCTCAGTTACCTCTACCCCTGCCATAACATATTTTGTGCAGGCTTATCCTCCTCACACTATTATATGAACACGTCTTTCCTCTCTTTTCTTCCTACATTTCCACAAAGTCCCTCTGCCCCACTGATGATCTTCTCCTGTGCTCTGCTCTGACTTCAACCTCTAAATCTCGCACACATGAGTTCCATGAGGTAGCTCCTATTCTATACAAAGAGCGCCCATCAGAGTATAAATCATTGATAGAACTCATTTGGCATATACAGTGCATTTTTGGGAACTACTTCTTAAAAAACACATTATGGGCTGTAAGGTCAGTTAATTCATCAAAGTCGTTGCTATGGGATACTTTCTTTGATAAATTAATTGGTTTATTCTGGACACACTTGCATTGTATATTCTGCAGGGAAGCCGGTGATTTGTGTGAAGCACAGCACTTAGCTGACCTGGGAATCCTAGCTGTACACCTTAGGGAGCAATATCTGCAGATGTATGCATTGCAAGTCTCTGGTGCTATTTATGTAGAAACTGGAAATATATTTATTATTTTGTAGACTATTTTTTGCAGGTTTGAAACACTTTTAAATGTTGCTTTTTTTTATCCAAGACTCCAGTCAAATACTGAGAGATGAGTTGGAGGGTCAATAGAAGGTGCAAACCTAATGTTTGCGAATAAATTAAACATGTTTATTCTATAGATATTAACATTTTAATACATGCATATATTTGTATAATTCTCAAACTTTAATATATTCAAGGAGAAAATAAAGATTAAAATATAAAACTGTTAATATTCATTTGAAACATAAAATAGGAATATCACTATTACCAATGGACTTTTTGATTGGTCCATAGCTGTTCCCGTCCACAGGTCGCCGCTTTTACTTAAACTCTTTTGAGTTTGAGCATCAATTACCCCTGATGAAGCTGAGCGAGTGAAATGTGTGTCGGCATCCCACTATCGCCAACTTTTCATTCTATTTCCAGCAGCTCTTTGATGCACTCAAGCAGCTAGTAAATTACAAATTGTAGACAGTCAATTATCATTTTTTGTTGCTTATGGAAGGGACTTATATACAAAAATACTGTGGGGGTTTTCTGCACAATAGGCTACAGCTTAAACAAACAAAATTATTCTTGTACACTTGGCCAACAACGGTTCTATTTAAATATTAGATATTGATTGCTGTTTGTGGCACCAGTGTGTCTATCAGTACACTAACAAGCAGTGCCGGACTGGGAAGAAAAACCAACCCTGGAAATAATTGTATACCAGCCTCATAGTATAACATCATATTAGCAGCCCCATAGCATTGTGTCATTATACCAGCCCCATAGCATTGCATCATTATACCAGCCCCGTAGCATTGCGTCATTATACCAGCCCCATAGCACTGAATCATTATACCAACCCCATAGCATTGCGTCATAATACCAACCCCATAGCATTGTGTCATTATACCAGCCCCATAGCATTGAATAATTACACGAACTCCCTAGCATTGCGTCATTATACCAGCCCCATAGCACTGAATCATTATACCAACCCCATAGCATTGTGTCATTATACCAGCCCCATTTAAAAAAAAACAGTGTGGTTAGTCAAGTTCTGGTGTATATGACTGTGTGTGACTCTCTGTGTGTAAGTGAGTGTGTGACTCTCTGTATGTGTGTGCATGTAAGGCTGACTGTGTGTCTGTGTAATTAAGTGTGACCCTGTGGTGTAAGTGTGACAGTGTGACTCAATGTGTCTTTGTGTAAGTGTAACTCTGTGTGTGTAAGCGTGAATCTGTGTGTAAGTAAGTGTGAATCTGCATGTGTAAGTGTGAATCTGCATGTGTAAGTAAGTGTGAATCTGCATGTGTAAGTGTGAATCTATGTGTGTAAGTGTGACTCTGTGTGTGTAAGTGTGACTGTGTGTGTTAGTGTGAATCTGTGTGTGTAAGTAAGTGTGACTGTGTGTAAGTGTGACTGTTTGTGTGTGTGACTGTGTTACAGGGTGAATCTGTGTGTCTGTGTAAAAGAAGACACTTTTTCATAAGCACCTAGCACCTAGCTGTGCAACGTTACCTCAGCATAACAAATTTTTGCCACTGACCCAGCACTTGGGGAGATCTTTGCTTTGGTTTTTGTGTTGGACTTTTTGTTCTGTGTTCCAGTAGTGATGTCCTTTTTGATTTCACTATGCTATGGATATCAATGTTATACTCGTGATTTTCAAAGAGGGACATTTTTTTTCTCTTCATGGAAAATGTACTGGATGCTCCTGTATATTGTTGTATATAACTTTGTGTGTTACACTGTTGGTGTATTTTCACTCACTAATATAGGAAGCAGCCCTTTTCTATTTTGAATCGTCAAATTTCTTTCAACTGATCCCATTGCTAACATTTTTTCTTTTGTATATAATTGCAGTACACATATTTTTGCATACTAAAAAAATACTACAAAAAATATATGACTTTAAAATAAATATATTTTGGTGAATGTACATTGCGTGTCCACTTTGTGTATTTGCATTTTTGGTACCCTGATAGGGGAACAGTGTCTCTCTCATATAGATTGTACTTGTATTATAAGGTCTACTCAGGTATCTCTGATTTTCAGATCCAAAATCATGCCCCCGAAGACTGGACATGTTCAGAGTTTATTGGTGGGAAGACAACACGTGAATTTAGTGCTACTCTTCGTGCTCTGATGTACTTCCGAGTACGTCCACAATTTAGGGGCATGATTTCAGAAAGTGGCGAAGTGTAAAAAAATAAAAATCATTACAATAAAATACAAAGAAATAACATGATACATTAACTAAATACATAACAATAAAGTGAATTAACATAAAATAATATAAACACGTTTTATTAAAATGTTAAAATGCTTGTACTGATATATTACAATAGTATATTTACATAAGATTAATATATATTAATTATATATGAATATTTTTGTGTTTACGCAAATTTTTCGACAATTTTCTTTTCATTTCTCCAATTAAAATCTGGAGAAATTGCTAAAGGTGCGTGTTCGAAGGTGAAAGGCGCATTTTGGGTATCCAAAAATGTATGGATGCAAAGCGAAATTTGCTGGATCTGATGATTCCATTTCAGAACTGCCCAAATAGCCGATTTGGTCCTGAAATAAAGGATATTGAGCTGCCGGATTTCTAAAATGTTTGACATTTGGTTACTTTGACCGACCCAAATCCATTTCAAGCCAGATCATTCTATATTGGGTAGATCCTTACTTAGTATTCTTTCATTAAAACATTTTGATTTAATATCCCCTGATAATATCCCCTTCAACAGATCAGTCCAGAGTTCCTATGCAAATGGCTCCAAGACTGCAATGATCGTATATCATCAACCATGTGTCTCGGCAATGATTTCTCTTTTATGACAAAGATACGTTTTGGAAATTCAAGCATCAGGAACAAAGCAGAAGAGGCTATATTGCACAATAAGCAGGTCTTATAAAAAAAAAAAGCATAAAGAATTTATGAAACTCTATATAACAATAGATTTGCGACCTCCTAAAAATAGTGTTTGTTCTACACACCATTTTTTATAACTTTTTGTCATGGGGAGGAGATCCAGTCGCAACTGCACCCTTTCTATCCACATTAAAGGGACATTAAACTTAGACTTTTCACTTGCACTTCTAATAGAGAAGCACAAGTGAAAGGTTAGTTGTCCCTAGTGTGAGGATAAACTGGCATGTACCATAGGAAGCAGGCAGCTGTCTGGTTGGCGATCCTCATTTAGGCATGGGTTCAGCAGGGGGTAACCTTGACTAGGTCCCCTGCTGAACCTATGCGCAAACGAGAGTCTCTCTCTGCGATAGCAGCGAGAGAACCCCACAGTCTGCAGACCTCGATCAGACAGAGGCCTGGAACTGCTGTGTCTCAGCTGTTAGACACAGCAGAGAGTAAACATGTGTGTATCTATTAAGATACATGTCAGGTTTCCTTTAAGGAAGCAAGATTTAAAAAATGGTTTATTTGCCCTCTAAGAATATCCAGTTTTGTTTAGTTTGTTTAGCACTAGACCACTAACTTTGAATGTCAAATGAGGGCTATCTCAAAAAAAATGGTACCCTAAAATAGTTTAATACAACAAATTTCAGCAAGTGTCTCCATTCCTAATAATTAACTCTTTATAAATATATATATAATCATGAATCAAAACTGTAGCACAACGTATGAGATGTTAAGTGAAAAACCCATTAGGGTTAACATAGCATATCTCTATGTAACAGCACCAGCCAGGTGACCCTTATTCTACCCTGCAGTCCGTTCTAGAGTATATGGTGTTTATTAGGTTGAGAAGTTTGATGTCTTCTTTTCTATATTCTAATGGAATCTCTCTGAGACTGAAGTGTAATCCAAATCCCGGTCCCTTGTTTATTTTGGCTACAGATAAGAACAGTATCTCAATAATAAAGCTTGTGAAAGGGCCAACACATTTATCTAGTGAGGTCTCTAAGCGAGACGGAATTCACTAGCCTGGGCTGCTTTCCTCGATGGGGTCAGTGTGCTCATGGAAATCTTACTATCATTGGAATAGTATAGATTGAAATGAATGGGAGAATATTTCCAACTCGACTACTTTGGCCTTAGCTCTGATATTCCCTTCTCAATTCCCTGCATTTTTTTTTTTTTATCTTGCATGAATAAAGCCATAAATTAATTTGCCATATTCTGCAGATTTAATTGCTAATAAACTATATTTTTCCAATATGTTTTGTTTGAACGATATCACCGGTTATGTAGAAGGCAAACCAAGCAGTAGGAGACTTGTTTCCTGGAACATGTCAAAGTGGTCATGTCAATGGGCATGTCACGGTTTATTGGTATACACCTCTATTGACCTGTCACTCAGCAAATGCCCAATAGTTATTCTTTGGGAACGATGGTCCTGATCTGGTTCTGCTGAATCATGGTACCAATTTTAATTCTGGGGATACTGATTCTGTGCATGCTCAGAGAGTGACAGTGTTACTACACATGCATGGTAGCACTGACACCTTACTCCAAGCCATGACCATGGGAAATATGAGTCTGGTCAGTCTGTCAGATCAAAAGGAGGAGTATCTGTTAAGACCATGCCTACAAGAATGATGCACAGGAGCCACCACTCACAGTGATATGATTTATTCCAAACAATAGAAACATTTCAATCCAACCGGATCTTTATCAAGCTCGATCAAGATCGTGTTGGATTGAAACAAGGCTATCTTTTGGAATAAATCCTATTACAGTGAGTGCCAGCTCCTGTCTATCATTGTTGTCTATTCGGGGATCAAGGTGGAGATCTCTGGCCTGGCACCCCCTCAATAGAGTGTGAACCCTCATCATCGTTTTTCATACCTACAAGAAGACACTGGAGAAAGTAAGTGTCCAGTTGTCAAGTTTCTGCTGTGCTACACCAGTTGGAGTTTATCTTCAAAACATGATAAAATGATAATTTTAAATTGAGTAAGTCAGTAAAACAGGGCTAATTTATTGATCATTTTAAAAAAATGAATTAAAATGTGTTGTAGTCAAAAATTGAATCAAAAGAGCATCCATGACAAAAGCCATAGTAATGACTGCCATAGTAATTATTTTAGATAACTTTAAAATTTAACTTGTTGCGGGCGGAGCTGACTGATGACCAGAGTGGGCATGTTTCTGTTGAGCTCTGATCTAACCTGGATATACCTGTGCAGACTTGGCTACACTTGGCTACACAGCCAAGCAACTAAAACACCAAAGCCTGACCACATATAACATGATGAGGCGCCGCTCCAAGAAACTTGGGCATCCTCAATGCCCGTTATCTCAAGATATCGGCTCACTACTATCAAAGCCACAGAAGACTGTGCTGTGATGCCCGGGTGCAGGCCCCATGTGAGGCTCTTCTGACACTGAAGACTCCTTGGAAGACACCTCCGCCCTGCAGCAAGCTGCCCGGAGTGGCAAGCCCTCGGAGCTACCCTGCGATCAAACCTCTACAACCAAGGGTGACATAACTAAATTGTTCCCGGACTGGACGGCCGTCATACTATTAGAAATGGCTTCCGTTTGGGCCAAAATCACTGGACTAGATATGAAGGTGCAGGCGTTAGAGTCTACTACGGTCATGGTCCACAAAGACAACATGGAAACTAAAGCCAAAATATGCAACCTAGCTATGCATGCACAGAACTTTTGCCGCTAGATGTTGGTAATGGTGATCAAGACCCCACCTGCAAACCTACGGGGGGGGGGGGGGGTCCCAGAGGTTGTAGGGCCCATTGCTCTCTGGTCCTATCTGGAGGGGCTATTGAAACATATTTGACCTGAGGCTAACACTAAGGATCTTAAGATTATGGACTGTTTCCATGCATGTGCAGAAAGCCAAGAAAGCCCCGCAGACCGCGTCTCGTGACACGATTGTAAAACTCTGCGGAACTGCTGAGAAGTTAGCAGTATTGAGCACAACCAGAAACCTGCAGCAGATTGCCTATGCTGGCTCCATGTTACTTATTTATGAGGACTGACCTATGGAAGTCATCTTGTGGAGAAGGGAACTCACCGACCTTACTACTCACCTGCATAGACAGGGGATTAAATATAAGTGGACTGCACATACCTCCCTTAATGTAGTGTGGGACGACAAGCAGCTCTCTATCACTGATGCCTCTGATGCTGCATCTTTTCTGATGGCTTTGGGTATCCCACCACTTGATCCTCATGTGACGGCTGCTGGAGAAGCGCCTCCATGTGTGACCACCACTGATGAATAATCTCGCACCATTCAGCACTCTTGGACTTGAGTTGATTTCTATGTCTGCTCTTTTGTTTATGTTTGACGTGACGCACCCACTTTAATACGTTTTGTATCTTGACTATTTGCTATGTGAATACTGTTTTGATTCTGTATGACGCTGCCATGACCCAATAAAACTATGATTTACAAAAAAAAGAATATATAACTTGGTGTCTGTGCTACATTATACATAGATAGAATTGTGCAGAAGAATTCTGGGTAGCAGCATGCAAATTACCACACTGATCATGTCCTATTTATTTTTAATGGATTCCCTCGGGGTTTTGTCAGCTGCATTTCACAGCTTGTACTGCAAGTCACAAGTCAAGGAAAACAGAAGAAGTGAACATGCTGAACATCTGTTATTTTTTTTAATCAAATGTACATTTTTTTAAGGTAATGGAATTTAGAAGGGCAGAATTGAGAAAAATAGATAAATCAATAAGTAATCAGAAACACACACAATACAAGAAGAAAAGTAAACACTGTATATTGGTCCTGGTGACACTTGTTATTCATATACGATAGAGCAAACCATTTAATTAGTGACATAGTTGAAAACACTGGGGTTCATTCACAGTGAACTGAACTGTGGTTAAATGACAAGGGAATGCAAAAGTCAGTCATTAATAGCTGAACTGGAAATCTGGAGAATGTTTCCAACATAAGTACCCCAAAAGTGGTGCAATTGAGTACAAAGAGATGTGCAAATGACTCCTAAACCCCCTGGAAAAAAATGTTGTGGCCAGGGCAAATAGCCATGCCCCCCCCCCCCCCCCATCATGAACTGGGCTAGGAGAGGACCAAATGACTCACAGCCCTGTTACATACATTGCGTTCCAGGTCAAATACCCCTGGCCCCACATATAATAACATTTTTGACATCCAGATGTCTGGAGGATGACCAAGTGCCTCCAGACCATGTGTATTTAAATTGCTGCACCACCCCCAATATGGTCTAGAGGCAGCCCACATACAAAAATGTAACGACCTCTGGGGCCAAACATCCCCAGACCCAATAAAGTAAAATAAAATGAATTCCTACCTATCCCCCTACCTCTACCTTGTCCATGTCCTACACCATCCACAATGCCCTTGATTGTTATCTGTGGCCTACCTGGTAGAGCAGGGTTTTCATTTTAAACGAAGAAGGCATCTGAATGAAGAAGACTCTCTATCCCAGCTCTACCATTGGCTGTGTTTTTAAAACCAAATTGCTCCTAGCCCAATTCATTAGGGAGCTAGCAGAGGTCTGCAGGTCCCAGAGGGCATTTTTTAAAATGTTTTTATTATATTTATTTCAATTCCTCTGTTTTTAACTGGTGAAATTGAAATGCCCGAGATTCGTCTGTTTAAGCCAATTTAATTTCGGAGGGTTTTGCCACATATAGAGTAGAGAGAATACATAGGTCCCCCATGGCCTAAATCCCTAAACCAAATATGGCAGAAAAATCAGCCTAAAATTGGCAGAAAGTTTGTAAAATTTTGAAATTCAGCTATTTTGCCCAAGTGATGCATCATGGCGAAGTCCTAGTGTAAAGGTCAAAGCACTAGTGCTCTCCTGTTTTGCTGAGGATTGTTTTCAGTTTCCATCACTCAGCAATTTGTGGAGGAAAGACCTTTTTTTGGATGACCAACCTTCACTATTTCAGCGTGACTTCAAGGGTCCTCTGTCCACGCTCTCTGCTCTGTACATCTAAGGATGTCCTGTTTCATCATGACTGTATTTCCAAAGTCGCTATGCGCATATTGTGAGTTCACCTAGTGGTTGCTCACCATCATACACTGTAAGCTTGCATTTGCTATACTTTTACCTTTATCCTGTTATTGAATGTCCGTTTTCTAATTTTTTTCTGGAATTGTGCTTGTCTTCTGAGCAATTTTGGGTTATTAAACGTAAGCACTATAGAGGAGCATAATAACTGCTCTCTCAAAAGTAAGTGTATGTCTTGGCTTCAAGTATAAACAATGCTAAACAGTTCAAATGGAGAACACTTTTTTTATCTATATATTTCTTTTCGTCATATGTGATCAACACCACCAAGTTTTCCTGTAGAAGAGTCTGCTTGAATGAAAGTGGTGGGGGATATGGTTAGAATATTATCTAGAGTCTTTTATATGTGTGTAAAATAGTTTGTAGTTCCCTCGAAATCTTGCACAGGATTTCCATTTGTGGATTGTAGTCTTCTTTATATTCTTAGAAAGGAAGGCCCACACATTAATCCTCTTCAAGAGTCAACAGCAGCAACCAAGGGAACATGCAGGCAGGTGTTAGTGGTATTCTCTCTCTGTGGGGCAGGTACTTGTGCAATTCATGATTGTGTGGCAGCAGTAGAGGGTGAAGTGATCTTGCATTTTGGCTAATTGCTTCTCTGTGAAATCATCCCTCAATTCAATCATCCAATGTTATTCCCGCAGGTCCAAGGTACAGACCTCTAAGTACAATTTAAGTGCCCCCATGCAATCACTGCTAAGGTGATCGTATGTGTGAAATGTGGAACATCATGCAAATAAACCTGCATGCACAGCGATCAATGGTCAATGCCTATGCTTTGCTGAATGTTGAGAAATCATGAGGCACCAAAATCCCTCCTCCTCAATATGGTGCTTTTTGGTATCCGCAAGAGTGACGGAAGTGATTTGAAATCATTTCCATTGCTCTGTTACTGTTGCTTGACTGTCCCTAGAGAAAGTCAGCAACATTACATAAAAAAGGGAAAAGATAACCCTAGATTTGGTAACCGGCTGAATCTAGGGTTACAATTAGAGTTAGAATTACAGTTAGGGTTACAGATGAATTAGGGTTAGCATTAGGCTTAGTGCAAGGGGTAGATTTTTGGTTAGGGTTAAAATTTAGGGTTAAGGTTGGGGTCAAAGATTACTGCAGGAGAAAATTGCAAAAAACATGCAAAACTTTTTTGAAAATTGTGCAAAAAACAACATAAAAACATTGAAGCATTGGTATTTCTAAGCTCAAATATTAGATACCATATTGATGGGTTATTTATTACTGTTTGTAATTGTATCAAATATTTTTAAATGTTAAGGTTAGAAAAAGTGAGTTTGAATTTTTTTCATAATATTTTATGTTTTTTTTTTTTAAATTGTAAATTATATCCTACGATGAAAATAATGGTATCAAAAAAAGCCCCATCTGTCCTTTAATAAAATATTTTTTCATTTGTTAAACAAACAGTTAAACAAACATATGACAAAAGTAAAGAAATTCTGGTCTTCAAGGCACATGAAATGCAGCATAGAACTCTATCACTAAGGGGTTAATTACTAGATTGAATCAGAATGCTGAGCTTCTTTTTTTTTTTTTTTTTGCTACACACTGATTGTGATGTCAGGATTTATATCACAATAGACTGTTAATAAAAACGGAAGGAAAGAGAAAGAATAAGGAGAAGGAGAGAAAATAGGAAAAGCTAAGGGAATTTTATACTATTTTTATGATTAAGGTTAATGACTATTGATCTCATGTGGAAAAGAGGTAAGATCTGACAAGTTAATGGTTTATGACAACCACTTTAATATCTGGCACATTGTTATATGGCTTATTCAGTTTAACCTAATAATTTTCTGTTTAATTCTGTTGGTCACCCAGAACCGGTTCAATATTATTGAATATGTTTATTATAAGTTTCATTTTGAAGTGTTTATTCATCTTGCCCCGAACATGTGCTTCATTTCCCAAATGGAGGAATGAGGAAAATAATTACCTTTTTAATTTCCCATTACAAAAAATCCTAATACTGTCAAACATTATATTGACTCTTGTGATTTATTATTTGTATATATGTATTTGTTTTGTTTATTTTACTTATTTGTGGAGTTCCCATCAGTAGTCAAGCAAATAGATTGAGGAGTAAACAGAATTGCTCGGCAAACCCCTAATATGAAGTCATATACAGATGTTCAGAAGCATCACTAGGTTTGGTGTCACCTGGTGCGGTGATGCATGGTGTCACCCCCCTGGATTTCCTCCAATACCATGCCATGCAGATTTCGTAGTAATGGCAGTCATATATCCCATTAAAATAGGCCATATTGGAGCCCCATAAATTATGCTTCACACAGGAGCCCCATTATTATGCCACACAAGAGCCCCATTAATTATGCCACACACAGGAGCCCCATAAATATGCCACACACAGGAGCCCCATAAATATGCCACACACAAGAGCCCCATAACTATGCCACACACAAGAAACCCATTAATTATCTCAAGAGAGAGAGAGAATGAGAGACATAAATGTCTGTATGAAAAATGTTATTGAAAAGTTGGATTGCAAGTCCATCCTCTGCACCCATATTGCACCTAAAGGACTTACCACAGCTCCATAGAGTACCCACAGCACTTGTACCTATATTGCACCCACAGCACTTGGTTTACACTGTTATTGCACCAACACGATTTGCCACAGTGTCATTTTGCAACACAGAACATTCCACAGTGTCACTTCCCCACATAGTACATGTTATTTTGCAACACAGAAGATGCCACTGCATCACTTTCCCAATTAAAAAAGTCATGTACCATTGAAAGTGCCACTGTTAGTTTGCTGATTAATATGCCACAGTCAATTTGCCCATTAATATGCCAGTGTTAGTGTGTCCATTAATATGCCACTGTTAGTTTGCTTATAAATATGCAAAAACTAATTTGCCCATTACAATTCCAATGTTAGTTTGTCCATTAATATGCCACTTGCCCATTAATATGCCACTGTTAATTTGCCAAGTATTATGCCAATGTTAATTTGCCCAGTAATATGCTACTGCCAATGTGCCCATTATTAGGCCAATGTTAGTTTACCCATCAATTTACCACTCTCCTGCCCCCTGCCCCACTACTCACCTATTGAAACCTTTTTTGACTGTTGACATACTACACCATATTTATCCATTATTTACCATGTTTCTCGGTCTCATCCTCTTTTCAAGTAAACTCCATCCTATTCCGATTTTTAAAGCTACAAGACCTCTACATATGGATATTAGGGGTTGAAATCCCAGTCTACTATCTATACCAGAGCCGATTATTTTGGCTCTGGTCCATGTGAGTTCATTTTCAGAGGGGAGATAAATGTCCTAATAAAACTCATTACAGATTTACACATGCAGATTTTTTGTATTATATGTTTGCCCATTAATGGAGCTGCCAGTCTTTTGCAAGTTTTAATGCACATGTTTGTTTTTACTCTAGTACGTCTTTTTATATAGGGGGGTATTGAAACCTTGACATACTACACTGATACTACACTGTTTCTCTGCCTCATCTTCTTTTCAAGCAAACTCCATTCTATTCCGAGTTTTAAAGCTACAAGACATCTACATATGGATGGTAGGGGCTGAGATCCCAGTCTGCTATATATACCGGTTGTTTTGGCTCTGGTCCATGTGAGTTCATTTTAAGGGGGGAGATAAATGCCCTAATAAAACTGTTCGTTACAAATTTACACATGAAGATTTTTTGTTTCTCTCTTTCTGGGAATATATGTTTGTATCAAACCACCATATATATGCTCTTTAAATAAATACTTTTTTTATTGTTTTGTTTGTGCAACATTTCACTTTATATCAGATTGTGTTTGTGTATTTTGGGATACTAAACCAGTGTTTTTGCTGCACCTTTTTCTTAATTTTTTTTAGCACTGGTCACACTTTTATTACTAATATGAAGTAATCTGGTTAGACACTGGAATTTTTTCTTCTATAATGTAAATGGGTTAAAAGCTCATATTAAATGACAAATGATTATAAGTGAATGTAATAGAATCAAGGGCCAGATTTGTTTCTTGCAGGAAATTAATTTTGTTAATTTCAAAAACAAACACAATATCTAATATATTCTATATTCTAGTGCAGAGTAGACCTTCCAGGCAATTCGTATTTGGACTACCCTTAATGTGGGATGAGACTGATATGCTAATGAAGAGGCTTCCTCTGTAATTGTGCAAGCAAGCAAAAAAAAAGATGATTCCTCTCCTAAGTGGGTTACATCCTATAGGGATGGCTATTTGATCTTTTGTCTGTTCTCAATGAGTGCGATCCCACTCCTTTGCTTCCTCTCTGTGAGTCCATGAGCCCATCCAGGGGTCTCTGTCTGCAGTACCTTGAGGGACACCAGCTGTAGGCCTATGAATGCAGAAGACCTTTTCTGGCAATTTGGATCTGGACTGCCCTTTTGGACGGGGCCAGTCTGATGGAGATTTTACTCTGTAATAGTGCAAGTGATCAAAAAACGGTGATTCCCTATGGTTATTTGAGCTTTTGACTGTACTCATTGAGTGGGATTCCTCTATCGAAAGCACAAATCATGTATTAATAAGATAGACAAATAAGAACGTCTACTCAGACTAGTAGAACCTTTGCTTGTTGAAGAATATGTCCGTCCTTATCCCAAAAAGATCAGCATACAAAACAGCTGGCACAGCTGGATCTCTGCTTTTTGTTCATAATAAGTAGACAGAACTACTAACATCAGGAACAGCAGTTGAAGAACAGTTATTCAGTGTTTACACAGAATATTTATATTGTTTCACACCAGATAAAATACAGTAAAACAAACTAACAAACAATTTACCAGTAAAACAATCATATCAGTAACTGAATGTGGTGTCAAAACCGAGGCCAGAGCAGAGCTGGGGAAAGGAGTGACCAATCCCTGATCTGGGACCAAGCCCAAGTGCATTCCTTTAATCCTTTTAGTGGCCACATTTTGGGGTGGCCTGAACTTCCCTGTAGGTCTTTAGACAGCTGCCTCCCCAGCACCATGCCCTGACTTCCTGCTGTTTAAAGCCCTGATGGTGTGAGCAACCAATCAGCAGGTAAGCCACAGCAGCTCTTTAATTGAGCGACCAGTAGGAGCACGAGCAATGGTTGAACTGGTGGCAGGTAGTTTGAACAGGCTCTAGGATTCAGAACAGCCCATTACAGGGTTCTAGGTTTCAGGGCAGCCCATTATAGGGACTCAGGTCACCCCTTTCACAGGGCTTCAGGGCAGGACTCAGACTGGGCAAATGCCACTCTGGGAACCAACCGGGCAGTGCCATTTTGTGCAGGAAGGTTCCACTCTAGACAGGAGCTAAGAAAATGCCATTCTGGGGCTGGAACAGGAAGCACTCCTCTGTGGCAGGAACATGAAGTGCCACTCTGTGGCCAGTCTAAGAAAGTGCCACCATAATCCCCCCAGTGCAACACATGACGTCAGTGGGTTGGGGGACCATGCTTGACAGGGGGAGTGTCAGCACTCAAAGAGACAACTCCACTGCACAGGGGCAGACCTCTGAACATGTTATTGCTCATTAGAAATCCTATTTTTAATTTTACTGTTCCCTTGAATTTATTTCTTTTAAAAATCATGTCTACCTCTATTTCTATCTGTAATACTTTTTCAGCATTGTTCATATATCAGCACTCATAAGAATATGTCCTTTAAATGCCCTTGCATATGTTGTATAATGAACACTATTTTGTACATTTCAGTATCCATAAAATGTGATAAACTTGCCTTTCTAGCCATTTTCACATGCTATTCTGAGCTTTCTGTTAAGATCCTTCTCTCCCAAATGATAAAAATACATTTATGGGTGACGCCACACAATTTTAAATTCCTGGAAACTTGCCAGTGAACAAAATTGTAACTTCCAAGAAACACATTTAGGTTTTTTTTTTTTTTTTTGCTTATAAAATGCCAGATATGATATGGAAATCAGCTTTCTACAAAATAATTTTTGGAAATCTGCATCTTTTGGATTATGTTTTAAACTGCAGCAAAAATATATAACACAAACTGCAGAATTAATAATGCCATTTAGGAGCTAACTGCAAGCTTTGAGTATGATTAAGAAAAAAATGTCAGATAAATAAAGTTGTTATTATTCAAAATGCAATATGTACTAGACAGCCAAGACCATTACCCCCTCCTCTAAAAGCACTAATCTAAAATCATTATAGATAGAGACATTGCAAATTACATATTGCCTTTAAGATCAATACACTTCATTATTAATGTGGTCATTTAGAGGATTAATTCATGAACTCACTAACTCAAAATGATGTTCCTCTTCAGAAATAGAAATATATTTTTTATTTCACAAATGTAATGCATTGTAATGGAATATAAAACATTATTAAACACATGAGTTTTTCAAAATACTCAAACAAATACAACCAAAGCTTTATTTAAAGGAAAAAGTCACTTACATTCACATGACAAAGAAGCTAAAGATAGTAGCTATTTAATTGAACCTGATTTATGAGGATTATGTATAAGGCATAATAGTTATATTTAGTTGTTTGTTTGTTTTTATCTATTGAAAGACAATAGCATCCCTTGAGAAGACTGAAAAATGTAATCTTTAATATCTCATGCTATAAAACAAATATCTCGCATTTTACTATCATTCATAACATATGAGAGAGAAAATAAAGATTGCTATGAAGTTAATGACCATGACAGATGCTCTTAGTAGTTACAGTCTGGTTATATAATTCCTGTAATTCAGATTCATAGAAATGATTTGATAGAGTGGGTTTATTTGCGATGAAAGAAATCATATAAATGCCCAGTGAGCCAAAACACAGTGCCTTATATTTGAGGTGTAATTTTCCTTTTAATGCTACAAGTCATGGGTGGGGAAAGTGTCCATACAAGAATACCAGTGTCTGTTTCAGGTCTGTGAAGGTCCATAGAACATCATTAAATTGCCCTTTACAATGTCTAGTAAATGCCCTCCATAAAGAATTGTAGTGCCTACCACTGCTTCTAGTACAACGAGTGTGTAATACATGTTTATATTATGTTTATACTTTTTTTTAAACTATTGAAGAAAAAAAATGGGCACCTGGCTGTGAGATAAAGTGTAGTAAGGGATGAAGAATGACCTGCAATCCTTGTGATGTAGGTAGGGTAATAGAGCAGGAGGTTATTCATTTCTATGGTGTGAGCACCCTCACTAACCCGAGGGCCCTCGCCCCATGCTGTCCAGATGCTCTGCTACTCTGCGTACACGGCACTTCAAGAGCACGGTCTGTGACGTGACATAAACATGGGTGCTGGTGCCATGCACACGTGCTAAACACAGTCGATTGTCCATAGTAAATTGTACTTAGTAACATACTAACATAGTCCAAATTGGCAGTGGACATATTCCTCTCTCTCCTGGGGGAAGACCACACAAACCAGATCCTAGTCGACAGAGAACTCCGCCTCCAAAATATGGAGAGTACCCCACCACGAGATATATTATGCTGCCACCACAGCTTCACAGTGAAAGAATCGGTAATGCAGGTGGCCAAAAGGCAAGAGAAAAATTGCAGAAATCGCTTCCCTTCAACTCAGAAAGTGGATGAAACCTGTTCCAGACACCCTGAGAAGGGCAAACATGCGATTCAAATGGGGTTTTTCTCTGTCCATATAGGTCCATAAGGACTTACGAACATACACTATACAACACCCTGAGGAAACTGATGACTTCTGTACGTCACTGGAAATTGATAAGCCGGTCATAGCGGAGTGGCTAGTGTATATGGATGATCCCACATCTATCCTGTCTCTGCTTGACAAATTGTGGTTGCCCAGACCACAAAGACACAAGAGGAACAGACTGGCCCACGCAACAGGGAAAATGCCCTGATCCAGGGCTAAGACAAAATGATGAGCCCGGGCCTGTGTTAACATCTCTGAAGCTGTACTCCCAGATACCCAAGATCTTGGGAACTCGTCCAACCTCGACACATCTGCTGACTCCGGATTGAAAAGAAAACTCCATGGTCTTGAACCCAATCCTCTTGTACATTTCCCTAACCCACAATGGTCCCCATACCCCAACCCCCTCTATGAGCCATCTTTCACCCCTCCCTGTATGAAGGTACCTCTAACCCGCTCACCCCCCAATTTGACAGACAGCCATAACTGTCCCCAACATGACTTCTCACTGACGATACAACATGGATAACACTCAGCTAAACATCTTAGCTATAAACGCAAAAGGCCTAAACTCACCGTTTAACAGGACAAGACTGTTCCGAGAATGAGAGTTAGACATAGGCCTCATCCAGGAGACCCATTTTTGTCACACAAAACTCCAAAAAATCTTTCCATCTTTCCAGAATTTTCCACCCAAGCACTAAGGATTACATCTACTACTCACACACACATTAGATACTCTAGAACTGATTACATTTTGATCTCACATAGACACCTAGGCCTCATCACCCACACAACCATAGACAGTATCACATGGAGTATACAGATACCGTCTCTTCCCAAAAAACACCAGACATGGCGCCTTAATGAAACCATTCTCATGTAACCGACCTCCACACCAAACTGAAAGATTACTTTACTGACAAAGCCCAATTTGATACACCCCCACAGATTATAGAGGCGCACAAGGCGGTAATGAGAGGCCATCTAATATGCCTAGGTACACACCTGAAGAGGCAGAGATTCCAATCTATATTCCAACTAATGGATAAAATTGGGCTCCTGGAAACCCACCATAAACGCACATTGTCCCCCACAGCGTTCCTTGAACTCACAAACCTCTGAACTGAACTAGCAACCCTCTATAATAACAAACCAGCACACTCTCTCCAGTAAAAAAATTGGCAATATCTTACACATGATAAACCTGGTAAACACCTAGCTAGGGCACTGAAGAAACAACAAGCCACCACCTTTATCCCTAAAATTAGGATGATTCATAACATGCTGGTCCATAGATCAGAGTAAATTGCAGAGTTGTTGAGATTTGTACAATATCTCCACTGATAATCCAGGCCTGGGAGACCCATCCACACACCACAAAATTGTAAATTACTTAGAGACTCACATGAAATCTAAACTACCCATAGCCTTCATTGACTCCCTTGAACGTCCAATAACACTGGAGGAGATAGCAACTACTATTAAACACTCACCGACAGGGAGTCAACGGAATGATCCTGGAGCCACTCACCCTGTCCAATGGCACTAGACAGGGTTGCCCACTATTGCCCCTATTGTTTTTCTTGTCTTGGAACCTCATTTTTGCAAACGACTCGATCCACGGATAACTATAAATCCCCATCACCACAAAGTAGCGGCCTTCGCTGATGATTTACTGCTAATATCAACCCAACCTCATATATCTTTACCTAATATCCTCATGGAACTAAAAGAATATAGTCTACTATCTCAATTTAAAATAAACATGACCAAATCCGAGGCTCTGATTATAACACTGCCATCAGCCGCACTTACGGCAGCACAAGCTAATTTCCCATTCAAGTGGGCTTCAGACAAACTAAAATACCTAGGTATATATCTTACCCCAACACCGGGCTCCCTTTACACTCAAAACTACCTCCCACTGCTCCACGAGATCGACCAAGACATCTCAAGATGGGACAAAAAATACCTATCCTGGTTTGGAAGGGCTGCCTCTGTCAAAATTAACATACTACCTAGGTTCTATATGTGCTCCAAACACTCCTGATCCATGTCCCTAAGTAATTCTTCAAAACCATTAAACGACTGATAACACGTTTTATTTGGAAACACAAACCACCAAGACTTGGTTATTCCTATATCACTAGACATAAAGAAAGGGGAGGTGTGGGTCTGCCAGACCTAGAGCAATATCACAAAGCAGCTATGCTTGCCAGGATAGTTGAATGGACACGTCCAGACCATAAATTATGGGTCTCCATAGAACAAGGAACCATCGACCCCCCAATGCCAGTGACCACCTGGGTGTCCTTACGACAACGCATTCTCACAGACCACACACACACCCTACCGTTCTGCATACTATCCGAACTTGGAGGAGGATGAGCTCCATACCAGGACTCATAAACCACCCCTCTGCACTCACATCACTACTGTGAAACAATGATTTCCCTCCTGGATACTCTGGACAGATATTCCATGATCTATTTCCTGACCGCATCTTATACCCCAGACTAGGGCATATTTTGACTGATGGGGGCAGTTTGAAGCCCTTACCCAAACTCCCGGGACACCTTCGTCTGTGACCCTCGCTTCACTTCATTTACCTACAACTTTAACACTTGTGGACAGCCATATCTGACCCGACCCAACAAACACACACACACCAACACTCTTTGAAATCCTATGCCTCACAAAAGAGGACCCTACCTCACGATTTACCACAAACTCACCTCCCTACGACACCACCTTAAACCATATTATATCAGGCTCTGGAAGCCAATTGTGCTTACATATTTACTGAACAAGACTGGATCAAAATGGCCAACTTATCCCACAAATTCTCGCAGTCCACCAAAATCCAAGAAAATGTTTACAAAATTCTTACATGCTGGTACAAAACACTGGCCACTCTACATGCTATGTACCCTGGAAATATTGACATGTGCTGGCGATGCCACACCGGCAACAATGATGTCCTCCATATCTGGTGGTCTTGTCCAACCCTGGCTCCTTTTTGGAACAATACCCAGAATAGTATTCAGGAACATGCAGACCTACCCGTACCATTCACACCACAGGCAAATCTCCTACATCACAACCCAATTTATGACAAGTGATTATTGTTTCCATCTACTAAAAGCTAACTGACTGTACCCAAAATCTAAATTCCACACAGAGGACCTTCAGATACCTTCGACCCTTTACCCCCCTTTCCTTACCCCCCCCCCCTCTCCCAAAAGGGAAACGGTAAACCTCAAATCTAAACTAAATACATAAACCTATTACATAACTGCTGTATGGGTCATGTAAGCATTGTGACTTATCTGCCGATGTTGTTAAGTTGATAATAATCTGTGTCATGTAATCTCTAAGAATCACCCAACCTATATTGCAACCTGACCCGATGTCCCCTCAACCCCTGCCTTATCGATCGATAAAACCCATATCTCGAAACAAATGCATTGTTCAGAGTTGCGACCATGTCACTGTATAGGCCTCCCCCTCCGAACCCCTTCCCTCCATCTCCCCCAGTTTCAGATACACCCCTTTTGTCCCTTTTTAATTTCTCACTATATTGGGAGGCTTAACACTCTATCTGCACTGTTGCAAGCTACGAGCGGACCCCTGGAAAGTCTGGAGTTATTTCCCCTGGGTACCTACTTAGAAGGGCTCCTGATATTCATCTTTGTTTGTTGATTCAGCCATTTCCTATACAGCTATTTTGTTACCTGTATCTATCCCTCAAGATATGTGTTTGATATCATAAATGTACTCCCCCCCTTTTTTTAATTTTTGCATCCCCTCCTTATTTACGAAATGAATAATAAAAAGTATTACACAAAAAACGAAGAGGACCCACACAGACCACTGAGGTACTCCACTAAATACCTCTGTCCAGCTTGATTATTTTCCAAAAACTCTCTGCATTCTATCCATTAGCCAATCTTCAATCCTTAAACATACATTTACCTCTATGCCTATTTTGTCAATTTGTGGGTTAGCCTTTTATGTGGAACCATCAAATGCTTTAGCAAAGTGTAAATAGATCACATGTACTACCATACCCAGATCGAAATGTTTTCTGACTTCTATGTAGAATGCTATTAAGTTAGTTTGACAAGATATGTCTTTCACAAAATCATGTTTACCCTACTACTTATATTTTGATTTCAGATGTATTCTTGAATGTATACCTACAATTGCAACCCTTCAATTAATTTCCCCACTACAGACATCAAGCTTACTAGCCTATAATTGCCCGGCTGAGATTTAGATCAAAGATCAAATAAGTCTGGCCAAAATTTGTCTTAGCTTCTTAAAGGGACACTCCCACCAAAAAATCAAAAGGTTTTTATTTTTATTTTGTATTGTTGATTTCAGATATGTCTTTTGTTTTTGTTATGTGACTGTTTTTAATAAAATATGTAACTAAACAAGTGTGACTGGGTGCTGCCATTTTGTGAAATATAGTGTTTTTGAGTGCCACCCTCTTAGTGACTTTACAGCACAAATTTCGTACTATGGGGCTGGGGACACAGAATGCAGACTATTTCATTTCAGAATTCTGATCATAGACTTGCATTGAATGGGAGGGTAATGTAACTATTACACCACAAGGGGGCAGAGTTATGATCCTGTTTGATCAAGTTTATCTCCTCCCTATAAGGGGGCAGAGTTATGATCCTGTTTGATCAAGTTTATCTCCTCCCTATGTGTTGGAAGGCAGGTAAAAATAGCTGTGCATAGCCACCTAGTACTGCTCATTATGATACACAGGAGCCAGTTAGAGACCAGGGGTGTATTGTATGAAATCATCATGCAGGCTTTAGCCATAGTTGTAACGTAAAATTGGCTGGAAGATTTTGGACGATGTTGCATCATGGGAAATTGTCAGGGTTTCTCTGCTGGTTCAAATATAAACTCTCTACTTCAGTGAGTTAACCAGCTGGTTTTAATGAGCTGTTACCATGGTTACTCACCTGCAGTGCTGGACTGGCAATAAAAACCAGCCCTGGAAATATTTTTAAACCAGCCCCATAGCATAACATTATTTTTTGTTCACAAAAAGGAAAACTACACATTTTTTAAAGCACATCTGAAGAGTGTATTATTTATAGATAAGACTTATATATACCCCTGCATATTGCAATTTGTACCTCCAGTATGTACACAACAAGGTAATATGTCACACCCTGATAAATAACTTATGGACCTGGCAATACATAGGCCCCAGTATGTACCCAAGGTTATATGAATTGTCCTTTGTAAGGATATATACAAGGGCAGTGTGTGAGACATAACCTTCTGTACATACTTAGGACATTTATTGCCCTGTGCAGGGGTATATATCAGGGCAGTGTGTGGGATATAACCTTACCCCAGCACCCAGATTGCACTCACAGGGTTTGCCACAGCACCCAGGACATACCCCAGCAGGCATATTGCACTCACAGGACTTGCCCCAGCACCCAGGACAGCACTCACATGACTTTCCCGAGCACCCAAAACTTACCCCAGCATGCAGATTGCACTCACAGGACTTGCCCCAGCACCGAGGACAGCACTCACAGAACTTTCCCCAAAACCCAGGACTTACCCCAGCGTGCAGATAGCACTTACATGACTTAACCCCAGCATGCAAATTGCACTGACAAGACTTTCCCCCTAGCATGCATATTGCACTCACAGCACTTATCCCAGAACACAGATTTCATTGACAGGACTTGACCCAGCACCCAGGACTTACCCCTAGAACAGAGATTGTACTCACAGGACTTGCCTCAGCACCCAGCCCACTCCAGAGACTGCACCACAGGACTTGCCCCGCAGGGGCGGATCAAGAGTATGTTGGCATTGCCCATATCTGTCTATCTTTTCCTCTCTCCCCATGTCTGTCTCTATCTCCACTCCCTCCTCATGTGTGTAGTCTTCCCCCTATCCTTTCTATTCCTGTAGTCTCTATCATCTTTCAATTCTTTAGTCTCACTCACGCTGTAGTTTATCTAAACTTTATATCCCCCCTGTAGACTCTTTCCCCCAGTTGTCTCTTTCCCCCAGTAGTCTCTTTCCCCCAGTAGTCTCTTTCCCCAGTAGACTCTTTCCCCCTGTAGTCTCTTTCCCCCTGTAGTCTCTTTCCCCTGTAGTCTCTTTCCCCCTGTAGTCTCTTTCCCCCGGTAGTCTGTTTCCCCCAGTAGTCTGTTTTCCCCTGTAGTCTGTTTCCCCCTGTAGTCTCTTTCCCCCAGTAGTCTGTTTCCTCCAGTAGTCTCTTTCCCCCAGTAGTCTGTTTCCCCCAGTTGTATGTTTCCCCCAGTAGTCTGTTTCCCCCTGTAGTCTGTTTCCCCCAGTAGTCTGTTTCCCTCCGTAGTCTGTTTCCCCCAGTAGTCTCATTCCCCCATGCTATCCCCCTTTTTTCCGGTGCCTCTTCTCCTCACGCGTCTGATCTCCCCCTTCCCCTCCTCAACATCCGTGCTGACTTTCGCTTCAACTATTTCAGCCGCCACCGGAAGTCAGCAGTCAGACGAATTTGTTAAAGCAGCTAGTCTAAGTAGCTCATTTTCCCTTGTGTTGTTTCTATCTTCCAAGTGCTGTTCCTAGTTTCCTGTTATTCCTGGGTTCCTGACCCGGCTCGACTAAGTTCTCTCCTGGTTCTTGATTCCTGGCTTTGTTCCTGCCTCCGCTGATTTCCATTCTCCTGACTCCGGCTTGTCTGACTACCCGCTTTGGCTCCTGACCCTGGCTTGCTTCCTGGATATTGCTTTTGGACTATTTTGACCTTTTTTGCTATTTATTATTAATAAAGATATTTTAGCATTTTACATTCTGTTACTGTCTGGTTACTAGTCCCTAACATAAATATTCACAAAATGGAGCCAGGAGATAAACACCTAATTTTATTTTTCCTTTTATATGCAATTAATTCAAACATAAAACAAAAGTGGCACATGATTTAAAAAAAAAAAAAAACATTTTTTATTATGTAGCTCGTTATGCATGTATGACAAAGGTGATAAAAAAGGAAAACAAACAGTCACCACAAAAATGTGTACAGTTTTACATAAGTAGCAAGGCAACTCATAAATGACATGACAATTTCATGTACATTAAACTTGGCACAGTTTAATGTCTAACGTTCTCCAAAAAAACAGAAAATAATTTATCCAGGCTAATAATTAGACATGTGCAAAAATAAAATTTTCGTTTCGTTTTCGTCCATTCTAAAACGAATTTAGTTCATTACTGCATTCGTTTCAGACGAAATTTGTTCATTATTTTCGTTTCGTTTAGTTTTATTCGTTCGTTTTATAGAATACGTGTAATACTATTGGCTTTCTATAAACCGAACGAGAGCCCCATTCATAAGAAATTCTTATGAATGGGGCTCTCGTTCGGTTCATAGAAAGGCAATAGTACTACATTCTATAAGCCGAAAGTCTATAAACCGAACGTTCGGTTTATAGACTTTCGGCTTATGGAATACATGTAATCCTATTGCTATTCTATAAACCGAACGTTCGGTTTATAGAATAGCAATAGGATTACATGTATTACATAAGCCGACAGCCTATAAACCGAACGTTCGGTTTATAGTCTGTCGGCATTTCACTACACGGAGACAAAGTCTCCATTCATAATGATTGGAGACTCTGTCTCCGTGTAGTGAAATGCCGACAGCCTATAAACCGAACGTTCGGTTTATAGGCTGTCGGCTAATGTAATACATGTAATCCTATTGCTATTCTATAAACCGAACTTTCCGTTTATAGAATGCCAATAGACTTACATGCATTCCATAAACCGAAAGTCGTTCATTATGTCGGTTTATGGAATGTAAGTGTACTATGCTATTTTATTCTATAAACCGACTCTATTTCGACTTATAGAATGCAATAGTACTACGAATGGACGAATGAACGAATGATTTTCGTTAATTAACCATTCGTTCATTCCGCTTTCGTTAGCTTAGCATTTTCGTTATACGTTTTTCGGATGAATGGATGAAAATGCTATTTTCGGAAGAAAATGCATTCGTCCGAAAACAAATGCACATGTCTACTTATAATTCCCACTCACTATATATTTAACAAATAACATGCAACTGCACATCTCCACATTTTTCCTATTTTCCACCTTACATTACTATAAGTCAGAAGCATGAAAAGATATGGATGAAAAAAATTGGTTTTAAAATAAACCAAATAGTATATATATAAAATGAACCTCCCCCCACCCCCCAACCAACATAGTAGGTATACCAAGTACATGTGTCCTCAAGTGTGAAATCATAATTAGAGTGGTCAAGCTAATTTTTGCTCAATATTGGGAATAGGAAGCCTATTTAGCAACACTTGGGCCGAGTACCAGGAGGTCCACTCAAACGCCTTTTTAATTTGAGACTGAATCGACAGACTTAATGTCACTATATGAGGCCTCCAAAACTTGGAATAGTGATTTTGTCTTTTTTTCCAAAATCCATTTTGGTTTTAAAAAGTAGAAGATCAGGAGGGGTTGGATGGATCCACTGATGTAGGATTGATTTGCGGGAAGCCACAAAGAGAATATGAGACAATTTCTTATTTCTGTTAAATTTATCATAGTCAATGGCCAGTGTAGCTGTTTCAGGGGGCCGATTTTCCATTAAACATCCCAGAGACATCCCGAAACTAAAACTCTCCTTCCAGAAAGCCTGGATAAATGTACATTCCAACATACAATGGTATAGATCTGCCTCAGGGGCATCGCATTTGGGGCAATTTGCTGTATCCCGATTACCCATTTTGAATGGTAGTAGCAGAGAAAGATACGCATAGTGGCCCAATATAAGATGCATATCTTTATATGTAGCACTAGGCATAGATTTAGCCAGATATTGGTAGGCTTTAGCTATATCCTCGAAATCTACTATAGGCATGCTTCTGTTCCAAGTCAATGTAGGTAAGTATATTAAACTGTTTTCTTTGTCGTAACGTATTAGTGCATAAATTATTTTAGTAGAGTGTTGTTTATTTGAGGCCTGCCTGATGATGTTATCTAGCCCATTTGCCCAGTCTAAGTCCATAAATAACTGAGTAATTTTAGAGATATAACTATGAGCTTGTATATATTGGAAAATGAAAAAAGACAAACTGGGCATAGCAGTCTGGCACTCATGAAATGAAAGTATCGACTTAGTGGGTGCATGTAAGAACACGTCTATGGTGGTAAAAAGTGGCACATTATTTAAATACGTGCTTGTTTTAAATGATCAGGTTATCCAGTTACATCTTATGTAAGTGGTAGTGTCCCTTAAAAATACTCTAACTTGTATACCACCCAGCCATGGGGTCTTCTCTACTTTAACAGTGTTTAATTGCTTAATGATTTTTCCTGCATCAACCAATCCCATTTTAGTTGTAATGGTTCTTCCTTGGTATAAACAGAAGAAAAAAGTATTTAAAATATTTGCTTTCTCTTTGTTCTCACTAACCACATTTTCTATTCCAGTTAACAAAAGACCAAAAATGTTTTCTGCCTATAGCTTTTTTCCACTTGAAAAAAAATTTGGGATTAGTTTTATTTTCCTTAACAATCAGTTTCTCATTTTCGAATTTAGCCATTTTAATCGGCTTTTTGCAGGCTTTGTTTGCCTCTTTATACTTTATAAATGATGCTGCTGATCCCTCTCTTTTATAATGTTTGAATGCCATTTTTCGTGTTTTTTATTTCCTGTCTTACATTATTGCCAAGACACGTTGGTTTTAATTTGCCTCTTTTGTTTCCCAAGGGTATATATTAATACGTGTAATTCTGTAATGGTTTTAACTTGGTGCTGCCTGCCCCGACTCTGGTTTCATTTACAACTAAGCCTTTTCCTGATCCTTAAGTGACGTGTACAGGAGGAGCGCAAAAATATTGTATTTTTATACCAAAAAGTAAATAAATCGACAGAAAAAAAGTGGATAAATAAATCAATTTGTGTTCATATTATATATATATTTTTCAAACCATTAAAAAGTAACCAATTTTAAGCAAGATCATAAATTCTTAAAAAAGATTCTCCAAAAACATTGGCAACTACTTCTTAAAGATATGGATTTAATACAATTTTTGGATGATAAACCAAGTGTGACATATATATCATTAATCTCATGTAAAACAAACAACGTAATTTACTTGCTAACTTGTCCTTGTGGTATGTAGTATGTAGGAAGAACAATACATCCACTGCATAAAAGAGTTGCAGAACTTATGGGAAACATTTGTAATAAATATATGGAGCATAGTTTTTCTGCCCATTTTTGTTAAACAGAGTGCACTATTGTCTGTCTATTTGTCCTTTTTGGGTACGATCTACATCTGAGATCTTCAATCAAAATACATTCTGTCCTCCTTTAAGTTTTATAAGTATGGTTTGAAAAATATATATTTTATGTTAACACAAATTGATTTATTTATTCACTTTTTTTTCTGTCGATTTATTTACTTTTTAGTATAAAAATACAATATTTGTGCGCTCCTCGTGTACACATCACTTACTTTTCTTTTAGTGGAAATTGAGGTATATTTACCACCATAAAATAGAAAAAGAGCACAAATGGAGCCGGCTCCACCGCTGTGTAGGTGAAATCCTCTCGTTCAAATCATCATATAGTCACAAAATACTTTACTTTAAGTAATTTACCCATTATCATTTCCTCACAACATTTTTAGCTTTTATATTTTCTTAAACACGCTCAACGTATTTTCAATACACTCCTTTCTTTTTCCAACACACCCCTAACACACCTTGTCTTTCACATAGTCACCAGTGTACACATATGTGCTATAATTACAACTAATCACTTTGACCTTTGTTGCAATTGGTGAACATTTTGTATTTAAATGAAGTTTGTACATTTGGTGTGAAGCCTATGAATAAGCGTGTTATCACGCGAAACGCGTCAGGCGGATCGCTCTCACCGGGTCCTCTGTCTTAAGTGTCTACGTGTATGTTATATTTAATACATTTTTCTATTTTTCACCATATCTACGTGGAGTGCATGCATTTTTTTTCTTTGTTTTCTGCTTATATTTTCCACCAGGAAGAGAGCTGCATGTTTTAAATTTTTGAATTCCTTGGTAGCGCCTATCACTAAATAATACCTTTGTTTTTGCCTGATCCTTATCTGTTTGGTTGCCTTGCTATTTCTCCCGGTTCTAGAAGATCCTGTGGGTCAAACTGCAAGTAAGTTATACGCTTCTCCTGTCTTCCAAGTTTGTAGTGATCACCTGTCACTCAAACTCACTTTCACATTTCGGTTTAACCAATAATATTGCTGGTATGCTGGTATCGGGTGCCAAATAAGCCTCTGGCAGTTCATATCTAGGGCTCAACCTTTGGGTATCTGGTTTTAGGGGTGAACACCCTCGTCTTGGTTCCTGGTTCAGGGTTTTTTTTAACCTGTAGTAGACTTCATAGTAACCACTCGGTAAAACCTTTCTAAGTGTTTTTTATACAGTTCAGATGACTTGTAGTGGTAACACGGTAACAGTGCTGCAGTCGCAAGTTTCTACTCCGCTGTCTCCATTCCAACGGTTACTTACCATAGCAACAGAATGCCACCTCTCTCAAGACCTTTGCCATGAGCATGATATAGAACTATATTTAGAGATGTGGTATCACAACACCGCAACAATGTTCCAGATGAGACATTGTATAGAAAATTATGCATTTACAGTTGCTGCTTTCCGAGACATGCACTAATGAGATCCCTCTCTATTCATGTTTTTCCAACCATATTCAACCATCATTCTTTTTCTCCCCTTACACAACTCCTCTACCCACTTCTTTCCCACCCTCTTTATTTAACTATAACTGCATTCCATCTGGAGCCCAACCTTCCCTTTACTACTCTTCCCCTACACAATCACAACCTCTCCATTTTCCCTTCTTCTCTCTACCTTATTTTAAACAGCAACCACCCTTTCTTTCCTTCCTGATTAGTCAATATATTCCCCATGATTACCATTTAGCTTAATAAATCATTTTACTGAAAAGCTCCAATGTAATGATGCATGAGTGTCTCACAGGAGAGAATCAGATAACCATAGGAATTGTTTGAAATGCAATGCCTATATTAAGGAAATCATGAAACTCCACTACTTACCCCTAGTAAGTCACACTGACGTTTAAATTAAATAATGTCTTAAATGCATGTTCTCAAAGCTAGGTTTCCAAGGTGTAAACAATAAATGTAACTTTCTCAATAAAACAGATATTAAAACAAAGTGTAGCAATATCAAACAAATACAGCTAATAGTCCCAAATTTGCTGGAACAGTCCAGTTTTATTTGGGCCCTGTTGCTGTGTTTAAACTTTGTATGTCCACAATGTAAATGCTGAATAATTAAGCTTCAGACATCTGGTACTTGTACTCCAGCTGAAGATCAATCACACAGGCGTTTTTTTCTTTCTACTATCAACTTCCCACTTAGTATTTTGGTTACTCCCATGGCGGAAATACCGCTCACCTACATCCCTGAAGTTACTCTTCCCTCTATGTTTTCCTGTTAGCATTTATCCCACTGTACCTCACAGCGCATCCGGCGCTCATATCGTTTTATGCTCGGGCCTAAGTGTGCACATTTCACTCTTACTTAGGCTTGCGGCCTTGCAGCACAGTCTTTTTGTCCTCCGTTGCCGTGTGTTTGGCCTTAGTGCTGAACATGCGGTTGCCGACTTCTCGTGGCCAAATTACGTTTGTAGAATTTCGGACAAATTTCGTTTGCTGAATTTCAACTGAATTTTTTGATGTTTCCGGATGCTTTCCATGCAAACCCAACACCTGTTTTTTTAGGAACAGGGATTTTTCCTACACTGTCTACATTTATTCTATAAATGTGCTTTCTGTCCATCCTATAGCACTGTTTTTACTTTTAAAGGGACATGGTTCCCATACCAATGAGGCATCCCACTAAGACTCCTTATGCTATAGGGTGATACCCTGTCATTTATATCTGTACTATACCATAGGGTGACCCCTGTCTATTATATCTTCTGACACTATCTATATACATATATATGTACAGTTTTATTCGTGGTGCCTGGGGTGACCCCCTTCTCCATTTGGTTAAGCTGATGGCCTGTGATCCAGCCCTGTTGGTGAGCCTCACATGCGCATTCAGGTGATCCCCGAAATTATGAACCCCACTTATACGTCTCCATTCATTGTGTCTTTCAGCTCTGCTCTGTTTGAAATTCACTATGGATGGAAATAACTATGGTCAGATCCCTGAGGGCCTACAGCCTTGGTGCCATCCCTACTGGCAGCCCAGGCAGCACTGCACCAATCCAGTGCTGCACCCATACAGCCAACCACTTATGCCTCACCCACCCATGTGAGATCTGTCTCAGGGGATACCTTCCACTAATGTGAACAGTCACCCCCACACAATTGCCCACAGTCTGGCTCCAGAGCTCTATAATCCACCACAGACAAAGCACCTGGTTATGGAATTTCTCCAGGCAATGGGGATTTGCTCCATCATTTATTTGGACAATAGCCTCCTTATAGCTCAGGACTCGCAGACCTTGCTCTTCCATACCAGTCTTGCAGTACATCTCCTTCAAGGCTTAGGTTTTATCATAAATTTAAAAAAATCCTCCCTAACCCATCTGTCCAATTTGTCGGATTCATGGTAGATTCGATTGAGGTGGATCTCCAGCTACCAAAATTCAAGATGGCCACTCAAAAGGACATATTCCGCATTTTCCTTTAGGATCTAGCAAGCGTCACACTGAAGCGATTTTCCCAGGCCCCCTCTACTACCAAGCTATGAAGTGTCTCAAAATGTTTCACTTACGCTCTTCAGGTTCTTACAACCAACTCACACAACTAATATATGAGGTGCTCTTAGAACTGCAATGGCGGCTTACACACTGGAGTTGTGGAACGGTCGCATGATCTGCGGGTCTCTACTGGATTTCGTCCTAAGTTGGACCCGGTGGCTACAGACGGCCCTGGACTTCAGAGGAATAGGGCTTTATGTAAACTGCCTAGAACTGATTGCGGGTTTATTTGCCATACGAAGCTTCACCAAGGATAAAACACATTGCTCCCTCATTCTTCTGATGGACAACGTCTCAGTGGTCTAATACGTTGACCAGTTAGGCGGAACACGTTCCCATATGCTCTCAGACCTCACAAGGGACGTGTACCAATATTGTTTAGACAATCATATTTCAGTCAAGGTGGAAAACATACTTGGGAAAGACGATCTGATTGCAGATTGGTTCTCCCTTCACTGGCAGGACACAAGTGAGTTGCATCTATGTACGTCTTTCTTTCACCTTCTACAACCTTTGGAGCCCACTCATATGAGACCTATTGGCCTCCAGGGTGAACAGACAGGCTCGGGACTTTTTCACCTGGCTGTCGGAGCCTCAGGCAACGGGTGCCTTTCTCTCAGTTGTGGCCACTCATGGGCACCTATGCATTTCCTCCCTTTGATCTCATTCTTTGTGTTCGACATCATGCAGCAGTGGGTTACACTCCTTTATGGTTGCCCCCCTGTGGCAGATTCAGCCATGGTTTCCCCTTCTCATGGAACTGTCTTGTGACTACTCTCTGTACCTTCTCCCGTTGGATCCGGAGGGGGACTCACATAAACTCTTGGTATAGAACAAGCTGCCACTGATTGCTTGGACTGTGTCAGGACTATCGGATAAGGCTTGATCATTACTCTGGGACTCTTTGACCCCGGGCGCTAGGAAATCCTACCTTTAAGCTTTGAGGGTCTGTCACAGTTGGTGCTTGGGACAAAACCTTGATCCCTCCATTTAAAAATTTTTAGCGCACCTTTTTGCCCAGGAAAAATCTTACCGGAGGATCATTCTGTACCTAATGCAGTCACGTACGCACCATTTCTGGGTTGTAGTATAGGCAGGGAGGGTTGGCCAGATAACATTGCATTATCTCTTCAATAACTTTTGGCCAAACTTAGAGGATTAATTGTATGCACCTGAACAAACTTAGTTTGATGCCTGGTGTGTCTTTCTATCATAAAACTATGATTAAGAACTTTTATACAGTCTATTTGTAGTTATTAGTTAACTGTGGGATCTTGGTATTTAAATTAACTTACCAACCATGCCTTCTAAATTAAAATACACCTTGAGGAAACGGTGGTCAGTTGGAATTAGGGTTGCCACCTTTGCACCTGAAAAATACCTGCCATGCTGTTGCCTCCATAGACTTAAAACAGGACAATGGGAGTCTTCGCTGCTGGAATATTTATGGGACCCCACCCAGATCTTTTGGGAGATGATAGAGAGAATACTAAGTAGCATTCCTTTATTGATCTACTCTAAAAACCATTTTTGGACAGAGAAATATCTTCTCCATCAGGTCCAGCACCAAAAGCCAGAGCTGGTTTATTTCAGGATGCAGGCTGACAAGCTTTCATTTTTTAAAAATGATTATCACCTCTTGAAGGAAATAAATGCATTATGTTAAACAAATGAAATATAATATATACGTTACCGCTAATGAATAAACATGTTAAGATAGTTTTAATCTGGAAGGCGTTTCACAGACACTTATGACCTAATCTGACAAATGTGCAGCTTCGAAGAAGATCCATCAACTAAAGCTGTGATTGGCTGGAAGCCAGCATTCAGATTTCGATGGACACGCTGGAGCTTGTTTAGCTACAAACTTTGATATCCAGAAAACAGTGCAGACAAGCCTCATTCATTTGAAATCCTTCTGCCTGGGTTAAACTAAATGAACTTCTTCATTGTCACGGACTCAACTGTTTTACTTTAGTGCAAGTCGTCTAACACAAGGCCCAGACATTAGTAAGGATAGTTGTATCCTCTTGTAATGCCCAGAAAGACTTTATTAGGTAACTCTGGGATTCTGGTATGGGAATTAGCTAGATTAAAATAATTTATGAAAATATGTTGTTGCTGTCTAGTTTAGGCTGACCAGATGTCGCCGGTTTGGTTTATTCCTGATTTTGAGTTTTGTGATATTATTTAAACTTACACCATTCTTAGGGCAGGGTTGGCAGAGCGGTCAGGCACTTGCCTGCACTTAGAATGGCTCCTGGTGCTAAGTAGGAGGGACAGCAGCCAAAGGATCTCCAGCCCTTCAAATTCTAGTACACTAATAGGGTTTCCACCTGGCCGGTATTTTACTGGCAGGCCGGTAAAGAATTGGTTTGAGGCCAATGTTAAGTCTATGGAGGCAGTGGCATAGCCGGTATTTTTCTGGAGAAAAGGTGGCAACCCTATACTATACACTAATGCATTTTGGGAACTGTAGTATATGGCAACTAGATGGCCTTATATTGGCCCAAATTAAAGGGACATTATCACCTAAATATTGTTTTAGTGTAAATATAGAGAGTAAAACACGATTGAAAAGTATCTATACATTGTCTTGCAATTGCAACCTAATACCTAATTTAGGGAAAATAAAAATGTCCGAGAGCGCTAAGCTAGTCACAGGCTCAAATAACATAAATGTATAAAATGAAGCTTACCAAACAGGTGTGTGCATGCTGCAAATACAGTGTGATTGGCTGTACAATGTATACAAAAAACAAAAACTGTCTGTGCTTCTCACCCTAATAAAGTTGGAAACAAATATATACACATAATATAAATGAGTTTTTGGTTATATGAAATGGCCAAAGCACAATTGAGTTCACAATTAAGTGTCTCACTGAATGACACTGGTGCAGGACTCAGGATACAGATGTCTTTATGAAAACTGAAGATCACTGGTGCAGGACTCAGGGTGCTAGGAACACTTGTGGATGTAGTCAGCAAACTGACTGACAGTGGTGCAAGACTCAGGATAAAGATGTCTTTATAAATACCGAGAATCACTGGTGCAGGATTCAGGATACAGATCAGGGAAACAGGGGTACACAATCCAAATACAGGAGCCGAGATCAGGGAACCAGAGGTACACAATCCAAATACAGAAGCCGAGGTCAGGGAGCCAGAGGTACACAATCCAAATACAGAAGCCGAGGTCAGGGAGCCAGAGGTACACAATCCAAATACAGAAGCCGAGGTCAGGGAGCCAGAGGTACACCATCTAAATACATAAGCCTGGGAGCCAGATAATCAAAACAGGGGACAGGATACAAATTAGATGATATCATACCTCCCATCTGTCCCGTTTCAGGATCGACCTTGGACGGAACAGCGGGACAGGATTAGAGGCGCTGTTTGAGGGAGTCCTCTCCCTAAAAGTGCGGTGCGGTCCACAGGTCTCTGCACCACCGCTCTGCGACATTTCCGGAAACTATGAGAGCCGGATGTCAACTGACTTCATTACCTGTATAAAAGACACCTGGGAGCCAGAAATCTTGCTGATTGATAGGGGATCAAACACTTATTTCACTCAATGACATGCAAATCAATGTATTACTTTTTTTGACATGTGTTTTTCTGGATTTAGTTTTTTGTTACTCTGCCTCTCACTGTTAAAATACACCTACCATTAAGATTATAGACTGGTCATTTCTTTGTCAAAATCAGCAGGGGATCAAATACGCGTTTCCCTCACTGTAAGAGTGACTTACATACAGGATGGTAAAAATAACCATCTCTAAAATGAATCTCAGTGAACAACTCTAGTGTAATCTCTGCAAAATTCACAGTTTAAAATTCCTTGTCAGTTCTTTAAAAAAAAAGTTAATATTTAACTTCTATGTGAAAATTGTTGCATGAAAAAAAAAACAAGAGTTACCACCCAACCCAAGTCATGGTTGATTTAAGGGTCAACGCAAGAAAGAGAGAAGCAGGGAATTGAGACGGGAATTTCAAACTGTGGGTGGTTAGTGGGAGGTGCGGGATATTGTGGAGGCCCCCTAGATTCCCCCAATATTTTTCCTTTCTACAAGTTAACCCTTTCAGTGCTGGCGGGACCACGGTTTATGTTCCCTACAACACTGCAAGGGGTTAGAATGTGCGTATTCTGCCGGTGTTTAACTTCCAATGCACATTGAGGTTGTCCTTTCTGGGGGAGGGGGGGGGGGGTTAAATTAAAATGAAAGATTTTTTTGTCTGTTCATTTTTACCGGCTGTCATTGAATCACTGTGTGGTAATAACTGACAATAGGGGTTCTCTGCACATTATCTGTTTTTTAAAAGAACAAACACATTGATAAGAGGTACAAGTCTAAATTAAGTTTGATAATAGAACAGGTTAGACTGTCTGGTCAGCATGGTAAAATGATGCAAAAACCCTGGTATGCTGAGCTCTACAAATACGTTTTACACACCTAGATAAACCAAACATAATCTCATTAGTTCAGTAATCAGAGAACTCTAACACTCATTAAAAGGGGCAGCATAGAAAGCACATACAGAGACATACAACACTGCCTGCCTTCTTCCATTTCTATAAAACAGTATGCTAAAGAGTGTCACAAAGCTTCAGTGCTTAAAGCTGCTGCACTGAGGAATGCGTTGGGTCCATCCTCATGTGTGATCCAAATGTATATGCACAAGTTCAGGACACTGCTCATATATAACATTGGCCTGCTTGTCTTCTTCATTGAAAGGTTTATACCTAACACCCATGCCAGATGTGAGGGTAAGTATTCTGATAGCATTACTGTGCGAAGTACTGCATATCACACTGATCTGATACACTGATCCCAAAGAAAAAAAAACTAAAATCTTAGCCACCCTTATAATGATCGTCAATTTATGATCCGAAAGATAACAATGAAAAATACAGGAAAGGAACTCTATGCGTTCAGCAGTAGATGTTAACAAATGGTTAAAAAGGGACTTTTCCCATAGTGTCGGAAATTTCTCCAGAGTCATAGTGTTCATCTTGAAAATCTAATATAACTCTCTATTGATTAAATGAGTAAATCTGTCACAGTCAGGAGAAGAATAAATCTGTTCAGTGGGTATAACAGATATAGCACTAAAGTCCTTATTGTGATATAAAAGACAATGTATCAAAAGACAATGAAATAAAGAAATAAAAAGTAAAAACATAATGTACGGTTCTCCTACACTGCCCTTATCCACAGTAAACATATTGATTAGTGCGTGCAGCCTCATATGTGCAATAAATAGAATATATAACATAATTTGATTTACAGTGCGTGAACTATTTTATTGTAACTATATCCCTGTGTACCGTCTGCGATGTTTAATAATGATTTTTATTTCAAATGTAGCAAGACAAATGGTTAGGACACCTAGGTAGCTGTGAAATCTAACATGTGCAGAGACTTAAAGGCTTGCATTACGAAAACAATAATTTAAGATAAGAAGAGACAGAACATTTGATACAAGACCAGTAAGATTGCAAATGGGATTTGTACCACATATTCATTATTATTGTATTTTATTCATAACATTGCCTGTAGTTTTGTAGGGAGACAATACGAAGGCACAGTAAATACATATTGCCACTTTGCGAAAAGAATTAGTAGGCCGGCATCCAAGAGATTACAACATGGTGTACTATAGTATGGTTGAAAGTTGTGGTAACTTGTTGTGGACAGTTTTGAATAGTTGTGGTGGAAAGTTGTGGTAACTTGTTGTGGTGCATTGATTACAATAATGGTGAAGGATTTAAAAAATATATATTCTTGCAGTAATACAAAAGCAGTTACAATCAGTTTAAATCAACTTAATTCAAACAAAAGCATACATTTATAGTGATAAGTGAGAATGTGGTCAGTTACTTTAGGTGGCTATCAAAAATGACTCTGGTCCAGTGGTGTATCTTGGTTTTTTGCTGACCTAGGCAGACACAATTCGGGAAATCCCCCCCCCCCCCCCCCACACACACACACACACACCATATCGATTACATGCCCCCATCAGCTCGATTAATTGGAAGGAGCTAAAGCTTGTTGAACGGTGAGGGAGGGAGTGGAAATATTTGAAGCACCAGAAGTGTGCTTTAACACCCTCTGGCAAAGTGCTGCCCTCTGGCAAAGTGCCGCCCTAGGCAAGTGCCTTGTTTGCCTTATGGAAGAGACACTACTGCTCTGGTCTGGACTTAGACCTACATGACAGAGGTGGTCAGAAAGTGGTCTGGACTGGGAATGAGAGAAGGAAAATAGTCTGATGAGATAAACATATAGAAATAGGAAAGTGTGTTTGAAATACCTTTACAGTGCTGTCCTCGCCATCTTTCTGTGCCAATATCCAAATGTTTACCATTTTAGGCCACAACTACTTATTAGGTAGAGAGGGGACATGTAATAGTGAATCTCTGTGTCCTGCTGCAAGACCCTATAGCAACATCCTCATTTTTTTCCAGCCAGACATTGAGGGCTACACATAGCTTAGAGCATTGAAACCGGATTTGTGACATACACTTACTACACATATTTGCAAACTAGTTTTTCTATGACCTAGGGACCGTCTAGAATATTTAACCCATTATAGCAGCATGCCGCACTGGCTGAGAATTGTGATAGCTGTAGATTGCAGCTAACTTTTGCCTCTTGGTTTGCTGTTCAGTCAGCACCATGTGAGCAGTTTGTATGGCTGAGCCTCGATTAACAGTAGGTTACAGATATTAGGTGTGAACTACAGCTCCTGTGTTTCCCAGCCAGCCAAAGCACTTGATATGCGACAGCAACGCGGTGCTTGAGGGTTTGTCACAAAGCTCCAAATCAGTAAAACTCACAGTCATGTGCAGTGTATGGTGACCCCATCACTATATTATTTAGGGACACTTATAAAAAAACTAGCGTTATCAGCTTCACCCAGGATTTAGATTCTTGTCTTTGCTCCTTTGTTCCGTGTATTTGTTTGTGCTTTTTCATTCAAAAGCATTGAGTGTGTATTCTCAATGCTTGTCTTGTAAACAACATGCATTCTGCACTCTCAGCTTGTAAAAAAGAATTGATGTTTAATTTATGCTCCATCATTTCCTAATGAAGGGAGATTATGACATCAGCTTTTCTATACGTGGCAGTCATTATGACATAAGCGAAAAAAGGAAGAGACCTCCCCCCCAAAAAAGGGAAAAGTCTCAAGTTGAGAGTGAAAATTAGATCTTAAGTGGGCAGGAGTGTGTATAGGTATACTACACAATACCTAATTAGCGAACAAAAAAGTCATTATGACATGTCCAACATTCCCTATGAGTGTAGATTCCTAACTAACCTTGACACAGCTAAAACATGTGTTAGATAAACTACAGGTGTGAGTTAAGTGTGATATAACATTCTGTCTATGGTGTATAAGTAATAAATGCACTTATCTATTTTTCACCACTTCCTCGGACCTGTTATTTCCATCAACTGACTTAGGAGCATCCACAATATTCTGCCAGAGTTCATTTTTGTTCCTTTGGCTTGACGTCTTTGCTCCTGCCCCTTTCACACAGTTGTAATGTTGGCACGGCTTGCGTTCTCCTCTGCTGAGAAACTCAGCTGGTACTGTGCTCCTTCTTCTCTTCAGCAGTCTAGTTGCTCCATCTTGTAGCAGTTCACAATCATTGTTCAGCAAGTTGCACCTCTGTTTTCTCAGTAGTTTTGTTGCTCTGTCCTGTAGCAGTTAATGATCGTTCTGTAATTTACATTTCTACTCAAAACGTAATCAACTCATAACTCGGGCAAGGAACAATGTAGAGAGCTGAAAATAGTTGTGCTGACCAAGAAATGCCACCCTTAGAACCTTTGAGACCTGTAACATTTGGTCTTCAGGATAGAAATTTAATTTGCTGTCATTGTTCTACATCACCAGTGATGTCATAATCTCCTGTTGCCCATCCCCAGTTTCCATACACTTCACCTAAAAACTTAATTAACTCATAACTTGGGAAAGGAACAACATAGAGAGTTGAAAATAGTCGTGTTGACCGATTTGATTTCATGATTCTAGATGTCAACGTTCTAAAGCTTTTTAACGCTCCAGAAAAATATACATTCAAACAAACATTTTCTGTTTTATAGTTCAGGGCCACATTGAGTAAACTGAAGAGTGCAATCTGGTCTACAGCAAAGGGATTACAGCCCTGGAATGCACATTTATCATAAGTGTTCCAGAATAGAACAACAATGTGGTCACTCAAGTGCAGTGTGTGTGCATAGTTGAACTCCACAGCAGTGCTGCTCACAATGATGTGTGGCCCGCCTGTATTGCAAGCTGGAGCACTAGCAGTTATGTACTTGTTATTTTACTTCTTACTTGTAGGATCTCACATGTACATCCTACACATATTCAAATATTCTCCCAAGTTTTTACAGATATAGTTATATATTTTTAAAAGGAATCTCTCACCTAACTAGTGTTTATATTGTCAATGTAGAAAATTAAGAAAAATGATCTTTACATTAAGTTTCTGTATGTATCTGTGGTGTTTCTTGTTTATGACACATGGCCTGATATGCACATTACCCATGGTATAATAACAAAATGTGGGTGAATTGCATAGTGAAGTGGGTTGCCTGCCACATTCCCAATAGCCAGAAATGATTGTGATGTGTGTCATTTACTTTGTGAGTTGTGTGTAGTACAAGGAGGCCAACATAGCTGGAACTAGACTTAGGCATTCATTTTCGGACATAAGGTTGAATGAGCATCGTGGCATATTTAGTTACCAAACACCTGTACTGTCCCAGAAATGAAATCCAATGAAAGGGCTCCTCTGTATTAGTGCAATCCATCAAAAAAATTTTTTTTAAAAATGGTGATCTGGGCACAATACCGGATGGCAGGCTATTATAGCTCTTATAATACAAACATACATCCAGGGCTGCGTACACTAAAGGGTGAATTGATAACTGTATTGGAAAAATCAAGCCAAAATAGCTGAGCTGGATAAATTCTGCATTTCAGGCTATTTTGGCCTGATTTTTTTACCGCAGCTCACTCTCTAGTGAACAGACCCCACAGTATCCTGTTCACAGAGCATACCATATATATATATATTATTTTGGTGCTGCTAATTTGTGCCCAGTTCTAGTCTTTTTTCTCACCCTCCTATAGGTGGTATGGGTCTTCTTCAACCACAGGTCCTCTACCTGAGGCCTGGGAGTTTGAGGGTTCTGTGCAGGATCTTAGCTGTTCCTAGCACTGCGCTCTGATGGACAGAGTGCTCTGATGTCTGATGTCGTTCTTGGAATACCTTAGGTGTCACAGCCCCGAATGCTCATATCACTACTGGGACTTTGCATCCTTTCTTGTTCCTCTTCAGCCTTCACAGCCTTTCTTGTTCCTCTTTCAGGCCCTGGCACTTCTCCAGCTTCTCATACTCCTTCTTCCTGATGTTGAAGTCACTTGGCACCAAGTATATATATATATTTAAATTCTGTCATTAAATCTTCCTTTATATATTTGGGTGTGTGTTTATATAATATAGACATATAAGCTATATATATATATATATATATATATATATATATATATATATATATAAATAGCGCATATGTGTATATAAAAATAATTTAGAAAAAAATAACACACTTGCCTTGTTTCATACAAGATTTTCAGCTCACATTCTTATTTCATAACAACAAATAACGTAATTGTAAAGAAAAACATGCACATCCCACTTTAACCCCTACACAATCCGCAGCACACAGTTCTTCACTGTAATACAAAGTAAAAGACTGTTTTATCCTCTGGAATTCACTGTGTCACACACCAATTCTTACTCTACAGCCATGTGAACCTTTTTAAAAAAATAAAAAAAATTGTAAAGCATTTTGGTTTTTGGATTGTTTGCAAGATGTGTGTGGAAAAGCCACTTGCAATGACTCCACCTTTCCCACCCTCCTGTTAAAGCAAACACCACCAGATTTTTTAGCAGAGATAGCTATCTCCAGTCCTGGACTTCAATTACACCACAGACAATCCTACCAAGCAGACTATGTGGGTGGGGTTACGAAACAAGCACTGCAAAAACTTACCATGTTCCCAGCCTAGTTACTTTTGCTAAAGGTGTGCATGCATTTCATGGTTTAGCAGCCTAGATATATATCCCTGGAGAGCTGGCATTGTTAATATAGTTTACACAAACTTCCCTGGACAAAGGACTACTATATATGCTCTGTGTGGGAACTTCTGAACTGTAAGTAAACTGCATTCCTTGTTCATGAATACTGAAGTCCTTTTGTGGTTTAAAAAAAAAAAAAAATAAAAAAAAAAGTCATTATTTGTGCATTGTGATAATACAGAGCAGTGATGGTTAATTTCTGACATTCTGTGTACTACAACTCCCATAATGCTCAGCCCATTCTAAAGAGAGAGTTTAGGAGCTTTATTCACAGGGATGGGAAATTGTATCATTTTATATCCAAAATATAAGGAATACCTGAATTGGAGAATGTTTGTTTCTTACGTTTTGCCATTCCCTTTTTTTTTCATGAATACAACATTGATGCTGAGGTTTTGTCATTGTAATAGGCTTGTTATTACCTGTGCACGTCCTATTAAAGAGAAACCACCTTAACCAGTTTTTTTTTTTAAGTCGGTGTGCAGGTGTAGTTGTTGTCACGTGCGTTTGCTCAACCAATGATAATCACTGATTTTTAAAATAGAGGCTGCGTGTATACATTCTTTAATCCTAGGGGATTTTCACTTCTGAAACCCTCAAATGACTGATCTGTCATGTGAGCTGCAGCAAGCAGGCAGCTGGAAAATATGTATGCTTGGTGTATAGATAACATTACAAAATGAAGTCAATTATATGTCCTTGTAAATTCCTGAATGTTAATAGTGGTGTGTAGCAGATCTTTTTAATATACTTTTTTTTGTAGGTGCTCATAAAGTTATTGGTTAGTTTTTAATATTCCGGGGTTTCACATTTTCCAATGTATGTTTTACAGAGACCATAACTTTGAAGTGGGTTATTCGCATAAAGTGAACTGCAAAATTAAGCTATCTTGCTGCATAGTTGGGAGTAACCCAATTTAATATATAGCTAAGAGGTGGGAGGGAATTGTTATAAAATTAAACGTTTCATTGATATGTAGTAATAAATAATGTATTTAACAGACCCAATAGCTCTGTTGGAAACATTGGAAAGTTGGATAATTTTTCCAATGTCTATTAACCCCTTCGTGACCAGACTGTTTTTGGAATGTTGTGCGTTTGTGACCAAGGCTGTTTTAACCCCTTAAGGACAGAGCATTTGAAACATTTTTGTCCATTCTGGACAAAAGCTATTTTAACATTTCTGTGCTGTTTGTGTTTAGCTGTAATTTTCTTCTTTGTCATTTGCTGTACCCACACATATTATATATTATTTTTATCGGGCAAGAAGGGCTTTCTTTGGATGCCATCATTTTGATCATATCTTATAATATTATATAAAAAAAATAATAAAATATGGTAAAAAAAACAATACGAAACGCGTAAGGCGATCTATTCCCACTCTATGCCTTGCTGCCTTAATCCTCTGTATGTTTGATTACCTGCTAATAAATCATCACCTTATTATTTTCTGAACTGGGAGTGCAGACATAATTTTTTCCTTTTTTTCTCGCTACCCCGTTTCAACAACGAGATGGAGCACCCCTAACTACATGATTTATCATTCCGAAAGCATCATCTATCTTATCTGGAGTGGAGCCGGTGTTGGAGAGAGACTCTCCTGTCTTTCTCTTTTCCTTTTGGCACTTATCATACATGCCTGCACACAGATCACACAGATCTGTTGTGCAGGCATCGATTGGCTCCCCCTAGAGCATCGGAAGTGAAATACATTCACTTCCGATGCTCTTGCCATTAGAAGGGAAGCGCTGCCTGAACAGGCAGCGTTCCCTTCCACTGAACCGATGGGGTCGCTCAGGAGAGCGACCACCATCGGTTCTGGGGCAGCCGAAGGTGCTGCTAAGTGCCTCACTTGCGAGGCACTTTAGCAACACCGGAGGTGCTTAGGAAGCGAACGATCGTTCGCTTCTTAGGCACATGTGTGCAGCGGGCGCAGCCATTTTTAAATGGCTGCTACGATCACTCCAGGGAGTGATCGTAGCGCGCCCCTGCACTTTTTTGGGGTTTTGCACAATGCCTCTACCTAGCTGGTCGCTTTCTTTACTCTATTAAGTGCATGACGTGCCAGGCACGTCAGCTGTCGGCAAGTCCACGATTTGCCGTGACGTGCCTGGCACGTCATCTGTCGCCAAGGGGTTAACACTTCTGAGGTGTTTGTGTTTAGCTTTAATTTTCTTCTTTGTCGGTTGCTGTACCCACACATAATATACATAGTTTTTTTCGGGACAAGAAGGGCTTTCTTTTCATGACATTATTTTGTTCATATCATTTATTGTATTGTGAAAAAAATAGTAAAATATGGTTAAAATTAAAAAGATTTACCTACTACTGGGGGTGCTTTGTGGACTCCCCCTGTGGTGATGCACCGTGTTATTTGCAGTTATTACATATTATTTTTTGGTGTGCTTCTCTGATTGTCTGTTTTACATAAAATTAAAAAGAATAAACACTTTTCTTTGTAAATTATTTTACTAAGCTCCAAAATCGAATGAAAAAACCTGCTAAATAGATTCAACTATAGGTCCTGAGTTTTAGAAAATACCAAATGTTTTTTATTTTTTTTATTTTTTTTTTTATTTTGCATGTTTTAGGTTAATAAATACAAGTAGTATATAGCTGTTTCAAAACCATTTTTTTTTTTTAATTAGCGTTAGTGACACTGTAACACCGATATCGGACATGAATCGCTGAATAACCCCCCACATGTACACATTTTTATAAAGTAGACATCCCAGGGCATTCAACTTGGGGTAATTTGACACTTTTCACTCGTGGTCATTTTACCACCAATCTTTGACAAGTTTTGGCGTAGTAATTTTGTGTGTGTTTTATTTCCACACACTTTGAAACTTAGGTATGAATTTAAAGGGGCTTTTCTAGTTTATTGCCAAACAAAACCCCAATATATGTTCAGCAACTTCCCCTGAGTATAGCGGTACCCCACAAGTATAGGTTTGCTAGGTTTATGTGGCAGGTACAGGGCAAAATTTAGGATACGGTTATTGCAGCTTTAAAACGTGTATTTATTATGTAATGCTTGTGACTACATTTCCTATCATGCTCAGCCAGCCAAAAGCTACCGTAGCAGAATAGGAAATGTAGTCTATAGGAAGGACTGATTTTTGCTATCCTTGCTATCCTGCGGCTGCATGGGTCATATATCCAGCTGCTGCGGGCCCCTATCTACTGCTGGGGGCCAATGCAAAGCACTGGCCCCACTAGCAGTTTTTAAAAAAAAATATATATATATCCCTAGAGGACCACAGACAGACATAACATGTAATTGGTCCTCTACGGAATAACTTCTTATTTTTATACAATTTATTATTTTTAATTTTTATTTTTTTTACATTTTTTTTATTTGTATTTAACCCTAACCTTAACCCTATAGTTAGGGTAAGTACAAACCATAATTCTAACTCTAGGATTAGGGTTTTGATGAACTCTAACCCTAACCCAAGAGTTAGGATTAGCACAATAGAAAAAAATTAATTAAAAAAAACAACTTTTTTTTAAATTAAAAAAAAATATTTGGGGGTGCTGGTTGTTACTGGGGGGGGGGGGGGGGGTGCCAGGGGGAGACTTGACACACTATTTTTAGTCTCTCCCTGCCCCACGATCACCGTGGAGCAGGGAGAGACTATAGCTGTCAAAGCAGGCACCTGCATTAACATCCGGGCGCTGTGATTGGCTGTCACAGTGCCCGGATGTTTCCGGGGGGTCCTCAACCAACATGGCTGAAGTGTCTCGGTATCGAGACACTCAGCCATGTCTTTGTTTGCCAGCATGCATACCGCGATCAGACCTGCATGACGGTCCTGGACTGTCATCGGTCACGAAGGGATATTTCCCTATGACGGTCCAGGACCGTCATCGGTCGCGAAGGGGTTAACTGACATATATTCCTATAAATTCACACTGGAAGTACAATGGGGGGCACACACAAATAATTACAACTGCAAATGGTAAAAGGACTGCATGAAAAATAAAAAAATACCCTGGGTTGTCTACTTTTACAAAAAATGTCAGATGTGATTACAGATATCAGTGTCAGAATGTCACTACTGGTAATTCTGGAAAAAAAATGATTTAGAAATAGCAATGCGCTAGTTATCCTTATTCTTTTTAAGTTCCAAAAAAATGGAAAAAAAATATGTAAATATATGGGGTAATTTAGATTTAGCTGTAATTTACCAATATCATTTACCTTGTAAAATAGATTCAAACACCACAGAAATGTTATAACCGGCATTGTCCACCACATCAAAAACATTTAAGAAATTCCAGTCATGAAGGGGACTCTATGTCTGTTTAAATATAAGTATTATGTACTGTGGAGCTCTGATCAAGAGCAATGATATAATTTCTGGAAGTCTCAATGAAACTTGTAGACTGTCTTCTCGCGGAACTGTGACATGCAGCACGGATTAGTGTACAGCAAATTCTTCCCTGCTATTGTCAGCCTGCAGCTTGATTGATGTGGACACACACCAATGATACAGAGATGGAGCTTGACTTGTTCTCTATGCTCCGCCTTTGAATTGCAGCACCATAGTCTTTGCTTTTGGAAAATGAGTCAATAACCTTTTGAAAAGTGCACCATTTCAAAGGCAGATCCAATGAAGCAGAAGTGGCCAACTTCATACCTTCCAACTTTCCCCTGCGTCGAATCGGGATGACACCGGGCGGGGCTTGGGAGATCAGTGCTGTGCTGCATGCATGGTAGCATCGTCACTGAAGCTGCATGGTAGGCATCCCAGACACCGACGCATATGATCAGGACCGCAGGATTGTCGTCTTGAATCCAGCTATCCTGCCGAACTCTACCTCTGTCCTGCTTATCGCGACAAACCTGGACTGTCCTGCTGAAATTGGGACAGTTGGGGGGTTCTGCTGCTACCTCATTCTACATATGTGTATAGTTAAAAGGTCTGCTCAATAAATAGAGAATTTCAGGGAATTGAGATGGGAATATTCTCCCATTCAACTACATTAGAAGAATTTTTCCAACTTGGCTTCTTCTACATCAACACTGTGCCTGTGAATGAAAAACCCATGTAGAGGTTGTTGCAGATCTAATCTTTTACATGTGTATTTACTGTCTCTGATAAAGACCTTCCTGAGTAAAATAAAACACAAGTCTTCAGAGGCTATTTCAAAATAATAATGTGACATGTGCTGTGTTCAGACTGAAGCACAAACCTTGATCAACCAGTATAACTTGCAGCAGCCAAATGTACTCGGACTGCAGAATATATATGGCATTACATTTATTGGTTATTCATTTAGCATTTGCTTGCTCGTTGTGGTTAAACCTTTTTATTTTAATCTTACTTGAAGAAAAATATAAACTAATTTGTATTAAAGTTCATATTTGGAAGGGAAGGATCCTTTCCATATTATTTTCAATGCGAGAATGTGAATTTCCAGATTTATCAGGAAGGATGATTATTTCATACGGTTCATCTTTGCATGTGACAGTCCCGATTTCGGGGGTTCAGTCCCACGGAGATCTTTCTTTGTCCCACTTTTTCGGGACAATGTTAGAGTTCATTCTACCGTGCATGTGTGGTATCACTGACTCTATGACCTTCCAAGCACCGCCCCGCATCATTCCGATTTGCCAGGAGGAAAAGTTGGGAGGTATGTTTTAACAAGGAGAGCAAAGTATGGTTCATGACTAGGGAATCCATTACAAGCAAGACAGAAGGAGTAGTTTTCCGTCTTGTTAAAAAATCATTTTAGGATTTAATAAAATATTTAAGTATCTCTCACACTCATTCATTTGGACAAACTAATGACTAGATATGCGGTTCTAATGAACTAACTGTGCTAAGTTTAAAGAACAAATACAAACATTGGTAAAAGAGTGCAAAACTACATGTGTAAATTTACTAGCAGAAATTCCTTTTCATGTATGCGATTTCATTATTTACATAACAGAGAAAAACTAGGTAACAAGAATAATGGCACAGTATTACTATGAATAAAAAGAAATAAACTCCTTTTGGTGAAATAAGCAAAAACAGTGTTAAGGTGATACAGTCCCTTCATTCATTCAATGAGAATTGAAACTGTATATATTGTAACAAATTTATGTTGCAGTAAATCATCACAATTGTCAATTTAAAGACAGCTGTCTAATTTTTTTTTAATTATTACATAGATATTATAAAAGTGGTACTATCACTAATTCTGAGTATAAGTAAAACAGGAAAACTTTTTTTTTAAATAAATGTTTTAAGCAAATATCAGAAAATAACATACAGGTTAAATATTGCCTGAGGATTTAGCAAGACCAAACATTTACATTTTTATAAAGAAATGGCAAGGTTAAAAAACGACAAAGAGATAATGGTGTCATTTTGAAGGTCAGAAGGTCTCTTAGTAGATTAAGATGCTTTATAGTGTTGAAAGAAGTGAAGTAATGTAATTCATTCATAAATACAAGCAGAATAAAATGTGATTGTGTGCAATGACTCCTGGTTAAATGAGCTCAGTGTCACACAATGCCAGTACTCTGCAGATCCTGAATGTACCAAAGCTTTAAAGCCATTTTAAAATGGTCTCGACCTTCAGTTTTTTTTAATTTTTTTCCTTGTGAAGTCGATTGACTAATGCATATAATTAGTTACGCTTTTTTTTCTATTAGTTGAAAGCCAGTAATCTCTTGACTGGTAGTATCTGCCAGCAAGCAGAAGACGGACGCATGAGAAACGTTATACTGTATTAAAGGGACACTCCCACCAAAAAATGAAAAGGGCTTTTTCATTTTAGTTTGCATTGTTGATTTCAGATATGTCTTTTGTTTTTGTTATGTGAGTTTATTTTATGAAATATTTTACTAAATAAGTGAAATATAGTGTTTTTGGGTACCACACCCAGTGACTTTTCTCACTCTGGGGCTAGGGACACAGAATGCAGTCTAATTAAGAATTCTGATCACAAACTTGAATTCAATGGGAGGGTAATGTACTATTACATCACAAGGGGGCAGAGTTATGATACTGTTTGATCAGGTCAATCTCCTCTCTTTGTGTTGGAAGGCTGGTAAAAAAAAGTTTGTACACAGCCTCCTAGTCCTGCCAACTATTGATACACAGGAGCCAGTAAGACATTATAATGCAGGCTCTGGCCACAGCTGTAAAGTGAGACTTGCTGGAAGATTTTGGAGAATGTTGCATCATGGGTAACATTCTCAAAATGGATGCTGGAGACAGACATCTAATTTTATTTTTACTTTTATATGCAATTAATTCAAACATTGAGATAAAAAAAAAGTGGTATATGTCTTATATTTGTTTTTAGGTAATCTAGTTACATTTTATGTAAGTGGTAGTGTCCTTTTAATCCGAAGTTAGGGCTGGATTTCTATTATGTAAAGAATAATAATATCAGCTGTACTTAATTTTCCATAATTTTAACATAAAGATCATGCCGACCATATTTATTCTTAAAGACATATGTCTAAAAAATGGCCCTTTCTGATTTATCTCTCTAATCAATCTAATCTAGTAACTGTGTGTTCTAATCCGGTATCTGCTGGATGACTATCATTTGCCCAGATTTGCTGTTCAGTACATGGGGAGGTCAGTAACCATACTTGTAAACTTTCTTCAGTTGTGTCCTGGGACTGAATGAGGAAGTGCCTAAAGCCGGAAGGGTTACGCATCACTGTGTGACCCCCCCCCCCCCCCCCCCGGCCCGGATTGAGCTCCAGACTACCTGGTACAGATCCTGTGTCTCTGGATCTGATTTTCACATTGTCTGCATATCTCATTTAAACACACCTGTGCACAGTGTAAATATTTTGTGTAGTAACTTTTATGCTGAATAATAATATATTTGTTGGGGACATGAAACTAATGTGACTCCTCAAAGCAGATCACCGTGGCATTAGTCTCTGGGCACATCTTACTGTATATAAAAGTAGTTACAGGGCCCGCTAATATCCCCAAATCTCCACTGCTCAATTCACTATTACTATTTATCTAAAATAAGTGGTTTATTTAGGTATTTTTTTACTAGCTTATACTGCAATTTATTTTTTTATTCAAATACCCAAAGTTTGTGGCAAAATGGTTTAAAATGCAGTCTCTTATACCGACCAAAACTTTTTCTCAGTTTACTATTGATCAGTTCACTGTAGCGTTCCAACTTTGGAATCTATCTCATGAATATTGTTCGATTCAAAAGAAAACTTGAAACTATAGCAAGTAGAACATATTGATGCTAATTAAGAATTCACATTTCAACCTGACTTTAAAAAAAAAAAGTTTTGGCAGGTTTGCAAAGTCAATATTGTAGTAATAAATGCAGAGTAGCCAGATAAATTGGGGACTGTTTTGTTCTATCTCTCTCTTTATCAAGTATCATGGCTTATTGGTGACCTCTAGAGGCAGTATAGCAACAGAGTGATGGAAGTGAACATTGTTCACTTCCTGCCATTCCAAGATGGCGCCTGCTTTCACACCGTGGATCAATCGCTGGTCACCTGGACACCGGATTTTGCTGTTGCTTAATGCTTCGATATAGAGTGAGTGGTGGATGCCATGTTTAATTGCATCCACCGCTCATTTTAAACACATGACGTTCCATGCCGGCACTTTGCCCGGCATGGAACGCCTATGGCAACATCGAACGTCAGTTGGTCCTTAAGGGGTTAAAGGGACCTGTCTCCTAAATATTTGTTTATAGTGTAAATGAGGAAAATTTAAAAAAAAAAAAAATTCAAAATGATCTATACATTGTTTTAGCAGAAATTCAAGTAAATGAATAAACTAAGAGAAAACCAGGTGTTAAAAGTTTCTGGGGTTGTCTCCTGTCTCTGACATCACATGTGGCTCAATATGTAAATGAACTACATTTTCATTGGGAAATATACAATATACACCAGGTGGTGTCAGAGTAAGAAGATACCCCTGATAGCTTTAAAACCTACCTGTTTCTTAATCTATTCTTGTGCATACAAAATTGCCAAAATAACATGTAGATCCATGTTGGTAATTTTTTAAATTACTCTATTCACAAAGTCACAAATAAACAGTATTTAGGTCGCGGTGTCACTTTAATTTCCAGTAATTTATTTTTTTTTACTACATTGGAAGCAAAATAAATTTAGTAGTCTTAAGATTTGTAAGAAAACCTAGAAGATAAAATATATGATTTGTAATGTTTGGATTCGTCAGAAAAAAACACCAACATTTAAATAAATGTACAATTAATTTCCTAAATAGATTGTTTTATCTTAACACTCGACATAAGTTACTAACTTGGTGACTGCATTTAATTATAGCCATATTATCTGTTAAACAGTTGATTGATATAACACAATTAACTGAAGCTGATACTCTATAATTAATTAGCCGGTTTATCAAGTATGAAAGCTTGTCTTATCGTATTAAACCAATGTGATTAGCACTAGAGAAATCTATGATTATTTTGAAGGGACATGCAACATAATATTCTTTCAGTGGATCTAAACCAATTTAAGCTAGAGGGGCAGGGGACAGAAAATGGAACACTATCATTTATAACAATAAACAAAAGTAACAATTAAAAGGATCAGAAAATCAGAGGCTACACATGGCATATCAGAAAATCATGCATGCACCTATGTATCAAATAAAAAAAAAATTTAAATATACATTGCGTTGAACTTTTTCACCCTTGTTTCCTTACAAGAAGCAATTGTTTAAAAAAAAAAAAAAAAGTGTACTTTCTCCATAGTAAACCCAATGTCCAAACTTGTATCATTATCGGTAGATGCAGATTTACTCTCAGCTCTGCCTCTCAGCAGAGACAGAGATGATCAGGATCTCGGCCAATGCTTACAGTGACAGCCCAGCCAATCAATGTGTCTGTCTGGGTTTTGCCAGGTGTGATTGGTCTCTCTCAACTAGTGCAGTAAAAGACAGTCTCTGACCAGAACTGAGAGGACAAGCTGTCATGTACCATTAAAAGTGCATGCATCTTTATTCTCATACTAGGGACACTAAACATTTTATTTGTGTTGACACGTTTAGTTTATTTTAGAGGGACCGTCTAATCCCCAAATTCACTTTGGTGTAAGACAAAGACTACTGCTTCTATATACCATAGGCTTGTTACTAGTATGATTTGATGCAGGCCTTCTGCATAATTTCTGCAATTTTTTTAAAGATTTGACTCAAGCCCTCCCCCAGTGATTACTCTGGATGTATACTATAGGTGCTGCAGTGCTGATTATATAGACACTGAGCATATACAGTTTTGTTTCATTTAGTCACTTCCTGTGCTGCTGGATTAGAATGCATTGTGTGGAATGGGATAATCTTGTACATAGTAGGATCTCTTAACAATGCAACAGATTGTCTGATGACATCACTAGAGAGACAGGAAATGTAATTAATTTGAATGAAATTCTTCTCATTGGTTCCTGGAGCAAAAACAATGTAAAAAGTATAAAGGAAATTTACTTTTACTCAGTTAGTGTGGGCAGTCCTGGTTTCTTGCAGACTGCTGTCATTTCACAAATTCATCTAACTGTAAGTTTTATATATTTTAAGCAGTAAAACATGCAGTTTAAAGTACTGTATGTGCTCGAATATAAGACAAGTTTTTTTCCCTTTAACCCCTTGCCGACAAAGGACGTGCCAGGCACCTCCTGGGAGAATCTCCCTTAATGACAAAGGACGTGCCTGGCACGTCCTGCAGTGAATGAAGCGGTTTTCGCGATCAACGATCGCGATAACGGCTTTAACAGTGCTGGTCTATTGCCTCGACATCGAGGCAATAGCCAGCACCGATATTTCTATTTTGGGACCCCCACGATCGCCCCACGGAGCGATCGTGGGGAGCCATATTGACGGAGCATGCTGCCGGTCTGAGCTTTGGAAGTGAAAGTATCTTCACTTCCGTCGCTCTGAATATGCTACTTGACTACCCTAGTCAGTGGTAGTTTAGTAGCATTGCAATGGAAAATAATTAAAATACATATTTAATTAAATAAAAACAGGTTATTTAGCTATATTAGCCTATAGGGTTAAAATTAAATATTTTTTAGCATAAGGGATAGGGTTAAAATTAAATTAAAGTTAAAAAATATTAAGGGATATAATAAGGATTAGAGTTGGGGTTAAATTTAGTGTTAGGGTTAAATTTTGGGTTCGGGTTGGGGTCAAAAGATCAATATAGGAAAAAAACAAAAAACACTTTTTTTGGTTTTTGCCCCATAACTCGCAAAAAAATACCGAAAAATATGGAAACATGCATATTTTTGAACTCGGGACAACATTTAGAAACTATTTAGACGGGGTCTTTTTTAATGATTTTATTTGTGTAAATTATATTTTAGGTCAAAGTTAGAAAAAGTGGGTTTTTTAAAATTTTTCATCATATTTTATGATTTTTTTTGTAGTAAATTATAAGATATGATGAACATAATGGTATCTAATGAAAGCCCTTCTTATGACGATAAAAACAACATATAATTTGTGTGGGTACTGTATGTGAGAAAGAAAAAAATTACAGCTAAACACAAACACCCTAGAAATGTCAAAACAGTCATTGTCACCAAGGGAAAGTCAAGGTGAAAATGTCTTGTCACTAAGGGGTTAAGGGAGTTGCAAGCAAATAGATTAAAGACTAAAATCTGTTTTTAAAAGTCCACAATTCGGATATGAATGCTGTGTTACCTTTGTATTAACCGTGTACGTCTGATGCCTCCGATACCAAAAAAATAAAATCCACATTTACTCAAACGAAATCCTGAATTCATAGCTGTTTGCAACCTATTTCTAGGATAATGTGGAGAAAACTCAAGCATACATGGAGAATTGTTGTTTTCTTACTTTTTTTTAAGCTTTTTTAATAGCATTGTATATTGCTTCAGGATATCAAAACATTTGAAGAGCGACTGTAAGTAACAATAGATCAGTACAAACATAAAGACTAGATTGAGACAATTAACCTTTTTAAAATGTCCGTTAAGGCACTCTCTTGATGTCATTGCAGGCAAGCGTTACTTTGAATCAATAAAGAATACTGCTTAATAATAAAATGGACAAACTAATACTATTGTTTAAGGAAGAAAGGGTCATTGCACAATGATGGCTGTAATTTATCTAATCATTTTTTGTTTGCAAATACTTTACAACTTGAAGTGCATTAGACTGAAAGTCCTTCCAAAATGGGTTGAATTACAGGTGGACAGATTTAATACCCCGCTGTACTAATGAAGGTCATGTCGTAATGCAAAGGAGCCACAGTCTTCCATTCCATTTTCAATTAACACGTTGTGTGTTCGAAAGTGATAGATGAACATCTTTGAAATGTTTTCATTTTTTTTTATTTATGAGCTGAAAATTGGCTGTTACAAGAACAAAACAAAAAAATTGGTGTAATCTTGCGCATGTTACATGCACGCTAACTGAAGTGACACTTGTTCCTGTGTCCTGTGGTGCTCCCTTTAACATTTTTTAAATGTATTTTTATTCACTTACTATGCTGAATCACCTTCTAAACTGTCCAACTGATGGTCCGCGTGCCTGATGGGGTTCTCAAGGTTTTTTGTATTTTGTTTCCCTCTCAGTCCATAACCTGGCTAAACATATAAAAATTAAATGTGTCGGCAGATAAGAACCATTCAGCGCATCTAGTGTAATTTATGCCCATTTATTAAGTAGTGCTTATGGGAAGTCAGGCACTTATTGTGGATAAGAAGTTCTGGTTCGCAATCTCCCTTCCAGTTAATCCCGATGGGGTTGAGGTAAGCATGACTGTGCGAGCCAGTCAAGTTCCTTCACACCACACCCATCCAATCATGTGTTTATTGACCTTGCTTTGTCCACTGGGGCACAGTATGCTAGAATAGAAAATGGCCTTCCCCACAAAGTCGGAAGAATGGCATTGTCCAACATATCTTGGTATGCTGAAGCATCAAGATTTCACTTCACTGGAAGTAAGAGGCCTAGCCTAACTCCTGGAAAAACAGCCCCCTAGTATTATTTCTCCTCCACTAAAGGAGGAGTCACAATGCAGTCCAAAAAGTGTAGGCACCACAGAACACGTTTCCACTGCTGCAGAGTCCAGTGGACCATTGGTGAATTTGACGCAAACACTTGGTGACCCCACTCTGTGAAGTTGCGTGGTCATCCGCTTAGTTGATGCTGTCCCTAAACGCTTCCACTGGTGTAATATCACTTATAGTTGACTGTGGAATATCTGGCAGGGATGACATTTCACTAACTGACTTATTGCAAAGGTGGCATCCTATCACAGTACCACGACTGAATTCACTGAGCTCTTCAGAACAGCCAGTTGTTTTCACAAATGTGTGCAAATGCAGACTGCATGGATGGGTGATTGATTGTATACACATGTGACAATGGGTCTGATTATAACACCTGAATTCAATAATTAAGATGTGTGTCCCAATACTTTTGTCCATATAGTGTACCTGTCAAGGATGTTGTTTAGTTGCTTTCACATATTAGATGTTGTTGGCTCCTCGTTGTCTGGTTGCAGCTTGCTGTTAAAGGGTTAATTGGGAGGAGGTTTAATTGCACCTCTTCCAACACATTAAAAAGGTTTTGGTAGCAGTATAAACTGCTTTGTGTGCCCACTAGATAGGAGGTGAGGTTCTCACCCTATTGAGAGTGTGCCTTGATGTGGCGGGTGAGCTTAATTATGCTTTGGCCAATTCATATAACCAAAACCTCTCATTTATATTATGTTTATATATTTGTTGCCAACTTTATTAGGGTGAGAAGAAGCGCAGACAGTTTTTTTTTTTTTTTATATTTGATAATGGTTAGTTGTATATAAGCAGTCCTCCCCTCTCTTCCTCCTGTAAGGTTGTTTGGTGTGAACATTTCCTCCGAGCTTGCTGGTGGTTGGCATTGGTGGTTGGAGAGGTGACATGTTGAATTAAAGTGGTGAAGGAATGTGGTGTGGCAAGAACAGAATTGTTGTACCACATTTTAATGCCATTAATTACCATATAATTAATACCAACAAACTAAAACCAACATGTGTATTATTCATTCAGTGCAGAACATGTGAAATCTATCACATATTATGTCACTTACATTAAATAACATATTAACCCCTTGACGACAAAGGACGTGCCAGGCACGTCCTGGGAGAAACTCCCTTAACGACAAAGGACGTGCCTGGCACGTCCTGCAGTGAATGAAGCGGTTTTCGCGATCAACGATCACGAAAACCGCTTTAACAAAAACTGCTGGTCTATTGCTGCTCCGTCAATATGGCTAAGCCCTCTGCCAGTCTGAGCTTCGAAAGTGGAAGTAACTTCACTTCCGTCGCTCTGAATATGCTACTTGACTACCCCTAGTGGTAGTTTAGTAGCATTGCAATGGAAAATATTTAATTAATTAAAAACAGGTTATTTAGCTATATTAGCCTATAGGGTTAAAATTAAATATTTTTTAGCATAAGGGATAGGGTTACAATTAAATTAAAGTTAAAAAATATTAAGGGATATAATAAGGATTAGAGTTGGGGTTAAATTTAGTGTTAGGGTTAAATTTTGGGTTCGGGTTGGGGTCAAAAGATCAAAATAGGAAAAAAGCACTATTTTTGGTTTTTGCCCCATAACTCGCAAAAAAATACCGAAAAATATGGAAACATGCATATTTTTGAACTCGGGAGAACATTTAGAAACTATTTAGACGGGGTCTTTTTTAATGATTTTATTTGTGTAAATTATATTTTAGGTCAAAGTTAGAAAAAGTTTTTTTTTTTACATTTTTCATCATATTTTATGATTTTTTTTGTAGTAAATTATAAGATATGATGAACATAATGGTATCTAATGAAAGCCCTTCTTATGACGATAAAAACAACATATAATTTGTGTGGGTACTGTATGTGAGAAAGAAAACACAAACACCCTAGAAATGTCAAAACAGCCATTGTCACCAAGGGAAAGTCAAAGTGAAAATGTCTTGTCACTAAGGGGTTAAACAGTACTGCAACTTATCTTCAGCTGTGTAAATAAATAAACAATCAGTGTATAACTTACAAACAATTGTTTTGTTTTGTATGTGTGTTTGTTTTCTGCTTAAAAGCAGCCTCGATACTGATGTGACTATACAAATATTAAACAGTGCTTAGATTATTTTTTCTATTTTACATTTACCACCAAAGTAAAATCCTGCTTCTGCTGTATTCTACAATATGCTTTTTAAAAAAATTGGAAAATGTAATGCAAATCATTATACTTTTCTGCAAACATTTTAATGATCACATCTGAAAACCTATATACACAACATATCTAACTGGCCAATCTTTGGAACATATACTGTGACTGTAGAGCAGCGGTGGCGAACCTATGGCACATGTGCTACAACTGGCACGCCGAGTCCTCAGTTGTGGCACTCGGACAGTTTTACCCCTCACCACTTGTCTGCTCAGTCCAATTTCTGGAGAGGAGCAGTCAGAAGAGGGCAAAAGACCCGCGCCGCCAGTCATCACTAGTTCTCCTGATAATTTGGCGCATGCGCGCTATGTGGAGAAGCAGGTAAAAGCATTCAATGCAATTAAGGGTGTGTGTGTGTGTGTGTGTGTGTTTGTGTAAGAATGTGTGTGTGTGTGTGTGTTAGTGTATGTATGTAAGTGTGTGTATGCGGTGTTGGCACTTTGAGGTCGGCTAATTGGTTTCATGCCACAAATTGGCCACTCAGACCATTGAAAATGATCTATACATTGTGGATGCAAAATTGCAAACAAATGCTTAAATCATTTGAAAAATGTGTTTTAAATGTGTCTGTAGAGTCTTCTGTTTTCTGACATCCCCTGTGGCTTAATATGCAAATTACACATTGAAAACCAGTTCACTTGCATACTAAACAAAAGACTCTACAGACACATTTAAAACATATTCTTAAACTAAATTAGACATTTGCTTGCAATTTTGCTTACACAATATATAGATTGTTTTCAATCAGTTTAAATTCTCTGCATTCACAGTAGAAGAAATGTTTAGGTGATACATTCCCTTTTAATTTATTCTCCGCGATCTCTCTTCCTTTTGTTATCTTCTCGATACTTTGCTGGGTGCCTTCTTTATAACTATCCCCTATGTGTATTACATTTGCATGTGATATCTCAAATTTAGATCATCATATTCTGGCACACTTTGCATAGAACACATTCGTCATTGTAGCTGTTTGTATGCATGTCATGCCACAAGATGATAATTTATACAGGCAGACAGCATAGACCTTTTAAATCGCATCCTCCCATAATCTGTGCATCTGCTTGCAATCCTGCTAAATCAATGTAAATCATTTATTTTTTTTTTTAAATATTCTACGTTCACAGTGCAAACAATTTACGAAGATAAGTCTCTATCAGTTGAAGCCCCACAAGACTTGCTAGAAATTTTATGTGCGCATATACAAAATGACTTGCTGTATCATTTAGGATGTTGTCTGAATGAATGTTACATCTTATTATAGAACTGTATTGAACAGACTTTAAATTAATGCATGCTATTTATCCATGAAATGAAAAATCAATAGAAAGTAAACAGAGGTATGGCTATACCTTAGAATGTACCGTATATACTCAAGTATAAGCCGACCCGAATATAAGCCGAGGCACCTAATTTTACCACAAAGAACTGGGAAAAAATATTGACTCGAGTATAAGCCTAGGGTGGGAAAAGAGGTAGCTACTGGTAAATATTGCCCCCAATATGTCATTTAATATGCCAGGATATTGCCCCCAATATGCAATTTTTAATATGCCAGGATATTGCCCCCAATATGCCATTTAATATGCCAGGATTTTGCCCCCAATATGCCATTTTAATATTCCAGGATATTGCCCACAATATGCCATTTAATATGCCAGGATTTTGCCCCAAATATGCCATTTTAATATACCAAGATATTGCCCCCAATATGCCATTTAATATGCCAGGATTTTGCCCCCAATATGCCATTTAATATGCCAGGATTTTGCCCCCAATATGCCATTTTAATATGCCAGGATATTGCCCCCAATATACCATTTTAATATGCCAGGATATTGCCGCTTAGTATGCTCGCTATGCCACCCTCCTCCCCCCCTTCCCCAGACCCCAGTACTTACCTCTTTGCTGCTCCGTCTCCCGGTGCTCTGAAGATCCGTGGCTGTGAGGGAAGCGTTGTGAGCTCCCCTCCAGCCGCGCGGATCAAAAAAGTTTGTTTAAAAAAAAAACACACTTTGTTCACCGCGCGGCTGGAGGGGAGAGCACAACGCTTCCCTCACAGCCACGGACCTTCAGAGCACCGGGAGACGGAGTAGGAACGAGGTAAGTTTTTTAGATTTTTTTTTTCCCCCCCCCCCAGACACCGACTCGAGTATATACGGTATATCCATTCCCACATCTATATGTCAAGATGGAATCTAATACCAAATAATACTATTTCTTCGGATATGCTCTTTTAAGAAGATAATAATATTAAAAAAAGAACAGTATCTAAACATTGTTCAGTCACCAGCTCTTGGACATGCACTGTATGTGTCTAACAATCATCTTACATACTCACATATTTAGTGTTGGGATCCCCCAGTATTGGAGTACTTGGTCGCAGTGGTGGGCTAAGCATGATCTGGTCAAATAAAGTGATTTATTTCAAATCACAAATTTCAATATTTTTCATCCAAGACAGGTGTTTTTATGTTGTTTTTAGAAAAACCTTATTTTTAAGATTCAACCTGTTTTCTGGGTGCGCTGATCCCATTATTTATTGCCAACCATCTTCTATTATCTATTAACAATTTCTGTTTAAAACCTCTGTAAAATGAAACCGAGAGCGGACTATATCAAGATTTTAAAACCTTTTTTAGCATCAAAGACAAAACCTCACAATTACCGTGTGCTGGACTCCCTCATCTTTGTTTACTATTGAGAAGGCGTGGGTGGTGCCTTGTCCGAGCACCCCACTTTGCAAAGTGCGACTCGATTATTGTGTTTCTTAAATCTAAACCCAAGCATTTTTCAAGTTCTTCAAAGATCTCTTCCTCATACTTTTCTAAAATTGGACCTCTGTTGCTGGAAATATATTTTAGACTATGCCTAAAGTTAAATGTCATAAAAAAGTTGAGTTGTTACTTTTCAAGCAGGTTAGATATATTTGGCATTCTATGTTAGCTGGCTTGAAATGGGATCCATAAGTAAGCACTTATTTCTCCACAATAATATGTTGCACAAACTATGCACAGTCAAATATTTTAACTTCTTTTGCATTTTCAGTATGTAGGGTTGCCACTTTTACCTTCAGAAAAGCCTTGCTATTGTCTCCTAGGGTTGCCACACTTTCTAAAAAAAATAATGGCCATTCTACTGCCTCCATAGACTTAACATTGGCCTCAAGACAATTTTTTACCGGCTTTCCAGTAAAATACCGGCCTGGTGGCAAACCTATCCCTTTTGTAATGCTAAATAATTTCTATTAGATCATCAATCTGAGAGAAAATCCTAATACCCTGATCGCTAAAGTTCCTTGTAGCACATTGAGAATTGTATTCAACTTCCAACTGAGATCTAAATGATCTGAAGCAATCAACATAAACTGGGACTTGGCACAATTTAATTTATATTTCAATAAAATATGATATATTATATTTTCTTTTAAAGAAGAAATTGGATCAGTAAATGTCATCAGTGTACGATCTTTTTATATAATTATTTTTATTTCACAATTTTTTTTTATATTTGAAGCAACGTGCTCTATTCAGGTAGTAGAAAGTAAAGGAGCCAAAGGGCAACATTGCCAGGTGACAAAAACAATAAAACGTATTCATGGTCCTAATATCCATCCTTCCAGACCAAATTTGATCATGACTCAATATATACAGTATTTGCTCGAATATAAGACAACCCCGATTTTAAGACGATCCCCCAAACTTTGGATATTCCTTTTAGGGAAAAAAATAAAAGCATGAATATAAGACTGCATTTCTTGTTTTTATTTCCTTTTATGTGACAATGCTCCAGCTCCCCCATCCCTCCCAGACTTGCCCAATTCTGCCTCTCCACCCCTCCCTCCTCCAGACTTGCCCAATGATGGCTCTACCCCCTCCCTCCCCTGGATCCCAGTCTTATAGTCAGACCTCAATTTGAGGTCTGATTATAAGATGAACCTCGAATATAAGATTAGGGGTCCTTTTCAGAGCATTTGCTGTGAAAAAAAACCTAGTCTTATATTCGAGCAAATACGTAGGTATTTTGTTTTTCTGCATCCAAGGCAATATGCAGCATGGGACACCTTATGACTTTAGCTGCTTCTATTAACTATTTCATGACCCTCATATATTCTGTGTTGTCATGTGGTTCTTTGACTTGAAAACCTAAATATGGCATTTAACTTCCAGGGTAAAAATCCACTGTGTGCTATTCCTAGCAATAGTCAGTGGCCAGTAAATGCTGTTTCTGGGTCCCTTGCTACCAAGGCAAACCTAGAAACAACAGAGACCTGAACTCCGAAGCATGTGATCTGTGATAGCCAATCACAGAAATCACCCGTGTTTAGCTGTCAACGCTATTGCCTGGTTATAACAATACTGACTGTTCTCAATACTATAATGATCGGATTGGTGAAAAAAATGGGTTTGCTACTTTTACTTATTGTCTTATAAGTTTCAAATATCATAAAAAATAAAAGTTAAAGCATGGGGTACTCCAAAACTCAGGACAAATATTTATATGTATTTTGCAATTGTTTTTCCTTAACTGTTATAGATGAGTGATAGATGTATTTCAAGGAAAAGTTGGGAAAGTATTTTGTTTCTAAATTCCCACCATATTTTTTCTGGGTAGTAAATTGTGGCAATGGTGGGATGGGAGGGAAATTGGTGGGATGGGAGAGAGATCTGTTACTGACTGAACCACTACAGAAATCATACAGTGATTGGCAGGCCACTAGGAAGGCCGCACACTGTGCAAACCTACAAGAACAACATTTTAAACTTATATATCGGTGGTACCTGGTACCCACACGCCTATTTAAGTTTCACCATTTACCAGATGATCTATGCTGGAGGGGCTGTGGTGCCCAGGCGTCCCAGATCCATATATGGTGGGAGTGCCCAAGTCTAGTGGAACTAAAGGGGCAAGTAACCAACAAATGTCAGGAGATCTTTGGGTTGCCCCTACAGTTACTGCCCCAAACCTTCCTGTTCCACTGGGCTATTCCTTACAGAGATAAATATAGTAGTATTCTTTTTATGAATATCCTAATGGCGACAAAAATCTGCCTCGCCAGATACTGGCGAAGATCAGAAATACCATCCTGGTTAAAAGTAGAAAGGCAAATTGGAAATCAGGCCGGAAAATATATTTGTATAGGAGAGATAAAGCATCCCGAGAGCAGTATCTTAAGATCTGGGCCAATTGGAAAGACTCGTGGGGGACCCTGTGATGTGGGAAATGACATGATGTCCGGGGGGGGGGGGGGGGGTGAAGGTTGTACGGATGAATGTGATTATGCTGTTCTAAAGTAGTATTGGTGGTATGAATACTTGGGGATAAGTACGGAATGCGGGTCAGGTGGATAAAACCAGAGGATACCTTCTGCATGGAGGTCTGCTAAGCCCTATTATGTGACATGGACTACAATGGTCCTCCCAAATGGAATTTAAACAATAGGCGATGCCACAGAAATAGGTGATGGCAAACCTATGCTGTTATTATATAATATAAAAGATTCGGGACAGTCAGATGCCTAAATTGAATTGATCTAGTATCTACCACAGCGATATGAACGATTTGAAGTAACATAGTAACATAGTAACATAGTAACATAGTAATTTAGGTTGAAAAAAGACACAAGTCCATCAAGTTCAACCCTTCTACCTATCATTACAGCTTTTGATCCAAAAGAAGGCAAAAAACCCCTAAGGAAGCTATTTCGAATTTTGCCTCCTGGGGGAAAAAATTCCTTCTTGACTCCAAGAGGCAATCAGATTTCTCCTTGGATCAATAAGCTCTTTTATTAATGCTTATTCTATTATTAATAGCCCTGTATGTTCTGCTTTCCTAAAAAAACATCCAAACCATTTTTAAATGCATCTATTGTGGTTGCTAGCACTACCTCTCTTGGCAGTGAGTTCCATAACTTTATTGTCCTAACCGTAAAGAATCCCTTCCTTTGCTGTCTATGAAATCTTTGCTCTTCCAGTCTGAGGGGGTGACCTCTTGTTCTTTGTACCTTTCTGTTAATGAACAGGTCACTGGAGAGCTCTTTATATTGGCCCTGCAAATATTTATATAATGTTATCATATCCCCTCTGAGACGCCTTTTTTCTAACGTATATAAATTCAATTTTTTAAGTCTCTCTTCATAACTAAGATCCTCCAAACCCCTTATTAATTTTGTAGCTCTCCTTTGCACTTTTTCTAGTTCCTTAATATCCTTTTTAAGGACTGGTGCCCAGAACTGTACTGCATATTCAAGGTGAGGTCTTACCATTGATTTGTAAAGAGGCAAGATGATATCCTCCTCCCGTGAATCTATACCTCGTTTTATACATGCCAATATCTTATTGGCCCTTGCAGCTGCTGACTGGCATTGGGCACTGTTGCCAAGTTTGTTGTCTATAATTATTCCTAAATCCTTTTCATTAGTAGTTTTTCCCAGGGAAAAACCATTTAACGTATATGTTGCTTTGTTATTATTTTTCCCATAATGCATAACTTTACATTTGTCTATATTGAACCTCATTTGCCACTTTACTGCCCAGTCCCCCACTCTGTCCAAATCTTCCTGTAAAGAAAAAACATCAAGATTAGTCTTTATTGCCTTACCTAATTTAGTGTCGTCCGCAAACACGGAGACATGGCTCTCAGCACAATGTGGCAGATCATTAATAAACAAATTAAAAAGAAGAGGGCCCAAAACAGACCCCTGAGGTACTCCGCTTAATACCCTTGTCCAATTTGAGAATTTTCCATTTACAACAACCCTTTGTGTTCTATCTTTTAGCCAATTTTCAATCCACATACACACATTTGCCCCCAAACCTACTTCTCTCAATTTGTAGAGTAACCTTTTGTGTGGAACTGTATCAAATGCTTTCGCAAAATCCAAATAGATCACATCAACTGCCACACCTAGATCTATATTTTTACTGACTTCTTCATAGAATGTTATTAAGTTTGTTTGACAAGACCTGTCTTTCACAAAACCATGTTGACTTTTACTAATTATATTCTGGTTCAAGATGTATTCTTGAGTGTATACCTTTAGCAATCCTTCAAATAGTTTCCCCACTACAGATGTCAAGCTCACTGGCCTATAATTACCTGGCAGAGATTTTGATCCCTTTTTAAATATTGGAATGACATCCGCCTTTCGCCAGTCTGTTGGCACTGTACCTGAACTGAATGAATCCCTAAAGATCATGAATAGTGGTCTGGCCAGAATTATGCTTAACTCTCTAAGTACCCTTGGGTGTATACCATCTGGTCCTGGGGCCTTGTCTAACTTAACAGAGTGTAATTGCTTAAGCACTTTTTCCTGTGTCAGCCAATCCCATGTTTGCGGCGAATGTCCCATAACTTCCTGTAGCAGGGGCTCGTCCATCTGCTCTTCCTTAGTATAAACAGAAGAAAAAAAAGTATTTAAAATGTCTGCTTTCTCTCTGTCCTCACTTACCAAATTTCCCATTTGGGATAACAAGGGCCCAACCTTGTAACACTGTAAATAATAGCTATGTTGTTTTATTGATAATATTTTCACCTTTTTGAAGAAACAGAATGTATAGATATATTTTCGTACTCCTGTATGTTTTGTACTACTTATTTTGCAAATTATAATACATTGTAAAATCCATCGGTAAATAAGACCGTATCTGTTCATAGAATTAAGGTCTCCTCGGGTTATCTATGTATTATACCATGGGTGATTACCAGAGGGTTATCACAATGATTAGGGATTCAAATGTTCAAGACAACCGCTCATAGGATTTAATCTTTTCCTGATCCAGAGGATCTATGAGGCTATATTTTGCTTAATGTTACAGAGGGATTTATCTGTTACGTGAAAGGGGGGGATGTATGTTCCCTTTTTTTTTTTTTTAATATTTTTAACTATTCTTCTCTTTTCCCTTTTATCTTCCTATTCTCTCTCCCTCACCCTCTATCCCAATTTCCCCAATCATCTCTTTCTCCCTCCCCTTCCCTTCCTTGGAGAGATACTAAGTGCATGATCTAAATTATCTGTATCTCAAATGCAACATTCAGTCTCCATTCAATCTTTGGACTTGCCCTCTTGTGCTCACTCCGATCCATCTCAAAGTAAAGGTGCTAGTGAATCAGTTAGAAAAGAGGACACAATGCTCCCACAGAGCCCAAATTTTCTCAAATTCATTAAGTGTTCCATTTCTTCCATAGGATCCCGTCTCCATTGTGTGCTGAAATCTAATCTGTTTTATGATTTCCCTCCAAACTGTTTCTACTACCGGCTTCCATTGTCTTGCTATTGGGTTTTTTTTTTTTTTTTGCTGCCATGGCTATGTATATCATTAAGATTGTTTTGGATTCTTGTAAGGTTTGGAAGACCTGGATGTAACAAAAACATCTGGGGTAAGACAATGACCTGACATTTGAAAAGCTTGGCTAGGAGATCCTGTACTAAGAGTTTCATTTTATCTAAGGCCTTACAATGCCACCAGATGTGTTGGAGTATTCCAATATCCAATGAGCAGCGCCAACATCTGTCTGAATTTGTATTATTGATATTATAAAGTCTATTCGGGGTGAGGTACCAACATTTAGTGACCTTAATTTGTATTTCTATCAAGTTAATCGAGTGGAAACTTTGTCTTGTTATTGCAAAGGCCCTAGTCCAATCCTCTATAGAGTGGGATGAGTTCAAATAAGATTCCCATCGACGGGTAGGGGGATCTTTCTCCTCATGATTTAAGGTTTGTCAAAGTTTAGAATTTTTGGAGATTTGCTTTAGCTTTTTGTGAGTTCCCAAGCAGTTTTCTGTTTAAATGATGAGACCTTCTTTGAGGAAATGAAATTCGTAACTCTTAGATATGTATATGTTTTACTATAAGATAAGTTATACAATTCTCTCAGTTGCTGGATGGACATTATAATGTCTTGATTTATTATATTTTCTAGATGTACAATTCCCTGTTGTTGTCCCCTATTTAAGTTAATGTCTGCATACAATAGAACATACAACAGAATGTTGTATCACCTCAATTGGGGTTGAGAGTAGTAGGGAATCTCCCATCTTAATTTTTTTTTTTTTACAGTAATGAGGGTGTCGCGTATAAGTGGGTTAGAATGTTTATTTCTAAAAAATGTTTTTGCATCTGGATGGGCCCAAACAAAGAAAAGGGATTCCAGTCTTTAATTTCTGTGTGTTCTATCTGGAACCATATCAGGGAATTATTCCATTTCCTGTCCCATGCATAAAAAAATTGGTTAACATCGCATACGCATGTACATTTGTGATGTTTGTAAAAGAGACTCCTCCCTTAGTGGTCTTTTTCTTTAAGATGGAATGATTTACTCTTTTTGTTTCGCCAGATATAGTCGCCCAGGAGCCTCTGTATTTGGATTAACGTTTTTAATTGAACTCTGTGTGATCAGCCTGAATAGATACAGTGCCTTTGGAAGTATGTAGGCATTGATAATGTTTATTTGACCGAACCAGGAAATCTCCAGGCCTTTCCATTTATTCAATTTATTTATAATGTCTGTAATTAGGGACTTGTAGTTAGAGCTTATCGTCCCACTTAGGTCGTTGGCAATCTTTATTCCCAGGGAGTCTACTTGTTGCGCCCACCAGTTTAAGTTGTATGTAGAACCCAATGCATTGAACTCTACCTGCGTCAGTGCAATAGTTATAATTTAGGGGTTTCTTTAGGTAAATTTTATAGTTGGAACAAGTTCCATATTCGGTAATCACTTTAAAAAAGGGCCAGCATGGAACCAAGAAGGTTCGTCAAGAACAGGAGCACATCATCGGCATAAAGAGAGTTCTTATATGATTGTATATTTTACAATCCTAACAGTGGTATCTAAAGAAAGTCCATCTTATCCTTATAAAACAATATATATTTTGTGTGAGCACATAAAATAAAGAAAGGAAGCATCCATTGTCCTGTACAGTAGAACATTGGCAAACAATCCCATCACGAAGGAGTTAAATCCCATAAACTGGTGATATGCAAGCAATGATACTAAGATGATCCTTCTGGATAATATAAGATTGTCTGTAATATTTTTGTCAACATTTTTGAATAGTTTTTTGTGGGAAATTTGATGTTATGGGCTAGGGCTGCACTACTTTTAACTTTAAATGCCCCAGCCAGTAATTTTAAATTTGTCTTGTCTGCCTGTGAATCTCTATCCGCAAATTGGTCTTGCATGTATGTGTGATGTTTAAGTTTCTTATGATACCCGGTGGGCTAATGAAGTGACACCAAGGGCGGCTAAATAGTTTTTGCCCCCCAGGGCAACAGTGCCACCTATCCATGATCATCACTCATCAAATGTTACTACTTACCTGATAGATATATATAATATGTGTTTTCCTTTCAAATAAAACCATATGGCTCCTAAAAACTATTTAGAAAATAAGTCATCTTCCGAATTGATCTACACCACATCCTTTAAATTGTACAATTAAAAACTTGGGAGTTTATCCACCAAATTACAAATATCAAGAATGTTAGACTTTACAGTAGTCCATTTTTTACCACTGTGAAAACAGAAAAAAACATATTGAAATATTTTTGAATAAGTTAATTAGAGAAACCACTTTTTTGCATTTAATAGAAATTAAATTACCATATCCTAACACACACAAACGCATATATCAAATATGCAGCAAAAATTAGCTAATGTTCCTTTTTTTCCCGCAACTTTGCAGATTGTAGTTAAACCTTTTAAAACTGTTTGCTGTGCATTTACGCATTCCATTTTTTTCTTAATTGCAAAATTTCTTCCACCGTATCATTTGCTCTAACAAGGCTGTTTTTTTATATTTATTTAAAGACATCTTATTATGTCTGTTTCCAGAAATCTGCTATGCAGTGTCAAAAAAAACCTAATTAAGCCATGTGCTCAAGGTGTAACAAAACACCAATGCTTCATTAGAAGAGGTCCTTGAGAAAAAGAGCATTGTGACAGTGATAAACTTCTCTGTACTACAAATGGAGATCACATTACTTAAAGAGCATTCCGCTTCTTGAGTTTGGAAGAGGAAAGAGAAAAATGCCTTCTGGCGGAAAAAAATAATAATGATTATTTATTAGAACTATGGCTACAACATGGGTAGCTATCAATATTATGCATATTGTTACAGTAAGAGTAGTAAATTCATTTAATTGTGAATGATTGCTTGGTTGTGAGCAAGTACACCGATCAGCCATTACATTATGACTAAAATTTTTGTAGGTCCCCTTTTGACGCCAAATACATCCCTGACCCATTGAGGCATGGATTCCACTAAACCTCTGAAGGTGTGCTGGGGTATCTGGCACCAAGACGTTAGCAGCAGAACCTTTTAAGTCATGTAAGCTGCGAGGTGGTGCCTCCATCATTAGACTTGTATGCCACAGATGCGCAATTGGATTGAGATCTGGGGGATTTGGAGGCCAAGTCAACATCTTCAACTTGCTGGGTTCCTCAAACCATTCCTGAACCATTTTTGCTTTGTGGCAGAGTGCATTATCCTGCTGAAAGAGGCCAGTGCCCTCAGTGAGTACCGTTTGGTACTCCCTGAAAGGGATGTACGTGATGCTACAACAATACTTAGGTAGGTGGTACATGTCGAAGTAACATCCACATGACTGACAGGACCCAAGGATTCCCAGCAGAACCTTGCCCAAAGCATCACACTACCTCCACCAGCTTGCCACCTGTCAGTGATCATAATGTTATGGCTGATCGTTATGTATGCAGCAAAAAGCTTACAATCTAGACTTCTGTTTATTTGTTTATTTAAATGTTTCACAACCAATTTTAGTGTATAATCAAGAAACAACACTGTTATATATCAGGTCATCTAATTTATTTAGGGTACACAATTGAATGCACATTTTTACAATGAGTTTTTTAAATACTAAAACATTTTTTTTAATAATGGAATACTTTTGTAGTGACTGTGTATATGGTATGGTTTCATAATGTGACATTATTTACAATTTCAACATCTAATTTGAGGTGGTTTATATAACTTTAATACACTATTGGAATTGATTTCCTTATGTAATCTGTATCATTTTTGCCTAGCTTAGCAGCACCCTTTATTATATATGCTTGTTCTTGTTCATCTTTCATATGTTATTTGTTTTTATATCAGTCTCTGGCGGTCAAAATGTATGGTCAGATTTTCAAGATCAAAATATCTTTAGACTCTGACGTATCAAGGTTTTTATAAGTGCTACTTATAAATACATCTGGCAAAGTAGAAACATTAAAATGGTCTAGTAAAAGGTTTTAAAGTTCAGGTATATCAATAATGCATTTTGATAAATATAATTATTAAAGATAACCCATAAGGCAGGGCTTGACAAATTTAATTTTATTCTAGGAGCCAGCAAAAATTTTTAGGAGCCAGACAATCACGCAAACATACACGCAATTTATAAACACACACACACCAACCTACGTCACATATACACCCCACACACACCAACCCACGTCACATATACACCCCACACACACCAACCCACGTCACATATACACCCCACACACACCAACCCACGTCACATATACACCCCACACACACCAACCCACGTCACATATACACCCCACACACCAACCCACTTCACATATACACATATATACCTCCCTTCACATATACACCTCCCCCCCACACCTCACATATATACCCCCCTTCACATATACCCCCCCTTCACATATACATCCCTCCCCCCTTCACATATACACCTCCCCCCACACTTCACACATATATACCCCCCCTTCACATATACACCTCCCCCCACACTTCACACATATATACCCCCCCTTCACATATACACCTCCCCCCACACTTCACACATATATACCCCCCCTTCACATATACAGCCCCCCCACACTTCACACATATATACCCCCCCTTCACATATACAGCCCCCCCACACTTCACACATATATACCCCCCTTCACATATACAGCCCCCCCACACTTCACATATATACCCCCCTTCACATATACACCTCCCCCCCACACTTCACATATACATCTCCCCCACACTTCACATATACATCCCTCCCCCCCACTTCACATATACAACTCAAACATATAAGTTTTTTTTTCTCTTCATAACTTCTGAGTGCTGGGTGTCGTCTCTTGACAACACAGCACTTAGCCGAAAGAGCCATGAAGATCGGCTGCGGCACGAATGTTCCCCCTCCCTGCTGCCTTACCTCATTGCTGGGGAGGGGGAACATTCGTGCCGCAGCCGATCCTCATGGCTCTTTCGGCTGAACACTAACACACGTGTTGCGCGAGGGGGCGGAGCTTGCTGTCTGTCCCCTCGCGCTGCAAAAGACGGATGGCAGCGGCAAGGGGAACATTAGGGCAACGGCACCCGGGCGCCAGGCTCCATTTCCAGGTCGCCATGGCGACCTGGCGCCCGGGGTTTGTCGAGCCCTGCCATAAGGCAATGTATTCCTGAGCACATACATACAGCCACACCATGTTTATTTTTCTAAAATGTATGGTTATATCATAACCCCAACTGTTCCTGTTTGCAAGGGACAGTCCAAAGTTGTTACCAGATATCAGGGGAGGGCTGGCAGCCTTAGGCCTGGGGGGCAAATCCAGTCAAGTGGCCCATTGCACCATTGAATCGCCTCCCCATCCACGGCCATCTTTTCCTTGTTTTATAACGAATATTGCCAGGATTTTCCCCCACAATATGCCAGGATTTGCCATTTAATATGCTAGAATTTTCCCTTACAAAATGCCAGGATTATGCCCCTCAGTATGCCAGGATTATGCCCCTCAATATGCCAGGATTTAGACACCCAATATGCCAGGATTTTCTCCTCAATATGCCAAGATGATGCCCCCTCAATATGCCAGGATTTTCCCCTAAATATGCCAGGATTATGCCCCTCAAAATTCCAGGATTATGCCCCTCAATATGCCAGGATTATGCCCCTCAATATGCCAGGATTTAGACACCCAATATGCCAGGATTTTCCCCTCAATATTCCAAGATGATGCCCCCTCAATATGCCAGGATTTTCCCCTCAATATGCCAGGATTATGCCCCTCAACATGCCAGGATTTAGACACCCAATATCCCAAAATTTGGGCACCCCCCCCCCTACCCACGTTGCACACCTACGACATGACCCATAACCCACGTTGCACACCAGGACATGCCCCATCACCACATTTACATGCCTCCATCACCCCATTACATACACATTTCCAATATTATTTGCCATTAATATTCCCCAGCCAATTTGTCCCATAATATGCCAGTGTTATTCTGCAATTTAATATAACTCAGTAAATTTGCCCAATAATATTCCAAGGTTATCTGCAATTTAATATGCCCCTGCTAATTTGCCCAATATGCCAGTGTTAATTGCCATTTAATATTCCCCAGCCAATTTGCCCAATAATATGCCAGTCTTATTTGCCATGTAATATGACCCAGCCAATTTGCCCAATAATATGCCAGTCTTATTTGCCATGTTATATTCCCCAGCCAATTTGCCCAATAATATGCCAGTGTTATTTGCCATGTAATATGCCCCAGCCAATTTGCCCAATAATATGCCAGTCTTATTTGCCATGTAATATTCCCCAGCCAATTTGCCCAATAATATGCCAGTCTTATTTGCCATGTAATATTCCCCAGCCAATTTGCCCAATAATATGCCAGTCTTATTTGCCATGTAATATTCCCCAGCCAATTTGCCCAATAATATGCCAGTCTTATTCTGCCATGTAATATGACCCAGCCAATTTGCCCAATAATATGCCAGTCTTATTTGCCATGTTATATTCCCCAGCCAATTTGCCCAATAATATGCCAGTCTTATTTGCCATGTAATATGCCCCAGCCAATTTGCCCAATAATATGCCAGTCTTATTTGCCATGTAATATTCCCCAGCCAATTTGCCCAATAATATGCCAGTCTTATTTGCCATGTAATATTCCCCAGCCAATTTGCCCAATAATATGCCAGTCTTATTTGCCATGTAATATTCCCCAGCCAATTTGCCCAATAATATGCCAGTCTTATTCTGCCATTTAATATTCCCCAGACGATTTGTCCAATAATATGCCAGTCTTATTTGCCATGTAATATTCCCCAGCCAATTTGCCCAATAATATGCCAGTCTTATTTGCCATGTAATATTCCCCAGCCAATTTGCCCAATAATATGCCAGTCTTATTTGCCATGTAATATTCCCCAGCCAATTTGCCCAATAATATGCCAGTCTTATTTGCCATGTAATATTCCCCAGCCAATTTGCCCAATAATATGCCAGTCTTATTTGCCATGTAATATTCCCCAGCCAATTTGCCCAATAATATGCCAGTCTTATTCTGCCATTTAATATTCCCCAGATCGGGGGGGGGGGTGCCCTGATGCATAGGCTAAGTCTCGGGGGGGGGGGCCTGATGCATAGGCTAAGTCTCGGGGGGGGGGGCCCTGATGCATAGGCTAAGTCTCGGGGGGGGGGGGCCCTGATGCATAGGCTAAGTCTCGGGGGGGGGGGGGGGCCTGATGCATAGGCTAAGTCTCGGGGGGGGGGGGGGGGCCTGATGCATAGGCTAAGTCTCGGGGGGGGGGCCCTGATGCATTAGCTAAGTCTCGGGGGGGGGGCCTGATGCATAGGCTAAGTTTCGGCGGGGCTGGTGCATTGGCTAAGTCTGGGGGGGTAGATGACTAAGTGCCTGGGGCCAGATTGGGGAAAAAATGCATTTCTTGTTTTGTTTTTATTTCCCAATCATAAGTTTTATTAAATCTGTAACCATTTACATGTGAATTAATATTTACAAGTAAAGCTTTTTTTCCTATAGGGTAGTGTTCAGGCCTTTCTCCACCCCCCACCCCCCCAAATGAATATCCAAAGTTTGGGGGGGGGGGGTTGTCTTATATTTTGTGCAAATATGGTAATCTGGTTGCAAAATATGGTAGAGATGATAGTGTTAGTAATAGAGTTTGACCTTATTTGTATGGTATACTTAATGAAGGTATGTGCAGTGAACGTATGCCATCCTCCAGACTGGTAAGTGTTTGTTTTAATAGTATCCTTAAATCAATGCAGAACATAGTTGGCTTTTGGCTACTCGCCTACAACACGGATTCATGTATTTGTCTATGTCCCCTCTATCATGTTGCCAACCCAAGCTATGCACAAGTATTTTTGTGTTTTTAGCAAGGACTGGATGTCAAGTGACTAGTGACTGTGCCACTTATTACACACAGAATGACCAATACTGGGTTCAGTAGCTGAACTGAGGTAGTTCTTAAGCTTTCTCACTGATTCAGACAACAAAAAAGGACCATATATAAAAGCATTATTTTAATAACGAGCTATTTCTTTGAAACATTGTCTTTGATTTTCAATATAATTCATGTTGTGTTTTATTTTTAATTTACTGTGAATAATTTAAAAATAGGCCTAAAGAATGTATTGCGTTTGAGTAACGTGTGAAGGAAATTAGCATTATGGTCCTGTGGGAGAAAGCTGAGAAAATAGAGAAATTAAATTTTTAGCAGATCTTTCCTTTTGGAAAAAAAAAAAAAAGTTTTAGAAGCATTATTAGATTCTTAAATATAGATACAAATTGGATAGCAAATTAAAACTGGCCCCCTTCATAACCTTTCCCGCTTTCCCTATGCCTATGTTTCTTTGTAAATGGTGCTGGTTTTATGAGCTCATTAATTTCTCAGCGATAATACATTTTCCTTATCTTCTAATTAACCATTGCTTCTAGCATATTTATGATGGATTTTTCCCCCATCTGCTGGGGAGACGTGTAAGCTCATATTTGGAACCAAGTTCCTTGTGCATAATCCACCATGCATAGAGACCTACTGAGCTTTCCCCTGGTATTATTTTCCATCTTGCCTATTTCTTCCATTGTTTCTGGTAATTACAAAGCAAGGGGTCTCTGGGGGTAGGACAAATAAATGAAGGACAGGAACTGCATATCCACGCTTCTCATTAACTTGTCTGGTTTCTTAAAATACAATTTCAATTCCCACAGACTGATTTCTTAATGAATTATGTTTAAAGTGGATCTGTTACCTGAAATATGTATTTACCGACATTCATTTTAAAGCGATCTTATCAACACTATGGAAAAAAATGTTTTACTGAACCAAGCTGTAGTAAAATTAGCTGTAATTAATATGTTAAGTTGTAAGACGTATAATGTAGAGGTGGTCTTCTGGGGAATTATAGCACCAATGTGTGCCTGCCTGCCCACCTCTGTACAAAACATCCAATAACTTGAGATGCACATTTTTACATATCATAAGTCAGTAAAGAATGACGAGTATCCTTCTACAAACCATGAGCAGGGGCTCCATTTCTAAAGACTAGCCACTGTACCACACTGATGGGGCCTATGAAGATTAAAGTAGGTCAAATAATACATGACAGACTTTTTTAGCAATGTCATTGAATTCCGTATGGTTTCAAAAACCTTTTCTTTTGTGTACCCACGGCATTAAATTAGAACCTACATCTCAAATGTTTATTAGCATTCCATTCTCTAGGGCAGTGGTCCCCAACCTTTTTGGCACCGGGACCGTTTCCATTGAAGGAAACATTTTCATGGTCCGGGTGGGGGGGGGGGGGGGGAACCATACATACATACATACATACATACATACATACATACATATAGAGACATACATACATATAGAGACATACATATAGATACATACATATAGATACATATATACATACACGACAGTCACAATTACGTCCGGCAATGCTGTCCGGCTCTGTGGAGGTCCTGTCTTGCAGCCCAGCCTCATCACAGGGTGCCAGCCGTGCTGTGTGGTACACAGAGAGCAGGGACATGATGTCATTCATATCCTGCCCCCTCCACACAGCCTGCGGCAGACACCAGGGAGGAGGGTCCTGGGCTGCTGAGGGGGGAGGTGCATGCTCTTGGCCAAGCTTCTTAAAGTAATGAGCTAGAGGGCCCGGCTGAACAGAGGGCGTGGACCAGTGATGGGCCACGGCCCGGGGGTTGGGGACCCCTGCTGTAGGGGGTAAAAGCATTAGTATGACCTTAGAAAATGATACAAAGACCAAGTTAGTGATACATCCTCAAATAATTTTTAATGAAGTAGGTATTCCTTCCCAAAAATACTCTTTTCAGTAGACATCACTGTGCCTAAATACTGATATGTTACACAAGTCAGAAGCCCTGTATATATGTAACTAATCAAGACCTCTGCCAAACCCAGCCATGTTTTTCTCTGTAAACACCATAAAAATAAGGCACACTATAGGGTCTAATCAATAAAGAGAGAATTGCAGGGAACTGAGACAGGTATTTCAAACTTAGGGCCAGTGTAGCTGCATTGGAAAGATTGTCCAACTCTGCGACATTGGCCTAGAAGATTGAAATTCCTGACTCAATTCCCAGTAAAGGTTACTCCTTCTGAAAGTAGACCTTTCCATCTGGTATTTATATTCTGTTTGAGCTCCACAGATATTGGCATAAAAACCCACATATACAATTGGGTTGCAGTCTGTCTTCATGTACAGTTATTAAGAACCATAACTGTGTTAATATCAATGTCCAAATGTCTACTATAAGTCTCTTCACTGCATTTGTGAAGGATTTATCAGACAAGTATCTCCACTGATGGAATGAATAAAAAGAATGAGAAATTGAGGTAGGGGATATGTAGTCAATGTGTGGAGTTCACTATGCGTTTCGCTAAACATGCTTCATCAAGGTGCTTGTTCTCGGTCACCTCCCTCCTTAGTTTCTTTATCAACCTTATTTATACAAAGTATCATTGTTTTTTGTCTGTGTCTGACAAAAGAACCATAATGTTGCTTAGCACTTTAACTCTTGGACAGTGTGAGGGGTTAAGACAAGACAGTCCGGGCTAGGTCTGGAGTCACAGACTCTGCTTCTATCCATTTTTAGGACTGAGGAGCTGGCTAATAGTAATATCAGCTTTTTTTCTGCAGCAGTTTGCGGGGCACTGTTTGTGGAACTGCCCCATTGCAGATCATAAGCCTGTTTTTAAAATATATTGGTTTATTATAATTTAAAATTCATGTATTTATAGAAAAGTTTTTTTTTGTGGTGTGTTTTGTATGTTTTGTGCATGACTGAAACAGCTGGAGAGAGATCCTGTTCTAATTTACCCCCCAATTTTTAAGGAGAGCCTGCGATGTGTAACATATGTTATCATTAAACTTGCATGCTATAAATGACCTTTAACCCCTAATTACTTTTTTTAAAATAAATCATCTGACATAGAGTATACTTATTCTTTTTTTATTGGCAGGATTCTATAGAGCTGCTGATGATGAAAACCAGAATAATTTTATACTGGCGTAGGCTAATTAATGACCCGAGTAAGACATTGTAATTGAATTGTGTAACAGAACGGCTACCCAAGGCCGGTAGCACCTCTGCCCATTGTAGAAAATCTCCTCCATAGCCACCGATTTAAAGCTCAGCATCCACCCAGCAAGTCTTTCCTGGAACATTGCTCTTTGTACCCAAATAGCAGAAAGGCCCACTAACAGTTAGGTACAGCAAGGATGAACAACAACTTTTATTTGTAAACAGCATAGACTTATATACACACAAATATGGCATCAACCGGGGGCAGGCACAGGGTAATCTAATTATAACATGTAAGCCTCAAACAATACAAAACCAACTTAAAACAGGTAATTCAATACAGTACAACTTTACATAAAATAAACATGCCATCTTTAGATCCAGACTACAAGAGACAATAGATGGTTCACAGGACGGTAAACACTTATTGATTGGATAAGTACACATTTCAACACTAATATATAAAAACATTTATTAACCTGGGGGAAACACAATAAATAGAGCAAAGTCTTGGATCCCAAGGTAAACATTCTGGCTGACATCCTGAGTGAAACTGTGTTGAAGTCCAGCTGTATTGAAGCAGGGTGTCACTGATGCCCCCATAGTATGTATCCACAGAAAGGGTCCATAGTTGAAAAGGGAGTCTTTTGGCCCCCAGGGCACTCCAAGACACCCTGTCACAGTGAATTTCTCTGTTGGGGAGCAGGTAGAGGGGCTGTGTTAGTCAGCTCAGGGTCCATGGAGTTTTCCTGGCCAAGTACTGGGGGCACCGATGCCTGTGCTTTGGTGGAGGCAATATAATCCATGGCACTCACATTCCCAAAGGCAGCTTGCAGATAAACAGGTGATGGGGCCATAGCTTCCAGGCACCAGAGCTGAGGAGACCCAGGTGCCCGAATGCCAATACCTCTGCTGGGTAAGGGTTTATGTGGATCGTTGTCAACTCATCTGGGCAAAGGAATATTTCTGGCAAGGAGAGAGAAGGAAAGCCACATGCATTCTCTCTTGGGTCAACCTCCACAGAGATGGCCATTTGTAGTCCTGTGGCAAAATGCAAAGTGGCCAGGGTAGCTGGTCTGGAGCTGGTGGGGCTGTCCTGGTCATTTTCTGGGGCAGGCAGAAGTCAGCAGCGCTCTGCCCCGATGCTGGCACATCTGCCTGGTATGTACACTGCAAAAGGGGTAGGGATGGACAGGGGCAGCAGCACTCAGCCATGCTGCCAGCTCTTGAGCTGGGGCATAGGGCGGGGGAGAGCCAGGGACAGTGTTCCAAAATGGCTTAGGAACCCAGGTGGGCAAAGGTCAGCGGTACTCTGCGCAGATGCCAGAGATTCAGCTGGAGACTTTGGTGGGGCAAGGTGGGGGAGTCCTGGTTGGTTTCTGGTAACAGTGCCAATGGTGTGGATTAGCATTCAAGGTGGGTCAGGGGTAAGGGTTCTGGGGACATGACGACAGCAGGGGCATCCACAGAGAAAAAGGCACACAGTTCCAGGGTCTGGGGTAGGGGCGGGCAGGAGCCTGTGGCAATCTGCACGGATGCCAGCTATTCCGCTGGGTCATCCACGGGGAAAAAGGGGAAAAGGCTTGGATCCCAAGGTACACATCCTGGCTGACATGCTGAGTGAGCCTGTGTTTAAGACCAGCTGTATTGAAGCAGCGTGTCACTGATGCCCCCAAAGTATATACCCCCAAACTAGTACATCCACAGACAGGGTCCATAGTCCACAGGGAGTCTTCTGGCCCCCAGGGCCCTCCAAGACCCCCCATCACAGTGGATCTCCAAATCCATTTTGTGACATTGTATTAGTCATTAAGGGTTAAAGGGCATAGTTCCCATTCAGAGACAAGTACTTTACACCCATTTCCACACAATTGAAATAATAGAATACTTTTGAAACAAAGTCAGTATTTTATTCCTTACTGACAATATGTTTTCTTCTGGAATCTAGTCCCACCTTTGAAATTATGTTTTACTGTTTCATGCCTTATACTTTACTAACATCATTCCTCTGTCTGAATTGCAAGGTGCTTCACATATTTGACACTGACTGTAGCAAATTATACATACATATTGTGTATATTCTGAATTCTGGCTCCATCTCTTTTATATATCATTTGACATAAGTGACCGATTCCTCTTCAGGCAATAGCACTGGAACATGTGGAATATTTGTAAAAGCTGAAGGATACCCAGGTGCTGCCCAGTAGTGCTTGAATAATCATGTAGCAATTGATATATAGTTCTGCTGAAAACCTTTACTATGTATTATGCTTCAGGGGCCCAGCAGGTTTAGATAGGCATTTCATTTTTTTTAGGTTGTATTATACATTTATTGAAGATCCACTGATCATTTTTGTGAATGTGTATTTCATAGAATGACATTTTCCTGTCCACCTATAGATTGAAACCTATCATTTAATTCATCAATGGACTGCTCAAATAGTCTGTAATGGGGTATAAGAATCTTGGGGGGGGGGGGGGTTGGGGGGGGTGATACATTGGTCTGGTATTGACAGAGGATTATGAATTCAGGATATCACTGAAAAGAAGCACTTTAAGGGGGATTAAAGCTCGCCACTGAACATTTTATTAGTGTGTTAACCTATGTGAAAAAAGTCAAATAATTTCACAGTCCTTAATCAATCTACAGACAATAATCATCCAATGAAGACTGTGTAATGTAGATTTAAAGCGATATTCTAAAAAATGTACTGTTCCATTATAAAGATTCTCTTTTTTTTGTATATGATTTTTTTTTTTTAATCCAGAATCCCTAAATTGTGAACATATATAACACCTTGAGTGATCAAGCGCTGTGCAATGTAAGTAGTTGGTACTGCCATTCACACAGACATAGCATTGCCTGTTATTATATATTAAAAATAATCTTACCGCACAACCTTGACCCCAGAATTGGCGCTGTTAAACTGCCCCCCAACAGATACTTTTATCCCCAAGAACCACCTTAAACTCATTTTTAGAATCTGCACAGCTGGCCGCATATGTATAGTGCGCCACTGGAAATCAGGCCTCCCCACCACAGACCAAATATTTACCAAGATCTGGTATATCAGAGCCATGGAGCGCCTTACAGCTCTGCTGCAGAACAGAATGAAATTCTTCCACAAAATCTGTGAGCCTTGGCTGAGACACCACAACCAAGCTTCTGGGAGCTTAGATACTGGGTCCCCCAGAGCTTCATGACCCCACCAATTATCCCTAGTATCTAGGCGGTATGATCATTACCTAAATTCTCTAATTCTTTAATACTACCCCCCCCCCCTTTTCTTTCTCTCATTATTATTTTTACTATTATGTATCCTCCCCCGACACGACCTACCCATTCCCCCCGGCGAGACTCACATATTTCTAAAAAAAAAAAGTAAAAGTAGACAAAAATATATTCTTCTCGGGTTTCTACAATTTATTGCAATGGCTGTTAAATGTCCGACTTCTTCCTGTACCGGCGGACCTATCATCTGAATTTCGGGTTGTCATAGCCCACACCGAGGCCCGTGCTCATGCGGCCTATTAAATCAGCCTAGACTCATACCATATTGATCCCACCATACAGGGCGAAGAATCCGTATACTCCACGCTATGCTCCCTATTTTATTGTACTCATAATAATGTATATTTTATCAATAATTGCAAACGTTTCTGTGATATGAGATCTCACCCTGTATTGTTTGATTATTATGCATTATATGTAAGTGTTCCCATTTTGTGAAATTATGTACTGAAGTAAATAAACTTTAAATATAAAAAAAAATAATAATAATCTTACCATCTTAATAGGAACAAATGTTTTGGGGATTTTTTTCCAATGAATTTAGAATGTGGGCATTTACTTTAGTAAAATAACATGGAACTAAAGCATAATGGCTTATCCAATCATTCGTTGACTGTAACTTCACAAAAAATGGAAGGAATGGTAGCTGGTTAGAGAATGTCCACTGCAGATAGCATGTACAATGACATCCACAACTGATTAGATGCAGGAGACATGCTTACAGCATTAACTTTGATGGCTTGTGGTTGCTGCTGGGGGAGGAACATCATGAATGTTATACAGTATTTGCATGCAGTTGTTCCCAACTCTTGAAAGCAATCTGGAAATAACGTTTTGCTTCTGTTTAAGCAGTCTGGGTTTTTTTTTTTTTAAAGGTCAGTAGCTTATTAACGTTGGGCCAAGACATGACAAGTGTCTAAGGACAGTTGCACAAATCATTTTAAGTAAATCTTGGTATCACTGATTTGTACATTGCTAGATTTTGTAGTGCAGTAGTGATGAGGAATGAGCACAGAATGGTGGAAAATGTATTCGGACCTGTAGCATTCTCCCATATTTACATCTGAAAGGTTTAAATACGTTCTACAACTAGTAGTTGTGGATGTTGTTGACTAAATAAATGTATATTTAAATAGTTACATAGTAGTTTATGTTGAAAAAAGACTTGCGTTCATCAAGTTCAACCCTTTTCCTATTCCATGTTTACAGCTGTTGATCCAAAATAAGGCAAATACAAACCCCTTATTTTAGCAATTCCAAATTCTGCATTCAGTGGGGGAAATAAAATCCTTCTTGATTCCAGTGGCAATCCGATTTCTCCTTGGCTCAACAAGCACTAAATAAATATTAATGTCTATACTCTGGCTCATTAAAAATAAATATCCAGGCCGCTTTTAAACGCATCGAACGTATTTGCTAGAACCACCTCTTAAGGCAGTGATTTCCATACTTTAATTGTCCTTACTGTAAAAAATCCCTTCTGCTGTCGTAGTCTAAATCTCCTTTCTTCAAGTCTTAGCGGGGGACCTTTTGTACTTTGTACTGTTTTTTTAATGAACAATTCTATAGAAAGCCATTTGCATGAGCCCTTTACATATTTAAACAATATTCTCATATCCCCTCTAAGCTGCCGTTTCTCTAGTGTACAAATGTAACTTTTCCAGCCTTTCTTCATAACTAAAACCTTTCATTCCCCTTATTAGTTTTGTAGCCCTCCTCTGTCCTTTCTCTAGTTCCATAATGTCTTTTTTTTTTTTGTGATATACAGGAGCCAGTAAGAGAGCAGGGGAGTATCTTATGAAATCACCATCTGGGCTTTGGCCACAGTTGTAAAGTGAGACTTGCTGGAAGATTTTGGATAATGTTGCATCATGGAAAATATTCTCAAAATGGAGCCATGAGATAAACACCTAATTTAATTTTCCTTTCATATGCAATTAATTCAATAATAATAAAAAAAACCCCAGTGGCATATGATTTACACTATATATGTGTTTGTTTTAAATGACCAGGTTATCTAGTTGCATCTTATGTAAGTGGTAGTGTCCCTTTAAGCTAAACTGGTTCTGTTGCACAAAATAACTTCTCTACAATTGCTTTTAAAACTTAATACGTGTTAGATGCCAATGAAGTAGTGGGAATTCGTCCCTCACATATTCTACCCATATTGGCCTCATGTCGGTGGAAATATACCTATACTTTGTGCTAACCAAAATGATCGTACATGTGTAATTTCTTTCTGCTTAAGGATATATTTTGACACGTGTCACTATGGCTCTGTATATAACCTCTAATCAGATGCTACAGTTGTCAAAAAATACAAAGATGGTGGTGGACATTTATATACATGCGTCTGACTGACCCTAAAATATGACATCACATTCCAACAATGCACCTCTCTTACACTATGGACTGTGGAATGTCGACTTGACTTTTTGTGGGCAGGTAGGAATAAGCACATGGTGCTGCCTCCATCTTTGAAGATTCAGGTTCTATGCTACAGGAGTTGGCAGTGCCCTACTGACAAGTATACATCTTAATCATATTTTCTGCTGTTTTCACTAGTCATTATGAAGATCAAATGCATACACCCACCTAAAGGTGATCTTGTCATCAACCAGTTGGTGGATGGCAAATCTACTTTAAGCACATCTGCACATTGTTCAGATAAAAAAAAGACTTTTAAAATACTTCTACATCTCTTCAGCTTGCTTTTTTATTTATTTGTTTTAAATTCGCTTTATCCTTTTTCAGATGTCTTGAATTCCAAAAACTTGTCATGCCTTCTCAAATTAATTTTCACCTCCCAGTAGACCACTCGCATATCGTGTGTGGAATGTTTTTGCAGTAGTCGTTTCCTCTTGTTCACGTCTTTTAATTATGCATTTTCACATCTTGTGTTTTCCCTATTGAAATGTATATTGACACTGTTCAAATAAATTAGGTTGATTAGGATAACAATTGCTTTGAATTAAAATATCTTCTAGCCTCTAGTACTGAAGGATGGAAACAAATATATTTTTCTCACTCAGGAAATGTTATCTTAAAAAAGAAGACAAAGTATATTTTACAATGGAAAAAAAAAGGCTTACCTTGATTTTTATGAAATAAAAATAATTAAATGTATAGTAGAATATTAAGACATTTTTGTTCGAAATCAATAGAACATTCTTCCTTTATCTTGGGTGAGATCTGACCCAAGATTCTAAACAGCATGTCCACCACCTGATACATCTATTCTGAGAGGCCTCAAAAGGTATCTTGTTTATAGTATTTGTAATGCTTACACTTGATACAATCTTTCAATTAAAGATAAGTTACGGTATTTTTACGTGTATAAGACGCCCCCATATATAAGACGACCCCTATCTTTTGAGCCCAAAATGAAGAAATAAATATTTTTAACACCAAACAGAACAACTTTGATATTTTATTAAATATTCAAAACACGGGTATATTTAGTACCGTATATTTAAACATCAAACAGAACAACTTTACCAAAATATTTAGTATTGTAATTACGGTAGGTAATATTCTTTTTTTTTTTTTTTTGAGGGGCTAGTCAGCATTATTTTAATGTGCAGTATAAGAACAGCCATAGGGCCAGCAAGGATTTTAATGTCACATTCGCCTACGCAGAGGCATAGAGAGTCAACAGAAGTGCATACTGGTAGGTAACACTGAAAAACAATGCATCACTTTCTTCAACCTCTACTGCATCACTTCTGTCTTCTGAGTCACTGTCACAACCACTTCTTCCTTGACTCCATGAGTTTATGACCCATTTGCAGACCTCAGTAATGGTTGTTTTTTTTTTTTCACTTCCCACTAGTGTCAATTTATTTCCTGCCTTTTGCATCCATGTATTCCATTCTTCTTTCATCAGTGCTTTAAATGGCTTGTTGATTGAAATATCTAGTGGCTGTAGCTGACCTGTAAGTCCATCAGAAATAACAGCTAGGTGTGTTCGCAAATCCTTTGCAACCCTTTTTGTCTCTTCTGTTAAATGTGCACGGAACTGATCATACATGAGCAGAGCTGGTTTCTTCAAGAGCCCTCCAGGTCTCCTGGACCAAATCTTTGCAAACCAAATAGCCATCAAATCATCATTCATCCAACCCTTCTAATGAACTTGGCCAAAAACGCCAGGTGGTATGGTTTCTTTAGGATATGTTTTCCTCTTAAAAATGAGCATAGGAGGCAGTTTGGTACCATCTGCACAACATGAAAGGACAGCAGTATAGTGGGTCTTTTCATGACCACTTGTTTTTATTGCCACTGTTTTTTCCCCTTTCTTATCAATAGTTCTGTTGGAAGGCACATCAAAATTGAGAGGCACCTCATCAATGTTTACAATCTGAATTGGTCCAAAAGCATATGTTTTGCGTAGTTTTATGACATGGGAGTTTTTTTAACTAACCTCAAATTGACGAAATTTGGGAAAATCTTCGCTATACAATATAGGGGCAATTGGGTTCCCGTACAATTCGAAGAACTTGTCCGGAGAAAGCTCAGGATTCTACCTATTCTTGTAGGAGTTTGTTGACTACTCGAAATACAAGGATTTTATTTCTCCATATTTAATTAGAAGAAATAAACATTTTAAGGTTAAAAAGTACATTAAAAACATATTTTAAAGTGCTTAAATTGACAAGGAAATTGCTAAAGATACTCCAAAATAACATATTTTAAATCACAATTGATGATTTTAATATTTGTTTTAAGATATGCCATTATGGCCTGAAGGGTACAATTCACCCTGTCTCACCATCTGTTATTTGCAATATTAAAACACACACAATTGCCACAATTGCCACATGCCAATCAGGCACATCATAAAAAAGGAGGGGAAAAAACAAACAAGCTACTTGCTACCTCCAGAGAGACACACAGAGAGAGATTACATGTTTGTCTATTTGTCCTGTCACTTTGCTACCCAGTCAAACCAGGATGATATTATCATGCCTGTTGGGTTCATGAAGGGCCAGATAAGAGGACAACAGTGTACACCAGAGAGCATTGCTGGCTGATACTGCTCATGACAGGGTGCCCACAGTCTACATTCCCAGAACCATACTGGAAAGAGTAACTGTCTGCCAGATTCTCTGAAGGTTTATATTTTCCTATATGTTCATCCTGGATTTATACCAGCACATAAGATCTGGAGCCTCTGACTGGAAAGGACAATCCTATACCTGGGCTGGTGAGATTGTTAACATTGTTAACAGTATTGCTTCATCTTGGCTAGCATTCTTTCTAAATGGAATCTGGTCAAGCCATCCTTCTAGATGCAAACTGGTCTAGCCATCCATTTCACAGTGCCTTAATCTAGGGATAGAGACCATAGACATTAGAGTTCAGGATTAAATCCATAAACTAAACCAGGCAGCAGAGGGCTATGATGTCATGCTAGCCTTTTACCGAGTTGCCAAGATGCCAGCAAATTAAAATAACTACTCTCAGGCCAATATCTGATGCATTATCAGGATTTTATTTAATTTACATAATTTCCACATCATTAATTATTAAAAATTGTAAGTCATTTAGAAGTGCAAACAACAGTCCTCCAAAATAATGGATGTATAACAGATGTTGTTTACTGTACAGTTACCTGCTAAATATAAGCAGATTTCAGGTATAATAAGTGTCTGTGGTACAAAATCCACTAGCACAGAGATAATGAAAGAATTAAGGAAAACCACAAATGTTCTTTTAAACATGTGTCCCTTAAAAGTTTTTCTTTTGTTAAAAATGTGTTTACTTTCCTTTTTTTATTTGCGGTTTTACCGATAACCTAAAGTGCAAAGCTGAAGTAAAAGTTACTTTTGCAAGCAATTATAGGTTCTTGTACTATAAAATTACCTTAGATAAACCTCCGACAGAAGCTTATTGATTCCTAATTTATATTCTACTAAAATAAGACTCTTGCCTGGAGAGACATGTTCAGAATATGCTATTGTGAGATGAAACACCAATGGAATTAATAAGAGAGAAAACCGAAATAGCAGAGCAAATTACAAGGTTTAATCATCCAATCAAAAATGCAATTCTTAAAATTACCTTCTGCTTCTGAAACGTACTTTTTTTTTTATTTACTTGTTGTATAATTTTGATGAGATTATGGGAAATGACAAGTAGAATATTAACATTACATAAGGTTTACATTCATTGGGCTAGATGTAAGGCCGGCAAATGTTTGTACATTAAGGATAACTTGCTATTCAACTGCAACGGGCACCGCAAAAATACTGTACATTTAATTAACCTCTAGTCAAACCCACATAGCTCGCCCTATCCTCAAATAGGAAAAAGAAGCTTAAAACTCTTCCAACTTAAACACAAATAATTAATTTCTGGCCAAATCCAGCTAGCTCCAACCATCCCTAATAATGTTACTGCCACAACCTTCCCTTTGAACTCTTTACACCTGTATGTGTCTCACATCCCCCACTTCCTCTAGATTGTAAGCTTGTGAGTACAGCTCTCTATCTAATGTATCTGTCTGTTCTTGTTTTTCTAACTTATTATGTAGTTCCACTCTATGCTCTGTACCAAGCTCTACGCAAATTGCTGGCGCTATATAAATACTGATGTACGTGTCAGAGAGAAAATTAAATAATGAGACTAAAAGTTCAAGACAATTTTCAAATTTAGTACAAATAATATTAAAAAAAAAAGTGCTCAGTTCTTTGAGGACTGCAGAGCTGGATGAACAGATTGACACATTTTATGATTAAGTGCCAAACATGGAATGTGTCAAACTTTATCTGCTCACCTGTATCTGTATACAGTCCTCAATGAAGCTTTTGACACATTAATTGTACTCCTCAGATTTAATTCATTTTATTGACATCAGAGGGATAATGGACTTGTCATTGGATATGGTGATGTGAGCTCATCATAATGTTATTTAGGGATGGGTTTGATAACTTGTATATCCAATGGCTGCAATTAGTAAAGTGCAGAGGAGCCTGCAATCTTTTTATTTTAGCCGATTTGCAACCCTGAAATATGAATAGTTCATTTGTGTTACCCTTAACCTGGGCACAATCATAGTATCTGAGTCTGTCTAATTCTCTAATTGTGAACAAATCAGTATCAGAGACAAGTAGGCATCCATACCCTAAACATACATGTTAAATGGGGTAGGATGTTTGCCTCTGTTGACCCTCAGGGAAAACAAATCTCTCCTGTAACACAAATCATTATAGCACTCAAATGGTTACCCCTAAAATAGCCATTATTCTCTTGTTTGCCTCTCTTTTGAGTGATTTTATATTCACTGGTAAAAACATATTAGTGTACTTTTTATTATATAAAGAAACTAACATTTATTAAGAATACTGCATAATAATGCCTTCAGTCCATTTTCTTGCTGAGACCTGTAACATCATGAAAATTAGCTGTGTGTTCGTTAGGAAAAGCAAAGCAAACGGACATAACATGGGCAGCATCCCAGTGGTAATTAAGACCATATGGTAACGGGAATAGGTTGATTTGTAATGCCCTTTAAATGGCAACACACTTGGTGTAATGCATGATAAAATAAAGTGACAGGCGAATCCTTAGCCATTCTCCGGAGCAAAAATGCTGGCGACGCGTCTCTTTAAATCATTTTAACCCAAGAAAATGAAGGGTCATCATGTCTGAAGAGAAGAAATTAGCAAAGGGACGTCTGATTGGAAGATTCAGTAGTGAAATATAAGTCCCAGCAAGGAACGTTTAACGCATGTCAAGAAGCCGCAATTTTATAAATTTGTATTTCAATTATACATTGTAATTGTCTTTTGAGTCATTTGCAAAGACTAGTGTAACAGCCTATTTTATTTCTGACATCTGTTATAACCAGTTTGATACACGAGTGACAAATGTCATGGTTTTTCTTTCTTTTGTTCGCTGATTTATTAATGCTCCATCATCTGTCAGAAAATACTGTGTGAAAGCTCTGGGGAGGTGCTGATATGTTATGGATTTAAATCTTTAATACTGCATGTTAAGGCACAGAATTTTGTAATGCGTGCAATGAATGCTAAAATGGATAAAGTTCTTGAATATATTGAACTAAGGACCACAACATTCCAATTTCTCAGAAGGTAACTGTTACCTAGCCTACCCAGAGCTTAGCAATGGTATTGTTGCAAGGTGTGCCGCCTTTATTTAAAAAAAAAAATAAAAAAAAAGCCATGCTATTACCTCCATAGACTTAATTTTTTTACCTGCCTTCCACTGAGATACAACTAGGCAGCAACCTTCATTATCCAGCATGTGGCACACCAGAAAATTAATACAGTGCATGTGCTGAGGTTCGCACATGCTCAGTAGGGCTGGCATTCAATCGCCCAAACCCTGTTGCTGGTGTCACAAGGGGAAAAAGTTGTGACATATGCAAGCAGCTTCCACTTTGCACTGGGTCTGACTGAATTTGGTTCAAATGTGCAAGCAGCTTGTAAATGGGTTTGGGGAGGTAACCCTGAGAACTGTGAGCTGCTCAAAAACAGCTAATGAGCTACGTGTAGCTTTCAACGGATATATCTGTGACCCTGTGAACTATAATAGTTTGCAATTATCTGAGAAAACTATGTAAATGTGCTTAATGTAGCTAGTAAGTAAACAGAAGAATGTTAAGTAAATATAAGCTGCTTACCAAAAATATTTAAATTAACTCAAAGTTTACAACATATGGTTACATGGTTATCTGTGGTAAAATAAAAGGATTCTTATAACCTCATCTGGCAAAAAAACACAGTCTCACAATTCCATTCATCAATAACCTTCAGCTTAAAACCAGCTCATATTAAATATTAGAATATTGGCTGGAGTGGAAGTTATGTCAAGGGCAAGTGGAGGTCATCTTGAAAAAAGTATTTGTGGGGTGAAATTTCGATACAAATACACACTATATACATTATATGGACAAATGTGTTGGGAAACCTGACACAAAGACTTTTATGACATTGCATTTTAAATACATAGACAGTAATAACAAGTTGGTCCCCCTTGCATCTATGACAGCGTCAACTCTTCTGGGAAGGCTTTTCCCAAGATTTCGAAATGTGTTTTTCATACAGTAGAGAATTGGTGAGGTCAGGCATTGGCTCAATCTTCATTTCATTTCATCCCAATGGATGTACAGGCCAGTCAAGTTCTTCCACACCCAACTCATTAAGCCATGTCTTTATGGATCTTGCTTTTGTGCACTGGGGGATGCTCATGCTGATATAGAAAAGGGCCATCTCCAAACTGTTTGCACAAAGCATAGCATTTTCCAGATGTCTTGGTATGCTTTAGCATTGGGATTTCCCTTCACTGGAAGTAGGGGGCCTAGCTCAACTCCTGAAAAACAGCCCCATACCATTAAACTTCATACTCCACATTTTATAGTTGGCACAAAGCAGTCAGTCAGGTAACATTCTACTGGCATCTGCTAAACCAAGATTTGCCCATGAGACTGGCAGACCCATTCCAGGAATCTGCCACTGCACAGTTTTTGTGCCGATATTAATGCCAGTGGACGTTTAGAACTCTTCAGCTATGGAATCATCAGAACACTGGCAAATGTTACACACCATACGCCTCAGCACTGGGTGACCCCGCTCTGTGATTTTACATGGTCTTCCACTTCATACTGAGTTGCTGTAGTTCCTAAAGACATTCCAATAATACCACTTACAACTGACCATGGGATAACTAGCAGGAATGAAATTTAATAAACTGACCTATTGCAAAGGTGGCATCAAATCACAGTACCAGGCTTGAATTCACGGAACTTTTTAGAACATCCCATTTTTACAAATGTATGTAAATGAAGACTGCACGGCTAGGTGCTTTATTGTATACACCCGTGGCAATGGTACTGATTGAAACACCTATATCCAAGAATGTGTGGTGTGTCTCAAAACTTTTGTCTGTTTGTGTGTGTGTGTGTGTGTATAATTAATTGGTACTAGTTAAAATAATTCATAAAGAATGCAGAGTAAAGTTCAATGGCTTAAATTTTATTTGTCAGGGATATACAATGTATGTGAATACCCTGTCTGAATTTAAACTGTAAAGTGAGTCAGATCCTTAGCCTTTTGTAATGTGTAGCAGTTTCCTAAACACAATTTTTCTTCAATAGCACACAATCTACTTAGCTCTTAAGTAAAGATGTTGTTTTTTTAATTGTATTGATATGATATAGTTTTATTCCCAAAATACAAAGCAGCCAGTGTGTCTTCTACTAGACCATTTGCATCATTTTATTACAATACCTGCAGGATCTCCATGGAGATGCCTCCTTTTTATGTTGGTGTACAGAAGAATTTAGTTAGCAATATTAGGTTATTCTTAGGAAATATTGAACAGTTTAATTTTCCACCTCTGTGCAAATAATAGATTCCCATATCCAGCCCTTCTCAGAGTAAATGTTAGTCTTTAAAGAAAAGTAGCAATTTGCAGACTAACGGAGGTAAAGATGGCAAAGGTCTGATAAAAGCAGCTTGACATTTGCCTGGTAATCTTAATTCACACACTGACATATGCCTGCAATATGAGACATCTTGCATAATTGGCAGCCTTTAGCACAAATGAATGCAAGAATGACACCGTGCTTCTGCTGTTTATATTGAAATTCTGACCTGCAGCTGTCGGGAATATTAGACTTATAAAGGAATAAAGTGAAGGCCAGTAGAAACAAAATGGATGTCAGAAACCATTTTGTTCATTGGATCACCAAGCTGTGTTACCTGCCTTAAGACACAGAATATTCAAGACGGGAAAATCTGAAACCTTTTTTTCTTTCTCTGCTTCTTATCACTGTCTGGAAATTCAACGTTCCTGAATGTTACAAGTTTGGGGAAAGAGAAAGGTGTGACATTCATTTCTCAGAGGGAGCTATTCACTAAAAGGTGAGTTGAGGTGAGATGGGATTAATGTTTCACCCAGCAATTTAGCAATACATTTTGCAGGGACATACCTGGGGAGTTTCCTACACTAAGAAAACTCAATAGGTTGGTCCGTGCATAATAGAGATGAAATGTTCAACTCAACTCACCTTTAATAAATAGCCGACAGATAACACACTGACAGGCTTTACATAAGTGACCTCCCACTTTCTCACCCTCCCAGCCCTTCCGCCGGGCCAAAACATGTACAGGATAAACCGGACAATAGGATGGCAGCACGTATAAGACAAAAATAAGAAGTCCAGATGCTGTGTATGGCCGTAGAATCGTTTATTCCACTGCGGGAAAAGCGGCACTTCTCACATGGTGGACTGACCGCCTATGTGTTTCGTGCCAAAACTTGTCCCTTTGTCAAGCCTTGTCAAGTCTGATGTACTGGACAAACAAGTCGATGCATGGGGCCCCACCTTGCAACTAACGTCTTGGTGCCAGTTGCCATAGCACACCTTCAGAAGGGGACCTACACAATATTAGGCAGGTGGTCATAATGCTATGGCTGATCGGGTAATATATATATGTGTGTGTGTGTGTGTATATACATATATAAAGTACTTTCTTCCACATTGACAATATCTTAAATATTCTAAAACTCTGATATCATTAACAATTATTTTTCTATGTTGTGGGTTGCTCAAGGGGCCAGTATGTCCAAGTAACTCTTCATTTAAAATGGGATAATTAGTCTAGAGAAATCTACCAACACTGACATTATCATTGCCACATGGATAATAAAGATATAGATTGTGATGTCAAAACTGCAACACATTGTAATTAACCATCTCTAGTCTGGACATTAATTACAAGTATATTTTAGTCAAGTGCACCACCTGGTGCTATAAAAGAGGAAAGCTTTATAAAAAAAAATACCAGAGCAGATGGTACACATTATCTTCACTCCTAATTCCTCATTTTAGAAAAGTTATCCCAGAGAGGTTGTAAATCCAGATAAGGAAATGTTTATAATATGTTGCAGGAGAATTATTCTGGACCGGATCGGGACTTTTTACTTGCTTACATGCATTCTTCTTTTCCAAGACTCCATTTTAATTTCCTACACATTGGTTTCAGCTTGCTTACATACACACATTTCAAATTCTAAAGGAGATCCTAAGCCTTGCATCTCAACTTATGGACTGTAATTAGTGTGTGTGTGTGTGTAATATATAAATATATATATATATATATATATATATATATATATATATATATATGTGTGTGTGTGTGTGTGTGTGTGTATATGTATATATATATATATATATATATCTTTAATAAAAATCCATGCAATTCAAGGATATACCCTTTTACCTTATATTGGTATTGTCTATTTTCTTACTGGAGAGTAAAAGTAGATAAATGCATTTTATTCAATATAAAGAAATGTGTTTTTTTTTTTTTGTACTATAGCTAATCCGTGTATATATTTAATAACTAATATCCCAAAAACTTAATTGATTCTTTCATCTGTGGTTTATTTCTAGCTATAGGTGTTATTTGCCATTATTTTAGCAGAAGATGATTATATATATATATATTGAGTTGTGATTGTAGTTTTATGATATATAACTTTTTGGAGTTTAGTAACCCAGTGATATTATCAGAGTTTATTTCTTTAAGCAGAGAATTATCTGGTATTCCTTTAGTAATTTGTGTGGTCATTTATTTTTGCAAGTTGTAAGTCTTCCTGTACAAGGTCCGGTTATTTGCATACTGCCATCTTGTGCTTAGGAATGTAATTTCATAGTGAAGTGTATGTTATGCATACATTGTGTTGTCAGCCATATTGAATTAATATTCTTACATCTGTGTATTGAAGTCATATAGTAAACAGTGATTTCTTCCCATCTATTTTTGTACTGTGTTTTGTTTTTAGATTTGCTATATAGGTTATCTCACAATATTATTATATTTACAATAAACTGCATATATAGTTTTACTCAAATATATTGTCGCTTTTCGTTTTATTAATATTAAATATCTCTGTTATACAGATTTATTAACAGGGATAATTTTATGTCTATCCCGAGATCGCTTGTGGACTAAATTAGTTTTTTTAAGTGATTTGTACGTTTAATACACTTGTATTTTTCGTTAAATGCTATATTCTGACACCGCATTACAGAAGCACCCTCATGACATTTGATTCTGCCTATTTAGCTAGAAACAAAATAACTTCTCAGTCGCTGGGTTATATGCATGAATCATTCTTCATTTACACAGATTGGTAACTTTGTGGACATAATGAACATGTGTTCTGAATGACATCGTGATGACTGTGGAGAGTATTGCGTTTGAGTTGCCATTACTTTGATAATAGTTTTGTCAGTTCCTTTGGATCTAATTAAGGTGGAATTAAAGTTGGAATCTCTTCCAATTATACCATTTCAGAAACACGTTGAGTCACGGTTTGTTTTAAAAGATCTTGTTTCTAGTTTGCCACAAGAACCAGTCTTTGGATTTTTTAGATTTTTAATATCTTCTTAACTGTGATTTTTAAAAAAAAATGTTTTATTACTGGAAAGGCTAGTTTCAAGTGAATAGAAATGAAATGGCGCCTACATTTGGTGAGAACAGATTTGTGAACCATTTAGAAAGGAAAATATTATGACCAGTTTGTTCTCTTTATAACCTTTCACTCACTGTTAGACTTAGCTCCATCCAGGTTCCAGGAAACTCCCACTCAAGCCTGCATTCACTGATTGAAAACTTCCCTATTACATCTATATTTACAAATTATAAAATACTTTTTTTTCCTTTATGATGTGGTGCTTTCTACGGGTGAAATGGCAAGTACATGTTTAGGAACTATATATGCCATGAATCTCATTCAGTCAGAAGGATCAGTGAACAGCAACATAGCACAGGATACACTTTATCAAGTGGCCATTTCTATACTTACGATTTTTTAGTACATTTGTACCCAGTTTGAATCAACATCTATTACATAGAAACATAGAAACATAGACAGGTTTGCAATATAGATAAATCAACTACGTTGCACAAGCGGACGGATATATACGGCAAAAATAGAATGGTCCTTGCAGACATATATATTCTCGCACCCACTTGCTCTCAGAAGGAATGAGGCAGGTTTCTGGGAGCCTGCTTGGAGCACTTTCAGGGCATATGATCTCTGTTATACCCAATCACAGTGATCATATGCAGCCTGTGACAAAGCCCATGCACTTTGTTACTGGCATTTAAACATGGCAAAGGTACTATGCACCTTTGACGTGAAGGGGATAAAAAGCTTTTCAACTTGTTTGGCAAAAGGTTGCTTAGGAATTCCTCTGCCTTTTTCTAAGGATTGCCCTTTCCTTCACATTTACTGGGCTGCAGGTGAAGACAACTGTAGGACACTGGTACACTAAAAGGCCTCCCTTTCTTGTCACCAGGACAAGATAAAAACAAGAGACTAGCAAAGGGTTAACACTGTGCTAAAATATATTGTAAGCTATGAGCATTTTGTAAGATGTTTAAATGAGTATGTAATCATTTTAATTCAGTCCTGGGTCTGCAGTGTGGGTGATAAGGGCATTTCCTTGGTATGAAATTTGGGTGACTGGGCATGTCCTCGGGTGCTGGCGCAAGTAGTGGCGCAATGTGGTTGATGGGGCATGTCATAATAATAATTTATCCACCTTTTCAGCATGGTAGAATTAAAATAAATAAAGGTAGAGAAATATAACCATTTTTCAGAAGGTGGGGGAGAGGTGTGTATGTGGGCAGACCTTCGATATAGGTGTGGCTAGCACGTGGTCAGTGACAAGGTGCCCCATGATCCTCTATTTCCCGGGGTCCCCATGAGTTGTCAGTCCACCCCTGCTGCAGTGTTCACATACCCATTCACAAATGCATTAATTTCTTAAAGTTTACGCAGAGACACACAACTAGCAACGGCCATGTGGGCCCACTCAAAAAAAATCAGCAACTTCACTGTCTAGATGCGTGGGTACTATCCAGCTGCAAAGGATACACAGAGTCTCTTAAAAAAAAATAAAAAAAAAAAACACACTCACAGGACTACTAAATCTATGAGATTATAAAAAAAAGTTTTATTGACTTTTTAGGGACACAGATTATAAGAATAAAAGAAAAAATATGGGGCAATGATTACAATCACGTAGAAGTAAACTGAACATATGCATATGGCTGATAATGACTACCGTCCATTGATAATTGCAATGATACAATGAATTTTTTGCAATGTAGGATGTACCACTCCTTGGGTCTAGTCTAATTTCTTTTTACAGTGCTAGGACATTTTATCCTATTGATGTTATGCATACCAATATTAATATAATCCTACATCTCAAACTATGTATAATTATACACAAACTTAAACAACTGTATTTCTATACATATGATGGACATAGTATACACTATCTAACAGTTTTAGATAGCTGCTTTATATTTATTTGTTGTATCTGTAAGTAAAAGAGTCGACGCAGACCTATTGAAACTACCTATTATGGGTGCTTGCTCAGTTGATTAACAACCACTGTAAACAAAACCAAATATGCTCTTTTATATTAGAACCACTTTATAAGAATCGACAAAACATTGATTCTAATAAAAGTATTTAATATAATGCTCATTGAATGTGTTAATTTGTCTGCACAATTTCAGTTTTGTTTCTTGTAGCTTAGCTTTGCTCTCTTCTTTATGCTTAAAGGGAACCTGTCACCAGAAATCGATATGTGTATATATATTTGTATGTAAACACAGCCTTATGCATCACTTTGTAACCTCTTGTTTAAAGTATCAGAAGGTTTGCTTAGCATTACAAGATTTTACTAATAAATTATGACGTAACGTCATGATTTATAAAGACACGGAGGCGAGTATTATGCTTATCTCTTTCTTTATTTACCCTCAGCAGCAAAAGAGAATGCATAAGAAAATTTAACCAATGAGAACATATCAAATATATAACATCCCTCCCCTCCTGTATAAAGTCCAGTGTAGCAGGAAATACATCCTCTTTCTTTGTGTGAAAAAATAAAAATCAACCATACGAAAAAACACCAGCCGCAATCGATCCAACGGGAATCCAATCGTGCGAAAACTCCATCTAGAAAACCTTTGAAACTGAGACGATCTGTTCAGGCAACCAGTACCAGATACTGGGTAGCATCACGGAAATTTCAGGCTGGAAAAGGAACAGAGAAAAATGGGAAAATATTTGTCAGAAGGTATAACTTCACTAGGTAACCATAATCTTCTTAAGGATATCTTTTATCATAATCAATTAGTCAATAGAAAATAATCAAGCAAGGAAAAATATTCATATAAATAACACTTGAACTCAACTCGGGGGGTTAAAAATACCATAAATATACAGTTTAATATACAAATTTTGGGTGGGAATAATACTCGCCACCGTGTCTTTATAAATCATGACTTTACGTCATAATTTATTAGTAAAATCTTGTAATTTATAAAGACACGGAGGCTCATATTATGCTAGTTCAAAGCCGGTCAATCACAGCAGAAGCAAAATGATCCGGAACCCTAAAATAAAACTCCTTGAATGTTGATTCACGTGACCAGTCAGCCCCTTTTTCAGCAGATCTTCCAAGCGACAACAAAGTGTGAATGCTTTTGATGCCATGTCCCCACATGTAGAATGGGGAGAACAAATCGTCGTATCAATTCCGGCCTCCGTCAACACCCATTTGATCCATCTAGTGAGGGATGGAGTAGAAATGGGATAGTGGGGTTTACGAAGGGCTAAAAATAACTCCGGACGAGACTGGTCTCTGAAAGGCAGAGTCCGTATTTCGTATTCTTTTAAACACCGGACCGGACACAACTTAGGGTTGCGTGGAAATGCAGGATAAAATACTGACGTAATAGACGTCTTAGTGCGATGAGAAATATCAAAGGATACGCCCTCTGGAGTAAAGGAGTGTGCGGAGATATCCAGTGCTCTTACGTCTGATACTCGTTTTGTTGAAGGGATAAATCACAATTGTCTGGCCATGACTGAAATTGTATGAAAACCACATTAACGTCCCAAAGACTAGAAAAGCGCGGTAGAGGTGGCCTGTTCAATCGAATTCCTTTGAGAAGCCTGCAGACCAATGCGTGTCTGCCCACTGGGACACCCTCGAACCCTAAATGTCCGGCGGAAATAGCCGACCGATAGACATTAATGGTGCGGTAAGCCCGACCATCTTCAAATAACGAAGTGAGAAATTGTAAAACAAGATTTATAGAAGCAATAGCGGGATCTGCGTGGTGTTCCATGCACCAATTAGTCCATGAAACCCAGGCATGGCGATAAGCCCTTCTTGTCCCTGGTGCCCACGCTCCCTCCAGGAGTGAGAGAGTTGTTTGTGAAACGTCAGCGCCAAACCAGGGACCCCTGAAATCAGCCAGGCTAGGAGGCGAAACTGACCTGTCTCTAACAACGGGTGTGGAGACCCACGGAGATCGGTGATTAAGTCTCGCCAGGGTGGAAGGAGGAGAGGAAAATCCATGGCCATTTTCCAGCAACATGGGGAACCACCGATATGTTGTGTGCGAGACAGAATTCCCAAAAGGTTGTAGCTTGACGGGACAGGGCTAGGGACCTCGTGCCACCGAGATGGTTGATGTGCCGAACTGCCGAGGTGTTGTCTAGCCGTAGCAGTATGGAACAGTTCTGAGATGTTCATGCGAAACTCCGTACTGCAAATTCTCCAGCCAGAAGCTCCAGGCAATTGAGATGCAGATTCTTTTCTTGAAGTGACCAGCATCCACCTGTAGATGAGGTGCCGCACTGTGCACCCCATCCTAGTAGACTTGCGTCCAATTCCACTATCAAATCTGGTACCGTGCCGAAGATTGCTCTTCAATTCCACGCTTCCATATGGACCAGCCACCACGAGAGTTCCTCTTTTGCCTCGCAGTCCAGTGGGATGAAATGGTCGTATGTCATTCCGAGATGTAAGGAACGTATCTTCAACTGTTGTAGTGCCCTGCAGTGAAGAGGGCCCGGGAAGATGGCTTGAATAGACGCGGACAGGAGACCAATGATCCGGGCCAGGTGGCGCAAGGTGATCAAGGGTAACGATAGGACTTTCTTGATCTCCTTCTTGATAGACTGCACTTTTGCCTTTGGTAGATGTAGTGAACCTTGAGATGAGTCAATAACGAAACCCAGAAACTCCATGGTGCGGGATGGTATGAGTATAGACTTGTCTTGATTTATCAAGAAACCCAACCGCTGGAGGAGATCCGTGGTCCAAGTCAGATGGGTGAGTAGTGTGGCACAATCCTGAGACATGATTAGCAAGTCGTCTAAATATATTATGAGACTAACTCCTTTTCCTTCTGAGGAAACCCATGACTGGTTTCAGCAGCTTGGTGAAGCACCAAGGGGCAGATGAGAGACCGAAGGGGAGACAGGTGAACTGCCAAGTCATGTGATCCCACTTGAACCGAAGATACGGCTGATGATCTGGGGTAACTGGGACTGTCAGGTACACATCTTGGAGATCCAGTTTCACCATCCAGTCTCCTAGAAGAAGTAAATCTCTCAAGTAGTGAATGCCTTCCATCTTGAAATGTTGGTATATCATGAAGGCATTCAGAGGTCGCAGATTGATCACCGGGCGAATGCCGCCGCCTTTCTTGGGAACCAAAAATAGTTGCTTAGGAAACCCTGGGAGTTTGGAGGAACCGCCATGATTGCTCCTTTTGAGAGGAGATTGGTGATCTCTTGAGAAACCAATTCCCTGTCCCCTTGTGAGAAATGAATGACGTGAGGGGAACAAACCTGATAAGAGGGGAACAAAAAATCTATATGGTACCCTGCTACCGTCTGTAAGACCCAAGGGTCTGTTGTAATGTCTGCCCACGCTTGTTGGAAGAAGCGGATTCTGCCACCTACTTTTGCAGGGGAAGAAAGGTGAGTTAATTTGTTTCGCCGAGATTGATAAGACCCTCGGGCGCCACGATTCTGCCATAGCCTGCTCCTCTGAGGGAAGAATGCCGCGGGTGTAGACCTGTGATCTTGGAAGGATGTCCTGGATCTCGTCCTCAGATAATTATATGGTATCAGGGTCATCTGACTCCTCTAAAGCCTCCTCCAACATCGAGTCAGACTGCGATGAATCACTTTCAGCTTTTTACACAGCTCTTTTCCGTGGTAAAAAAACGGCATCTTTGGCAGGCGTATCCTTGCCCATCGTAAATACTTTGGAGGCATGAGGCATAGTATGGTGAGTCTTGCAGGACACTTTTTTGCCCGTGGCAGCTGGTAATGCCCGTTTCCCTTTAAGGGTGGGGGATACCGGGGCCGTACTAGAATGTGAGGCTAGGGCTGTGGAGATAGATTGAGCAATACTGGAGGACATAAGCCCCATGGCAGATTGTATTGCTTGATTCACTAATTTAGACATGGCAGAGTCTAACATAGTGTGAAACTCCTCAGAGTTAAAGTCAGGGGAATTCTCCTCTTCATTGAGGGATATCATATCCTGCTGAGCAGGGTTCAAGGTGTGAGATAGGGATGCCTCAGGGGATAAGTTATCCATAATATCTACTGCAAATGTTAGGTATTAATATATATGGAAACAAACAGGGTGTGTCAGCAGTAATCATCCGGTAGGTAAATAAAATAAATCCAAATTGAGTTGCATGAAAGAAAGACTGCTTTTAATAAAGCAACGTCTGGTGCGAAAACGCGTTAAGCGTTTGACTTTTTGCCTGTCCTCTATCCCTCTGCCTGATGCCTTTTATATATTTTGGACCACAATAAAAGAAGATTTTTCTTTCATGCAACTCAATTTGGATTTATTTTATTTACCTACCGGATGATTACTGCTGACACACCCTGTTTGTTTCCTGCTTAATCCTGGGCCTTGAGTAGACCCTTTTGTGTTCCAGCACCTGGAGGTAAAATACTACTACACTCACTACCTATCCTATTTTGGGCTTTTTTGAGCCGGTCAAACCTGTTTGGATTTATTAATTTATATGGCAGTATTATAGGTGAATAGGTAGAAAGTCACCTTAGAGTTGAGGCAAGAAGCAGGACTGGAGTGAAAAAACGCCAGAAAAACGGAGCTGCAGCAGTGAACTGTGATCAGCAAGTACCCAGGTCCGTTTAACGTTAGTTAAAATGGCCGCCGGGTGAATAGCATGTGATAAAAACATATCCTCATGTGAGAGGAAAAAATCCCCACCTATAAAATGGCCGCTGTGATGCGAAAACGAGCATGCGAGGGTAAAATGAGTGAAAAAGGGACTACAGTAAAATGGCCACCCCAATGTGCATGCTCGAGGGTATGTAACAGATGGGCTACAGGAAAATGGCGGCCGCAATGCGTTATGCGCATGTGAGGTGGTCCAGAAGCCCGGGAATGCGGAGAAGGGGTAACAAAACGCGTTAAACACGGATAAAAACGGATAAAGAAGGGAGAAAACGCAATGAAAACAGGTATAAATAAAGGAGAGGAGGGGAACACAACCGAACCCCTGATAGTAAAATTTAATATAAATGCAATAAAAAACGTTATAAAAACGTTACAGTAAATGATTAAACCACATAATTATGTAAGCAATCATTATAAAATACAGTAAACATAGAATGACTGTCAGGTCCGTGCTCCGGTCCCACGCCGCTTACCTCCAACGTTCGCTAAGGGCACTGTTAAGGTCCCCGCTGTCGGCTGCTCCATGCAGCGCGTACCCGACAATGGAAATTAGCGCGTGCGCGTCACAACATGCTGTCACTAGTATCATGGGCGTCGCTATGGAAACAGGAAGCGTGGCGCGCATTACACACGTCACAGAGGCAGGGCTACAGCCCTTTAAAACACCAACGCGCGAAACTTAAAATTGCTTGATGATTGACAAGCTTCACTCTCGTTGTGTGACCCCCGTTTCTCCGTTTGTGGCTATCGATCCGATTTTTGATCTCCTGATTCCTGACCCGGCTTGCTCACATTTATTCTGCCTTTTCTGGATTCCTGACCCGGCTTGCTCCTCGTTTATTCTGCCTCTCTGTACTCCTGACCCTGGCTACCCGTTACTGGACTCTCCTGCTCTCTGGACTCCCTGATATTGGCTTCCCTCCTCGATCACCCTATTTGCTTGCCCCCTCGATTTGGACTACCTCGGAAGTGCTGTATATTCCACCAGTATCCTGATTACATCCATCGGATCACACCTGGTGCTCGTGCCCGATACCACAGGTAGTACCTGCCACTTCTAAGACCCTCAGGATCTGTGGTTTCAGGCAAGGGCGCTTAACTTCTGCTATTGGGGATCCCCTGCTTCTGAACCACGGTACGTCTGCTTGGCTTCCTTACAGACTAAATAAATCAATACCATTAGATAAAACAGATCAGAGTAATATATGGTGTACTTAGCTGAGGGAGCAGCAAAGAAAGAGGATGTATTTCCTGCTACACTGGACTTTATACAGGAGGGGAGGGATGTTATATATTTGATATGTTCTTATTGGTTACATTTTCTTATGCATTCTCTTTGCTGCTGAGGGTAAATAAAGAAAGAGATAAGCATAATACTCGCCTCCGTGTCTTTATAAATCATGACTTTACGTCATAATTAGTGTCGAGCGAACCCGAACCGCACTGTTCGGGTTCATACCGAACATTACGGTGTCCGTGCCACGAACCCGGACATTTCACTGTATGTCCGTGATGGAGTTCGAGGTTCGGCTATAAACCGAAAGTCTTTAAACTGAAAGTCATTCGGTTTATAGACTTTCGGCTTATAGAATACATGTAATACTATTGGCTTTCTATAAACCGAACTAGAGTCCCCATTCATAAGAATTTCTTCTTGGACCGTCAAATACTGTGCTTACAGCGCACTTTGAAAAATTCTAATAGTTTTGGGTGCTAAATAGTACAGTATTTTTAATTTGTATGTATTTTATGTTTTTTGAAGTTATTTCCCTATCCATATTTGTTTGCAGGGCACTTGTCCTACTCTTACCCACATTTTAATTCCTCTTGCAGCCCTCTAGCCCTTTCCAGGACTTATTTTAGAGGCATTTTAGTGACCAAAAGTTTGTGTCCCCATTGACTTCAATGGGGTTCGGGGTCAAGTTCGAGTATGGACCCGGACTTTTTTCAAGTTTGACTGGTGAAATAAAGCTTTTAACACATGTGATAATCATATTCTCGAAAGAGAAAGAAAAAAATAGATCCTCGGCACTCCAGGGGTCAGTGTATATAAAAGTTAGTTTAATGGTGTATCCAAAATTCCAAATAACAAAATGCACAGCAAATAAAAATGAAGTTTAGCAAGTGAAAAACCGCAGTCACTAAGCTTGACGCGTTTCGCGCATATAGCGCTTATGCATATAAACAATTATTGAAAATGTCTAGTCCCTCGTAGGACTTTACCACACCTTATGGAAAAAATAGACCTACACAGTAGGTTATCTAATTATAAATGAAATCCCCATTAAACAATAGCTTTACCTTTAAATATGGATTATAAAACTAACCAATACATTCAGTCTGAGTTTCATTTTTATTGTTCAAAAAAACAGTGAGAATACTTAGGAATTAATATACCCTCACATCCTCCGCCTGCCCCCACTAGCCACCAGGGAGAGACAAGGTGAGGTGGGGGGGGGGGGGGGGGAGGAGGGAGAGAGAGCGACAAGGGGAGGGAGGGGGTAGAGCAACAAGGGGAGGGAGGGGGGTGAGAGAGAGACTAAGGAAGGGGGGGGAGAGAGAGAGAAAAAGTTTTGGGGGAGAGAGAGAACGCGGGGGGGGGGGGAGACAGAGACGACACTAAGGGGGTGGGAAGCGGGGAGAGAGACAAAACTGGGGGGAGGGGAAAGACACATAAAAGGAAATAAAACCAAGAAATTCATTTTTATATCATAATTTTTATTAAATATTAAAAAGCAATTTACATGTGAATAAATACAAGTTGAACTTTTTTCCTATAGGGTAGTCTTATATTCAGGCTTTTATTTTTTTTCCTAAAGGAATATCCAAAGTTTGGGGGGTCGTCTTATAATCAGGGTCATCTTATATTCGAGCAAATACGGTATTTAGACAAGATAGTAAGTGTCATAGAACAGTCGTATCACTTTATTCTGTATACCCATTACCATTATTACCAATGTAGGTAAGAGCATTACCTCTCCTGATCTGACATGAGTTCCATTTGTTTTTAATATTAATCAGCCTCTTAATAATCTGATCTTTCCCTTTCTTATTCTCCTTTCTATTTTGGTCCTTGATGGTTAACATTACATCACAAAAATACATTAACACATATAAGTTAATTTAATGACAGCTTGGGGCCAGAACACCTCATGGGAGACGGTTATTGAGGGGACAACCAAAGGGTATATGTGTGCTATAAATAAATTAGTGAAAATGTTGACCTCCCAGCCTGCAGGGAGCGCTGGAATAAAACGCATAATATCAGTGCTCTCAGTAGCATGTATAGAGGATACAGTTAGGCAACCAATTGGGAACCAAATATCAACTGTGATTATAAATTGTGTAAAACTCTGAAAATACTACCCAGTTGCAGAGTAGGAAAAGAAATGCCCTAATTTTGACTTTATTTTTAAGATTTCATGCAAAAATGCATGTCTGAAAAGAATATAGACTTTTTAATTTGAATGGGTTGATTTCAGCTCTAGTTTACAGTTTGTTAAAAATATAAATTACTTTGCACTTTCACAGTTCTCCAATCCATTGTACTAATTTATTTATTGATCCAAATTAATTGTTATTCTGGAGCATCGTAGACTCCTGTACTGTGACCTTCTGGTGGTTTATCAAAACAATAAAGTATTATACAGAATACAGACGAGTTGCTTAAATTACTTATTCCTGGATATCAAATGTGTTCATTATTGTATAATTTTAAATAAACTGGCACAAGAGATAAAATTGCAAATTATACTTTATTTTTTCTTAAAAGCTGAAAGATGCAGGAAGACAGAAGTCTAATAGGAAAATACCTCCCATTTATTTATTTCCCCTATCTGAAACACAGGGGGGTAGCACTGTCGGTGAAGGGGTATGTCCATCAAACTGCAAATGCACTGACATCCAGCACACCAATCGACTATGCATGTGCAACAGAGTAGGATACAGAAAGAAAAACAGTGTACAGCCATGCAATTGAGTTTATCAGTAATTATCATTGCATATGTGCTGACGCTTATTACCCCCGCCCCTCCACACTCGCACAGGGCAAAAGAAAAGAAAGAAACAAGAGTCTTGCAGTGGGCCACTTCACCAGAAATGCATGTGTGCATGGGCTGCATTCATGTTTTATTGCAAAAAAATTCAAAATATATATATATGTGTGTGTGTGTGTGTATATATATATATATATATATATATATATATATATATATATATATTCATATTCATGTGTGCAGTGTGAGTGTATCACAGACTCAACATCAATAAAACTCACTGTGACATGCAGTATGCGAGTGTATCACAGACTGTACAGCAATACAACACATAGACACACAGACACACTTACCCAGAGTTACTTACACACACACTCCCAGAGTCACTTACACACACACACACACACACTCCCAGAGTCACTTACACACACACAGTCACTTACACACACACAGTCACTTACACACACACAGTCACTTACACACACACACAGTTACTTACACGCACACACACACAGTCGCTTACACACAGAAACACACAGATTAACTTACACTTACATACACAGACTTCTTTTTTTCTTTCTATTTTTTTCCCCATTACCGGGGATATGGGCTCCTGATGGGGCTGCTATTTAGGGAGGGTGGTTCCTTTTTTTAAAAAAATCTTCCCTCCCTCCGACCTGTGCACTTGACATCACGTGCAGGGTAGAGGAGCGATTATGTGCACTTCACGATGTGCAGTGTTTTGTCAGGGAACTTAGTTCCCCGATGCTGCTTGCATTAACAGGTGCGTCTCACGAGGGCTGCACCTCGATGTCCCGCTGGCCACATGTTGGATGCCCCTTGCATAGACACCAAGGGCATTATTCATAAAAGAGAAAATGTCAGGGAATTGAGATGGGAATTTCAAACTTTTGCCCCACATCCCCATGGGGTTTATTTAGCCGCCAAAACTTTGGAACCAAAAACAGCCACATTGGCCAATTTTGTCTTCCATTTTGGGACCACTTTGGAGGCCCAAATTGACTGGCTAATCAGATCACTGATGTGGCCTGAAACTTGGAGCTTTGATTTTCTTTTAGAAAATCTGAGCTACCTGAGCAGACACTTAATTTTCAAAATAAGGTTGACAGGGATAGCTATTTAGGGTATATAAGTAATAAACTGACTCTGAGTGAACCTTTTTAAAAACTATTACCAGCACATTTTGTTCCACTCCTTGCAATTCTGTTCTGTTGGGGGAAAAAACAAAATGTGTCAGCATAACTATTTGTGCAAACATGCTTCACTAGAGATATGTTAAGGGTCTGATTTACAAAGTCTAATGCAGCCTCTTTCATTTGCCAAACACTTGTGACAGTCTATCAGATTTAGAGATTTCACTTGGAACAAAGCTTCAGCAAAATGCTAATTTGTGTAACTCTAAACTGTATCTTGTTAATGTGTTTTCTGTAACAGCATTGATGTAAAACATACGAAGCATCTAAAGTCCTGAAAGTATTGCCTGCATTATTTACCATTGCGTACGGCTGAGTTTTTTAATCATAAATTGAATTATTTCTCTACCTCAGAGCCATTTCGAACAATTATGTTTCCATTTATTGCTGCTGTATGTTAAATTGAATAGTGCCAAGTATATTGCAATATTGACTAAGTAAAACGTACTATTTGTTAAGTCTGTTAAAAATCAACCACACTCAGATAATGAAGTGAAATATGTGGTAAAAAAAAAATATATATATTGTTATTTAAATTGGTGTCCATTATCACATCATTTTTTAATTAATGTACTGACGGACGATCATGGCTTAATATGTGGACCAGCAAAACCTGCAGATATTCTCCTACTAAAGTCCAGTTATGTATATTGTTATTAAATGTGTACATGCAATTTGTGGGAAGGCCATGATCAATCGTGGGCATACGGCTGTACACTCAGAATTTTCAAAAGTGTGTCCTGGGGTTGGAGCGGGCTTAATTTATTGTGTGCTCCAACAGATAATGAAAAAACACTCATGATCAACCTATGAATTTCACAGCTTGTAATATAAAAGTTAATGTAGAGGGCTGGTGCCATGCAGAAGGATAGGCGGGGGGCAGACAAAAAGTAATTTGATAAATTAATGCAATAGAACATATGGCCTTTGGACGTGGGTAAATACAGAATCTCAGAATGTTTTGGTATGTATATAAATATGTATCATAAACTTTCAAGGCTAAAAAAACAAACCCCATAATAATGTATGTGTACTATTTATCCTAAACCTGTGCATGTATTACATTGGGTAAACATATTTATTTATGACTTTGTTTCCTAATAACTTATGTGGTTATGACATAAAAAAAGGGACAAATCTGAAAATATTAGTGGCTGTCGGTCAGAGGATTAAATGAACCTTAAGAAATACATGCCAATTTATCCTCAAATTAGGGGCTACTAATATTTCCTTTGTGTTTATATATTTCAAGGACAAGTGAAGAAATTGCTCTTTAACGGATTAAATAATTAGATATAATTAACTCATAAAGGCACAAACAATGCTTGGTAATAACTTCCCAAAAGCCACTCCTTCAGTGTTTACATCCCAAAAAACATAAATCTTTCCTTTTTCGACATTTGTAATCTTGGGATGTATGCCACCTTTTACAGTAATAGAAATTTCAGACATTTTGGTGCAATGCAGCAGAAATAGTCTGTGACAATATGCTGTTAGACTAGAATACAAGCATGCAAATATGTATGTTTTAGATGTACTGTATACATGTCATGCTGGTATGGATGGGTTTCTAGTGACACAGTTTTTATAGAGCAGATTTTACGATTTATGGTAGAAATGTTATAAAGAAAGGAGTGCTGTTTTTGCATTTAATACAGTTTTAATTTACTTAAACATATCAAATACCTGAATTGCATTGTTTCAAGTGAGTCAGTTTAGCACAACCAAAAGCACAAGAATATCTAAAAATTCTACCGATGAACAAAACCTTTGCAACCAGAAAAACAAAATGTTGATGTTTGTACACAAACTTTATATGAATTTCAACAACTACACAGTCCTCTCTTTGTCCTTGAAGCTGAATGTACATTCATTGTCTTCCCCACTGGAGCTGAATACAAATAATGGATAGACCTTCTGCTTATATTTTTATAAACTGGATTGCATCCATTGCTTGACTGACAAACCTGTTTTTGTTGCTACTGATTATCTGGCGTGCAAACGCACAAAAACACTGGTTACTGTGATTGATCATTTTGTGAGGGACTAAAGTAGAATAGAGCAGTGCTTCTTAACCCTGCATCAAGGACACCCAACGCTCCAGGATTTATGGATTACCCGGTTGTGTTTAAATAAGAATCTAATGGTTAGGGAACCACACCATGTGTTAGACACAACTGGGTAATCCATAAATCCTGCAGCGTCGGGTGTCCTTGAGGACAGGTTTAAGGAGCACTAGATTAGAGTGCAGTATTTATGTATGCTAAACAGGGGATCACCTACTTACCTTCTAAACCAATTCTGGTCAAATGTTTAATGTAGAGCAGTTCGTACTATGCAGAAGGTTAAGCTGAAAATGTATTTGATACATTAAGGCAATAGAACATCTGGCCTTTCTAGTCAGGGTGGGAACCACACAGAAAAGAATGAAGGACCAAATATGACATGCAGGTTGGGTTGCCTTCCTTAGAAAAATACCGGCCCTGCTATTACCTCCATAGACTTAACATTGGCCTCAAGCCAATTTTTTTTACCAGCCTTCTGGTAAAATACCGGCCAGGTGGCAACTCTACTCGCAGGCTACAAGTTGTCCATCACTGAGGAAATCCAATATCACCTACAGGCTTTTTAGCCAGGATGGGGGCCATACATTAACCCAGGGCTTGACAAATTTAAGTTGATTTTAGGAGCCAGAAATTTTTTTTAGGAGCCAGACAATCACGCAAACATAAACACAATTCATTAACACACACGTCTACTTCACATATATACAAACACACCTACTTTACATATACACATATATCCAAACATCTCACACACACACACAACTACTTTACATATACACATATATCCAAACGCCTCACACACACAACTACTTTACATATACCCATATATACAAACACCTCACACACGTCTACTTTACATATACCCATATATCCAAACACCTCACACACACCTACTTTACATATACACATATATACAAACACCTCACACACACCTACTTTACATATACACATATACACAAACACCTCACACACACCTACTTTACATATACCCATATATACAAACACCTCACACACACCTACTTTACATATACACATATATACAAACACCTCACACACACCTACTTTACATATACACATATATACAAACACCTCACACACACCTACTTTACATATACACAAATATCTAAACACCTCACACACACCTACTTTACATATACACATATACACAAACACCTCACACACACCTACTTTACATATACCCATATATACAAACACCTCACACACACACCTACTTTACATATACCCATATATACAAACACCACACACACACCTACTTTACATATACCCATATATACAAACACCTCACACACACCTACTTTACATATACACAAATATACAAACACCTCACACACACCTACTTTACATATACACATATATACAAACACCTCACACACACCTACTTTACATATACACATATATCCAAACACCTCACACACACCTACTTTACATATACACATATATACAAACACCTCACACACCTACTTTACATATACACATATATCCAAACACCTCACACACCTACTTTACATATACACATATATACAAACACCTCACACACACCTACTTTACATATACACATATATACAAACACCTCACACACACCTACTTTACATATACACATATATACAAACACCTCACACACACCTACTTTACATATACACATATATACAAACACCTCACACACACCTACTTTACATATACACATATATACAAACACCTCACACACACCTACTTTACATATACACATATATACAAACACCTCACACACACCTACTTTACATATACACATATATACAAACACCTCACACACACACCTACTTTACATATACCCATATATACAAACACCACACACACACCTACTTTACATATACCCATATATACAAACACCTCACACACACCTACTTTACATATACACATATATACAAACACCTCATACACACCTACTTTACATATACACATATATACAATCACCTCACACACACCTACTTTACATATACACATATATACAATCACCTCACACACACCTACTTTACATACACACAAATATACAAACACCTCACACACACCTGCTTTACAATACATACACACACCCACCTCACACAGCCTTTTCTTGGGGGTTTCTTCTTGATGTGTCCCCCCTCCCTGCTGCTTTACCTCACTGCAGGGCAGGGGGACATTCGTGCTGCAGCTGAACTTGGTCGGCGTGCTGAGTGCCAGGATGTCACGTGACGACACCCGGCACTCAGACACGCGCTGCGCGAGGGGGCGGAGCTTGCAGTCTGTGCCATCGGCCATCGGCACAGACTTTACCCCCTCGCGCTGCAGAAAAATCGGATGGCAGCGGCAAGGGGACCATGAGGCTGACAGCACCCAGGCGCCAGGTCTAATTTCCTGGTCGCCATGGCGACCTGGCGCCTGGGGTTTGTCGAGCCCTGCATTAACCAAACCATAAGCCAGCTGACAATCGTTGCTTCGGACCATTATAAACATTTATTTTCTATTTTTAATACATCTTAAGCATGTTTATATCAGTAAAAAGTGTATCACATTCAAGTGAATATACAAGTAGCCATATTTAAAAAAAAAAAGTCTCTATAAGGCCTACTCATCCAGAAGGCTGCCAGAAGCTTTGTGGTTTTAATTTCGTTATTAAATGTATTGTTTGCTTTTGGGCAGTGTTATGAATAGCCCGGGATAGAAAGATAGGAGCAATGCACGCTTCTGCTAAAGTGTTTTTTTTAATTGTGTAAAATATTTATATATATAAAATATTATATATATATAATATATATATATATATATATATATAAATAATATGTGTATATATGTGTGTATATATACATGTAATATTAGGCCAAAGAGCTTTTAAAAAGGGCACATCTTCTGGTAAATCTCATGAGTTTCTTACTTGGATAGATCCATCACTCATTCTCTGGGCTATTCCTGACATTAAGCAGATCAATCATGCAGTGGTTTAAATGACATATGACCTGATTCTGATAAATGATCTGTTTTAAACTTTTAACGCAAAGTGAGTTGATTGGTGCAGTATGTACGATTTCCAGAGCCCTGTCTGCATTGGGCTGCACTACATTTATTCACTGTGTTGAGTTTCCCTGACTAATCTAACACATGATTATAATAATAAATTGGGTAATACATTGAAAATACCCATTACTGAGCATGGTAGAATTTATAAATTGGATATATTGCATAACATGAACGAAAGACTTGATTTTCTAATAAGCTTGTTTTTTTTAACTTGAAAAACATTTTAAATGATCAGAAAGACACTTGATATAAGTCCTGTATAGCTTAGGGTATTTGAGGGGGCAAAACACCTTTTATTTGTTTTGTTTTTTGTTGACACGTCTGAAACATGCCCAGTACAAAGAACACAATAAAAGGGGTGGTTAATGCTTTACCAGGAAAGGTTAAAGCATCTTAACATGTATAGCTTGGAGGAAAGACGTAACAGGGGGGATATGATAGAAACATTTAAATACATAAAGGGAATCAACACAGTAAAGGAGGAGAGTATATTTAACTCGTTAACGTCAATCCACGTACATGTACGGGCTGCGTTTAAAATTGCGCAATCGTAGCATTTTTTTAAATCACAAGACTCATGCATATTTCTCTTTTTAAATATATACCTTATTTTCTCGAATATAAGACAAGGTTAATGCTCTGAAAAAGACCCCTCGTCTTATATTCTGACCTCAAATCGAAGTCGGACTAGAAGACTGGGATCCAGGTCCCCCGCAGAGCTGCAGGGGACCTGGATCACCCTCGCTAACAGCCGGTGGATGTCTGCGCGAAGCCTCCGGCTTCATCATAAAAGTCCCGGCGGAAGTGCGACCCATCTATAATTGTTTGTGTGTATCATCTAGAAATGTGTGTGTGTATCATCTATAAATGTGTGTGAATGTAAAATACTGGCAACCCTAAATAGCTGAGATGGGCTGTGTCAGCCATTGCAGTGTGGATTGTGATTACCAAATAGGCTAATCATAATCCATTGCCATCCTCCCCCAAATTATGGGGGAGAAATGGGGAAAGTTGATCCTGGTTGCCTTAATAGTTAGGCAGACCAAAATCAACCATTATTTTTTGCATTTATTAATGTGATCACTGTGAAAATCAATCACATTGACCACATGCAATAAATCCAAAAAATACATTAAATGACAATCAGTGCTGTATGAACACTGATTGTTATAATCTTCCCTCTCTCTCACTGACACATTTTTTGAGGAGAGAAATATACTGTGACCCAGAATTTTATTTTTTTTACAAAATATTATATGTGGGGATTCATTAAAATAGCAAGCTTGCACTTTAATTTATACGCACATATAGGTAAAGTAGAAAAAAAACTATTGTCCAGAACGGACATCAAAAGAAAGATAACCATTGTGAAGGGGTTAAAAGAAAAAAAAAACAACCACAAGAAGACATAGTATTAAATTAGAGGGGTAAAGATTTCAAAGTAATTTCAGGATGTATTTCCAGCAGAAGTGGTAGAGGTAAACACAGTGAAGGAGTTTAAGCATGCGTGGGATAGACACAAGGCTATCCTAGATATAATATAAGTCCAGGGACTAATAAAAGTATTTAGAAAATTGGGCAGACTAGATGGGCCGAATGGTTCTTATCTGCCGACACATCCTATGTTTCTATATTTGGCCAGGTAAAAAATATAGGGCAATCTTTTCACAACTTGCTCCATGTAATGCTCAATAATAGTCTAAACTGGTGCTTTCAATTTTTTTTTCCAAAGCAGTATGAACGCAAATTGCACATATCCGAGAGTATTGCTCAGTCAAACTGCCCTTCTCCTTTCATATGAATAAAATAGCGGAGATTGATGGCTGGATTTTAGATCTGGCCGTGGTGGGGGCAAGCGTAAAAGTAGCGTTAAGTATGTTAGATTTCTTTCACCTTTTCCATTCAATTGCCTGGAAGTGGCATTTCATTTTTTTTTCTTTAATATTCTTTAAGATTACACATATTTCGGAAAGACTGAAATCACAAAGGAATGTTCATGTGGGTTTGTAACAAGTACCATAAACCTGTATTCATTTGGATTCTTGAGGAATAAAATTGAAATCCACTCTATTAGACTGCCAAAAATAATTGTACAGTCTGAACTTTTATTGTCAAAATTGCGATATTCTATGCCTACATTTTAATTATTATTTTTTTGTCCTGAAAACAGTGGAAAGTTATGGATAAAAAGTCTTAAACAAGTGATTCATTTAAGAGGTTTTGTTATATTCAAGGTAGATTTAAAGGTACCATTACCTACCTAATCTGCTGATCATGATTTTGTAGATAAATATTGGGATCTTCATCTTTTTCTTTTACCACACTTCCGTCCCAACATAATTCTGTAATAATCTAAACATTTTCTTGCTGCCACACTCTCTCCATCCAGAATAAGAAACCTTGAGACTGTTCAGTTCAGACATAAATGGGTAAGATGGTTTAAGATAACCATCTATCCTAGGCATCCAATTATGATCCTCCAACTCATGTTTGTCTACCAAATAGGGTGACCACATTTTATATTATATAAATTATTAAGAAGCTTTAGGAACCATTCCGGTTTCAGACTGAATTTTATATATATATATATATATATTCAAATATAATATACATACAGTCATTATCAGACAGGAGCATTCTGCTCTCCAATATGGCGCCCACGATCGCTCCCCGATTGAAAATTTCGGTGCTGCCTAATGCTTCAAGGCAATAGAGCAGCACCGCCAGAGTGCTTTTCACGACCGTTGGTCGCAAAAAAACGCTCCACCGCACGTCCATTGTCGCAAAGGTGTCAATAGCGGAATACCACCCTTTAATTGCCAGAAGGGTACGTAATGCTGCGTCTGACATTGATAGGGTTAAAAAAAAATCTTACCTGTGAAGTATTTTCCACACATTAATTGGGGTAAAAAAAAAGTCACTGTAAGAGAAAATGATTCAGAAACACAAAAAAATACTATTCTTGGTTATTGTCCTATAACTTGCAGAAAACAGAAACGCATGTAGACATGCATTACTTATAAACTCTTTAGACAGGGTCTTTTGTTATCATTTGCAACTGTGTAAACGTTTTTTCAGGTCAAAGTTAGATTTTTTTGTTTCATCATATATCATCACCGTAAAGCCCTTCTTAATACAGATAAAAAGAATATATAATTTGTGTGGATGCAGTAAATGAGAGAGAGAGAAGAATGACAACTAAGCACACACAGCATAAATTGTAACCCCTTCCCGCTTGTAGGACGTTCTATGCCGTCCTACTTTTTACTGCCTAAAGGCTAGTAGGATGGCATAGAACATCCTGCATTAAATAGCTCATCACGGCCCCTGGCAATAATCTATGTGAGGATCCCACTGCAGGGATTTGCAGGGGTCTCCACTCTCAGATGAGGCCAATCAAAGTGAGCGTCAGCTACATTTTATAGAAAAATTCAGCATGTCATAAACCGTCCTGCATGTAACAGCTCATCGCAGCTTTTCACACACGACGTTATCAAGTATCGTGGGATGTCGGCAAAGAGCAACAGGGTCTATAGAGACCCTGATCAGGTCCCTGCTTGTATGTTCCTGGAACACAAACACACTCGTTTGGTTCTTTGGTCGTTAAGGACCAAAGCACCAACTGGCGCAAAGTGGTTACATAACACATGCTAATGAAATACTTTAGAATTAATAAAAGAAAGTGAATAAAATCATTATTTCCTTTAGTTTTTTGAATTTTTGTCAATAATGTCTTAAACATATTGGTGACATTTAAAACCTAATTTGCTCTTTGATAAATTAATTTTATTTAATGTGTAATTACATTATATAAAAATGTTTTTTCTAATCTGTACCAAATTGTGTTTATAGGATAAATATGAGGGTCTGCTCAATAAAAAGATACCAGGAAATTGATATGGGAATTTAAAAATTTAGGCCAATGTAATAGTGTTTGAAAAATGATACAGTGCAGCTGAATGGAAGACTTTTTATAACTCTGCTTCTTTGGCTTTAAGCTTGAAATTCCCATCTCCACTCCATGCAATTCTCTTTTTAATAAGTAGACCTTAAAGTTAGAGTTGAGCGGACACCTGGATGATCGGGTTCGGCAGGTTTGGCCAAACTTCGAAAAAATGTCCGGGTCTGTGCTCGAACTTGACCCCAGACTTGACCCTGAACCCCATTGAAGTCAATGGGGACACGAACATGTGGCCACTAAAAATCCTCTAAAAAAGTCCTGGAAAGGGCTAGAGGGCTGCAAAAGGAATTAAAATGTGGGTAAGAGTAGGACAAGTGCCCTGCAAGCAAATGTGGATAGGGAAATGACTTCAAATAACATAAAATACATACAAATTACAAATACAGCTGAGCCATAAAATAGCACTAGATGGAATCTTTGATTTTAGCTTTGGAAGAACATAAATCTAAATCTAAAGCATGGCTGCCAGGAGGATCAACAGAATTATCCATTTGAGAGAGGGTTGGAGTGCAGGGTATTCTCTTTCAGTTTATACTAAGTGACTCATAGGTTGAGGAGGCGGTTACCGTGGCGTGTAGGTGGAAGCGGCGCTGGAGGAGGAGGAGGTAGCCAGAATTGTTTAAAGTGCACTGTAAGCACAATATTGGACTGTTCTATTTGACTCTCAGATATGAAGTGCACCGCAAGACGCAAATGTACTATTTAACACCCAAAACTATTAGAATTTTTCAAAGTGCACTGTAAGCACAGTATTTGATGGTTCTATTTGACTCTCAGATATGAAGTGCAGGACGCAAATGTAATATTTAACACCAACAAATTGCAGTATTTAAAAATACTAAGATGTTGCCCACTGAGCTAACAGAACAGGATTAAAGTCATGTGTCTGGCACACATGCAGTTGCAAGTGCACTGCACAAATATGTAGTATAGCACCCACTAAAATAATCACTGTAATTTGAATAATTACTGTAGGATTATGCCCCTCAATATGCCAGGATTATGCCTCTCAATGTGCCAGGACTTAGCCACCCAATATGCCAGGATTATTTTGCCACTCAATATGCCAGTATTTTCCCACACAATATGCCAGGATGATGCCCCTCAATATCCCAGGATTTTGCCCCTCAATATGTCAGGATTATGCTCCTTAATATGCCAGGACTTAGCCACCCAATATGCCAGGATTATTATGCCACTCAATATGCCAGGATTTTCCCACACAATATGCCAGGATTATGCCCCTCAATATGCCAGGATTATTATGCCACTCAATATGCCAGGATTTTCCCACACAATATGCCAGGATTATTATGCCACTTAATATGCCAGGATTATGCCCCTCAATATGCCAGTATTATTATGCCCCTCAATATGCCAGGACTTAGCCACCCAATATGCCAGGATTATTATGCCACTTAATATGCCAGGATTTTCCCACACAATATGCCAGGATTATGCCCCTCAATATGCCAGGATTATGCCTCTCAATGTGCCAGGATAGCCACCCTCTTCCTCCCCCCTTCCCCCTTACTTACCTCCTCGCTGCTGCTCTGTCTCCCGGTGCTGCAGGTCTGTGGCTGTGAGGGAAGCGTTGTGCGTTCCCGTCCAGCCAATGCGCATTCAATAAAGTTTGTTTAAAAAAAAAGTTTAAACAAACTTTATTGAATCCGCATCGGCTGGAGGGGAGCGCACACTTCCCTCACAGCCACGGACCTGCACCGGGAGACAGAGCAGCAGCGAGGAGGTAAGTAAGGGGGAAGGGGGAGGATTTTTTTTTCACGGTTCCGGTGCCCCCTGCTAAGTTGCGCCCTAGGTCGCCTTACAGGTGGCGCCGGCCCTGCCGAACCCCGAACTCCAACACGAACATACAGTGGAATATCCGTGTTCGAGTCCGGGGTCCAAAAACCGTAATGTTCGGTACGAACCCGAACCGCAGTGCGGTCCAACATATGTAATGGTGTTTAAAATACACAGTATTACTTTATCTCTATGCCTATGAAGGGCAACCAGATTAACTTTTTGTCATGACATTTGATAACCTAACAATATCTCCCCCCAGCGAATCAGGATACTGGGGAGTGGGTGCATTTGCTTACCCATTACCCCCCTCCCAGGCGGGACAGTCGGGGGCTGGGGGGGGTCTGCATTTGCTCACCCGTTACCCCTTATTAAAATTTTTGACAATTTTGATTTTGGAATCCATAAAAGGAGAAGCTATTGAAAGAAAGAGTATTGACAGAATCCAGCTGTCTAGCGATAACATAGCACCTCAGTGCTAAACAAAATACCTCTAAACCAATTAGCACAAAAGGTAGTTTTGACAAGGGATAGGCATAGTGTGTGATACGGTTTATAAAGGTCAATAGAATGTTGTGCCACAAAGTTCAGTAAATGTCCACCACCTATATTTAACCTAACACTGACCTTTGGGTGTAGAGAGCACATGCAACATAGGTTATTGTTGGATAAAGATGATGGGGACAGTCCTCCACATCAGTGATTACCAGAGGCATTATTAAATACATATCTTCCACCATCAGACAAGTGCAAATACCTGTTTTTTTTCCCCACAGAAATATTACATTTACACTGCTTTCAGAAAACACAAGGGATTCTGGGTAGGCATAAGCAAAGATGTCGAACAAGGATCATCTTTTGTACCTCCATATCTGAATAGATTACATATCCACTCCAGCCAGGCTGCTTACAGAGTCAGAGAAGGTGATATATTACATCACTATATGTTCTTAGTAATTTGATCTGTCAGAAGATACCTTGGAGCATTGTATTTCTGACCTGCAATAGCACACTTTCTTCAGGGCACCAACTTGCAGAAATAAATTATAGATTTAACAATGAACTTGTCATAAGTTGCTGTTTTTTTGTTTGTTCCTGAAGTGAATGATAAATAATAGTAGGTGGTGGAAATTACTCCTTGGTACAAAATGGCAGAATGTGCAACATCACTCATTCATGTTCATCACATTCATCAATATATCTTGAATATTTTCACATCAGTATGGATTTTTGATGTATTATATAAATGGAGACTCCAGCAAAAGGAAAAAAAAATAGCTTGTACAATAAGGAACACAGAATAGATTTCACAAAAATATAAGTTTTCACATACATGTTTTGCAGTACTTGGGCATTGGATATACAAATAAACTTTAGTGTTGATGATAATATTGACACTTGCTAGTGGAAATAAGGGTTATTGAACATTCTCAATACAGTACAAGATTGATTTATCCTGTGATGGATTCAAAGTTTTGCACGAGAATGCACTGGTAATCAATCTGTTTGTACTCCCCGATTATCCGGTGAAAGTGGCAAGTCATCAGTCCCAAACATATTTTAAGGAACATCATTGCTATCCCCATCAAAGATTATAAATCGATCAAGCCGCACAGCGAGAAACATTATTTTCAAGGTACAACTTTTCATTTTTGGGAATATAGCATGCTAGTCTCTGGCTGTACCTTCTCTATTAAACAGTGAGTTCTGGTGCATATGGGGACACGTCACTTTGCCTATTATTTGTATGTTGTGCATGTTTCGAATATATGTATTTTGTTTGTTTGTTGTTGTTGATTTTTTACTGCAATTTAAATTTCTCCTATAGCTGTATACTGAATATAATTTCACAAGGACAAGGGTTGTTAATTTTTCTTCCTAAAAATATGTTTTTATCTATAGACTTAAAATTGGACTCAGACCAATTTTTTTTTCTATCAGTCTGCCGGTAAATATTGTTTTGCCCATCTTTCAATCTCCTCTTTTAATATTTGATTTTACTGTCTGCTCAGTTAACCATAGTTTACTGTAAAGTGATAAATATCACAGCCAAATGTTTACAATATAATAAAATAGTAATAATGGAGTAAGCTTGCCATGCCATATCTTAAAGGAACTGTCTGGTGCCCAAAATCTTCCAAATATTAATTCTTTCAAAGTACTCCCCGCGCGTAGTGGTGGTTCAGAGCATCGGAAATACTACTGCTGTGTCTCCCCGCAGAGTGAGCCGCCATGCGCTCCACTCAGGTAGGAGAAAACACGGGAGTGCGGAGGAGGAAGGCGAGAACACTGGGGAAGGGAGGGGGATAGAGAGAACACTGAGGAGGGGAGGGGGGGATAGAGAGAACACTGGGGAGTAGGGAAAGAGACAACACTGGGGAGTAGGGGAAGAGAGAACACTGGGGAGAAGGGAAAGAGAGAACACTGGGGAGAAGGGAAAGAGAGAACACTGGGGAGTAGGGAAAGAGAGAACACTGGGGAGCAGGGAAAGAGAGAACACTGGGGAGTAGGGAAAGAGAGAACACTGGGGAGTAGGGAAAGAGAGAACACTGGGGAGTAGGGAAAGAGAGAACACTGGGGAGGAGGGAAAGAGAGAACACTGGGGAGGAGAGGAGAGAAAACTGGGATGGGGGAAGGAGAGAACACTGGGGAGACAATAGGGACCGAGGAGAGAACAATGGGGGGGAACATGGGGAGACAATGGGGGACAGAGAAGAGAACACAGGGGAGGGAAGGGGGGACAGGGGAGAGAATATAGGGGGGTGGAGAGGCGAGAACACTGAAGGGAGAGAAGAGAATACAGATGGTGGTGAGGAGGAAAGAGACGTCTATGGGGAAGAGGAGAGACATACAAAGGGAAGAGAATAGAGAGTGACATGGGAAGGCAGAGGAGAGACAGACAGACATGGGAAGCAATGGGAGAGAGACATACATGGGAAAAAAGAGGATACAAAGACAGACATGGGAAGGCGGATGTGAGAGACAGGCGGACATTAGAAGGAGGACGAGAGAGACAGGCAGACATGGGAAGGAAGAGGAGAGCGACAGAACGACATGGGGGGAGAGGAAAAGATAGACGGAATGTGCCCCCCCCCCCCCAGATCAGACTCTGGATCCGCCTCTGTGTAGGATCGAGACATGATGCTTCAAATTGTGCCTCATTAGGGATTATTGAAGGTTTTCCATCATACCATTTATTATGAAACCAGAGAAGATAAATTATGTATTATGCATTTTTAAATGATCATTTTACACCCCTATTATAAATTGTTCTGTTTATATTTTTATTATTTGATGTGCGTAGTAGCAATCATTCATTATTTTATCAATCACTTGTTTTAATAATCCTTAATACTAGCTGTTTTAAAGGTGTTAATTTGGGGTCAGTTACCTTTTTGTTTTATCCCCTTTTGTGTGCCATGTATATCTGAACATCAATTTAGTTTATTTATTTTCTTCAAAATAGCTGCAAAATATCAAGCATCCAAATGTCACATATACACATTGTAAAATAATAGATATATATACACACAGGCGCGCATGCACACACACACTGTATGTGTGTAGCATATCCACTGTCTATCAACTGACATAATGCAACCTGATTTTTATTGATTACACCTTCACATTGTGTTGAGAAAGCACAGCTGTTCCATGGGATCCTTGTGGCTTTTGGGAATTGTGAGCTAGAATCTGTTCCACAGCTCATCCATCTTCCTTCATTAAATCCCCTTGTAATTGACTTTGAAAGGCTCGGTACAGTTCTCCTTGCAGATTTTCACTATGGTATGTCCCATACGTAGGTTGGTCTTCGTAGTGTTGTGCGGAAGCAGAGTGTGCAGACCAGACATTGGAACAGTTCATTGTGACTCTTGGACCTCAATAAACAATTGGATTGTTTTTTTTTTACTAGAGGTTCCAAACATTGAGTGCCTTCTGTCTAAAGGTGCTGCTGGTGTCTTCTGTTAGTAAAATAATCTTGTATTGACGTCCAAAGCATAGAATTAGATAAAGCTCAGATGTGAATGATTAAAGGGCCAGTGTGACTTGAAAATGGCCCACCCTTGTCATGCATCTTAAATGTAGAAACTTCTGAAAACAGATATATATATATATTGAAATTTAAATATTTGTATGCTAGATAGGTTTATTTTGCAAATATCAGGACCTGATCTCACTGCCAGAATTTAACTGAAGACTGGGCGGAAAAAAAACAATTATATTTCTTTCAAACTTGCAAAAATTTAAAGTTTCCCAAACGATCACTATAATTGGAATTTGTGCATGCATATAGTACCCTGGAGGCTTACAGAGCACACGTCTGCAGTTTGTTTCCCTTCAGGTATACGGTTAGGATTGCCTGGTCAGGCAGTGTTTTGCTGGACACATATTTTACCTGTCCCACTGTAGAATGTACTATTGCTGATATATGCAGAGGAGCAGATTGTAACATTCTGGTGTATAACTGTAGTGTATGCCAGAGGCGTCACTAGGGTTGGTGTCACCCCGGTGCGGTAACTCATGGTGTCACACCCCTGGATTTCCTCCAATACCATGCCAAACAGATTCCTTAGTAATGCCAGTCAGATGGCCCATTAAATATGCCACATACAGGAGCCCCACAAATTATGTAACACGCAGGAGCCCTTTAACTATGCCACACACAGGAGCCCATAACTGTGCCACATACAGGAGCCCCATAACTATGACACACAAGAGCCCCATAAATTATGCCACACCAAAGCCCCATAAATTATGCCTCACCTTGGAGCCCAATTAATTATGCCACACACACAGGCGCCCCTTAATTATGCCACACACATATATATATAATATGCCATTTAATATGCCAGGATTTTGACCCTGAATATGCCATTTAATATGCCAGGATTTTGCCCCCCAATATGCCATTTAACATGCCAGGATTTTGCCCCAATATGTCATTTAATATGCCAGGATTTTGCCCCCCAATATGCCATTTAATATGCCAGGATTTTGCCCCCCCCCCAATATGCCAGGATTTTGCCTCCCCAATATGCCATTTAATATGCCAGGATTTTTGCTCTCAATATGCCAGGATTTTGACTCCCAATATGCCAGGATTTTGCCCCTCAATATGCCAGGATTTTGCCCCCAATATGCCATTTAATATGCCAGGATTTTGCCACCCAATATGCCAGGATTTTGCCCCTCAATATACTTGTTATGCCACCCTCCTCCCCCCTTCCCCAGCCCGTACTTACCTCCTTGCTGCTGTCTCCCGGTGCAGGTCCGTGGCTGTGAGGGAACCGTTGTGCGCTCCCCTTCAGCCGTGCGGATCAATAAAGTTTGTTTAAAAAAAAAAGTTTGAACAAATTTTATTGATCCGCACGGCTGGAGGGAAGTGCACAACGCTTCCCTCACAGCCACGGACCTGCACCGGGAGACAGCAGCAAGGAGGTAAGTTTTTGAATTTTTTTTTTTTTTTTTTTTTGAATGCACCCCCCTCGTGACGCCACTGGTGTATGCTTTTTGCAAAGACATATGAAACAATAAAATGAGCTTATTACTAGAAAGATTAGTGTAACGAGAATCTTACATTTTCAATTTCTCAGTAGAAAGCTACTATGAAATATAGCAGGATACATAAATTGTACATATATTATAAAGGAAACACTTTTACCTAAATGTACACAAAGGGCACATATCATTTTAAAATACTGAACATTGACATTTTGGTGGACTGTCCCGCTGTCCTGCCGCGCACTAACTCTGTCTTGTTTTTCGGAACAGCACTAAATCGCGGCAGGACAATGGGATTCAGAACTGAAATCACGCAGTTCTGATGTCAAACCCTGGATATTGGCTAGTGCGCATATGCACTCTGCTGACACAGTTTCCCAAGCTCTGCCTCCTGGCATTGCGATACATGTGACCCAGGTGACACTTTGACAGGAGCAGCAATTTGACGCCCCAAGGCATGTTCTTTTGGGCGCCACTGTGTTCTGTGGCTGTATGCACATCAACCATCATTAGCTGAGTTGAGCAGATGTTATCCCCCCCACCTTCCACAGCCACTCAAATGCATGCAGTACTCCTTTGTCCCCCAAGTTGGTGAGTGCTCCTTGGTTAACCCCTTCAGGACCAGGGATTTTCTGGGCCAAGGACCATAGTGATTTTTAAATTTTTAATATGTGTTTGTTGTAACATAATTTTCCTCTCGGTCATTTAAAGCACCCATACAAGTTATATGTTGTTTTTTTAAAGGACAGTTAGAGCTTTCTTTTGATACCCTATACATAAAAATATACATAAAAGGGAAAACCTTTTAATAATTTTTTCCCCATTATTTTCCCGATAATAATCTACATAACTGGTACAACACTAACACACTTATCCTAACTAATAAACTAACTAATAAAAAATAAAAATATAATTTTCCAAACCCCCCCAACAAAAACCCCCAGAGAAAAAACTTTGACCAGTGCGATGTCGGAGCCATAAGAATCACAGAACAGGCATGCAGGGGTTAGCTGTAATAAAATTAATACATTAAAATAAAATGTATTTATTAAAAAAACTTTAAAAATGCAAAATTAAAAAAGTTTGTAAAAACAAAAAACAAAATGAGGGCCATAAAGTAATAAGGAAACTGATCACAGTTACAAACTGTGATCAGCAAGGAAAGGGTTAACTTTTTTTTTTTTTCTTACATGAATTTTATTTATTCTTTTAATTTAATAAAGTACAATGATTATTACTGGGCAATCAGACTGGGCATATTACTGGGCAATCACACTGTGGCATATTACTGGGCAATCACACTGTGGCATATTACTGGGCAATCAGACTGGGCATATTACTGGGCAATCAGACTGGGCATATTACTGGGCAATCAGGTTGTGGCATATTACTGGGCAATCAGGCTGGGCATGTTACTGGGCAAATCAAATTGTGGCATATTACTGGGCAATCAGGCTGGGCAAATTACTGGGCAATCAGGTTGTGGCATATTACTGGGCAATTAGACTGTGACATATTACTGGGCAATCAGGATGGGCATATTACTGGGCAATCAGAATGGGCATATTACTGGGCAATTAGACTGGCATATTACTGGGTAATCAGGCTGGGCATGTTACTGGGCAAATCAAATTGTGGCATATTACTGGGCAATCAGGCTGGGCATATTACTGGGCAATCAGGTTGTGGCATATTACTGGGCAATCAGGCTGGGCATGTTACTGGGCAAATCAAATTGTGGCATATTACTGGGCAATCAGGCTGGGCATATTACTGGGTAATCAGGTTGTGGCATATTACTGGGCAATTAGACTGTGGCATATTACTGGGCAATTCGACTGTGGCATATTACTGGGCAATCAGGCTGTGGCATATTACTGGGAAATCAGACTGGGCATATTACTGGGCAATCAGGTTGGGCAAATTACTGGGCATACCGGCTGTGGCATATTACTAGGTAATCAGGCTGTGGCATATTAATTTTCAATCTGGCTGTGGCATATTAATGGCCAGGCTAATAGTGGCATATTAATGGCCAGGCTAATAGTGGCATATTAATGGGAAAATTGACTGTGGCCAAAGTGATGCTGTGGCATGTTCTGTAGAGCAAAATAGCATGTACTATGGGGAAAGTGACACTGTGGCGTGTTCTGCAGGGGCAGTTCCGTGGGGCAAAGTGACACTTTATTATGTTCTGGGGGTCAAACTGACACTGTAGCATGCCAAATCATGTGGGTGCAATATGAGTACAAGCCAAGTGCTGTGGGTACTGTAGGGTGTTGTGTTAAGTCCTTTAGGTGCAATGTGGGTGAAGAGGAAGGGAATAAAAACAAGAAATTAACAATTTTTCACAAAACTTTTTATTACATATGAAAATAGTTGAATATTATATTAAAAAGTTCATATAAGTATAAATGCAACTAGTTAAATACATATATTTGGGGTCCACCTCAAGCTTTTGAAAAGGCTGGAAATATTTAATGTTTTTTTTGTGGTCAGAAACATAATATTACTTTGCTGAGATGGTGGTGGGTGCATGGAGTAGTCTTCCAGCAGAAGTGGTAGAGGTTAATACAGTGAAGGAGTTTAAGCATGCATGGGATAAACATAAGGCTATCCTAGATATAAAATAAGGCCAGGGACTAATGAAAATATTACTTTCTTAGAGGGAAGTGGATGCATGGAATACCTTTCCAGCAGAAGTGGTAGAGCTTAAGGTTAATACAGTAAATGAGTTTAAGCATGCATGGGATAAGCATAAGGCTTTTTTAGATATAAGATAAGACCAGAGACTAATTAAAGTATTACTTTACTGAGAGCATAGTGGATGCATGTAATAGCCTTGCAGCAGAAGTGGTAGAGGTTAATACAGTTAAATGAGTTTAAGCATGCATGGGATAGGCATAAGGCTATCCTAGATATAAGATAAGGCCAGGGACTAATGAAATGATTACTTTACTGATAGGATAGTGGATACATGGAATGGCCTTCCAGAAGAAGTGTCAGAGGTTGATCCTAATATATGTTTTATGGTGTAGACACTGCTCTCTGACTGAAGCACATCGGCACAAGGTCTTACTATAGTTCATGTAAAAGTGATAAAATACACCTGCCTGATGTAGATTTTGTGCTGCAGATATATATCTGTTGTATACCAAGAATGCATGGTAATGTTGGTAGGAACTTGATGATATAATCTACACTATGACAAGTAGGTGGGGTTAAATTATGCTAATTAAGTGGAGTGGGTGGATCCTTTAACAGTAGGTGTGGTCAATTTTTTTTTCCAAATGTTGGCAACTATGAATGTGTGTAATCTAATAATGTTTACTTTACCTGGTTGTTAGTTGCTAAAGATTCTCCTCTGCCCCCTCACTCAGCTCTCCATTTTTCTGAAGCCTGTGGAATAAAAAAAAAAACAATCAACATATCCTAAATGAAAACTATACTTGCAAAGTGTGCATTTTATATTGCAGAGCACACATTTTCTGTATTTTGTTCCTCAAGTTGTAGAGCGAGGCTTGAAAGATTGCTTCACATAACCTTTTATCTTAACATATTGGAATTCTATATTCTGCATGGTTACATGTATAACTTATACGTATACCGCTTCAAAAAAAATGGCCGATCATACAGCTGTATGACTGGATGCAAATAATAGGTTTGGATAAGGTAAGATTTATTTATGTTAACGGCAAGGGAATGATATAAATTCAGAACACATGAATGAGGAGGGTGGCTGCTTACGATATAAGTAATGAAACCGTGGAGCGATATTTGCTTGGACTGCCCTTTTAAAGTACAAAAGAGTTTTATATTGTGAAACTGTGTCACCTTTACCGCCCTGGAACCAATATAAGAGAGAACACGGCAAACAGACAAATAAGTCACGTCTAATATATTTGTCTACAATACTATCTCTATGTATTTCAGAAAACTTTCACACATCAGTTTATTTAATCATTAAAAATCCTCAAGGCTTGCTGTATCTACAGTCTAGCTTTTAGAGAAGAAATCTGAAAATCAAACACAAATAAGTTTTAAAAGCCAGGGATAATCAGTCATGTGCTGTAAGAGACACATCTTTCCTTATCATGTGCTGTACATAGGCTTCATCAAAACCCAATATTTCACACTTATCGTCAGAAGCTGCAAAATGTTAAATTGCCAAGCCATTCAAAGAATCAATGTTTTCTGATATAGAGTGAATAAATTCCAGTGGGTCTTTTATTCTTGTGTGTGCGTGTTTTTTTATTTTTATTTTTTTTATGTCGCTGGCACGTTACAGCTTGCTTCTTGAAAGGCAGTTTGTCCTTTGCTGTCAGAGAGGCTCGATAATAACAGAGAACTTGGATGAATTCAATCAAAACGCTGCTGTTCCCCCAGAGATCACATGCTAGCTAGTTACATATTTTTCATCCTCGTTTTTTATTTATTTTTTATTTTAAATGTGTGAAAATGTGTCCCTCTAATCTTTAACTTACTAGAGTGTCCTACACGTTTCTAAGATTCAGTTTTTTCGCGATCGTTATTCTGATGTTCTGCTAATTGAGGCGGCCACTTGAATCTATAGAGCTTTATCAATAATGCAGACAGCTAGGATGTTGTAAATTACACTAGTAGGGTAACTGGAAACTTCTGTCTGTTAATGAACGGTTTATTTTCCCAAATCTAATAAAAGAAACCAATACACGGACATATATTGGACGTACTGAATTCTATTGGTGTTTTATGTAACAAGGCTACTTTGAATATAGGTTATTGGTCATTACTACCACTGATAGGCTACATTTTTAAGACTACCAGTAAATATTTACTTGAGGTCATGTTTTTTGGGAAATGTGAAACGTTTTGTTTTTTGTTCATCTAAAAATAATCTAATTATGCATGAATAGTCCTAATTAAAGAGAGAGTGTCTCTGACCCCTATCATCCTAAACAAAGCAATTTCCAGTACTACATGCCCTGGAAAAAATGTGCTCCCCTATACACCTATGCTTATTTCTACATATACCCTTGCCCAGCTGTGTATATGCACCCATTGCATGCTGCCAATCCTCTCCAAGCCCAGTGCATGTTGTCATCCTCTTCTGTCCCATTTCCTGTACCCACTGCTAGTTTCTCTCTACAAGCTCTCATCTAATTGCAACAACCCCTTCATCTAAGCATATGCCAATGGTCTAATATAAGTAACCTTTTTCTAAGCATCTCAATCTCAATACCCCGCACCAACACCACCTTCCCATCTTAACCTCACAACCTGCACCACAAGCTACCCCTTCTGTCCTCTAACCCCAAAACACTCAAACCCCAGCCATGCCTCTCCATCTTCTCCTCTCATTCTATATGGTATGGCCATTGGGCAGAAAGTACAGTTGATGTTTGCCTTTGCAGGATGGTTGGGCTTAGGGCAGCTGCCTTTTCTATCCTGTGGAACTGAAGGCCATTTTCATGGAGTGGATGTAGGTTTGCCACCTTTTCCTCAGAAAAATACCGGCCTTGCTACTGTCTCCATAGACTTAACATTGGCCCGATGCCAATTTTTTACCGGCATGCCGGTAAAATACTGGCCAGGTGGCAACCCTAAGTGGATGCAGGTGCTGGGATATGTCAAATCTCAGAATTCTGCTTCTGTAGGCCACATGAGTATTGTAAGGAAACACATTATGGTGATCTGTGTCAGCTGGGAGACAGAGCTCTGCTTCCTAATTAGAGCTCTAGGCAAGACACCCCGAGTCCCCTCCGAGCCGGAAATGTAGACAAAACTATTGTGGTGAGTGACATTCATCCATGTTATCCTCTTGGAAATGTTTCTGTGGAAATAGCTACATGTAGCAAATAAAATACCTGCTGGCAGTGTTCTGTGTGTTTGTCCTAGTCTATAAAACCATGTAACTTAATTATAGACAAATCACACAATCTAACATTATTTCACAATTCATTTTTGTATTGCAAATGTTTTACAGTAATGTTTCCTAAATGGGGAATCTTATGTTGGGTTAAAAAAAAAGGAGAGAAAAAAAAAAAAAAATAAAGAAATTGCCTATGTAATTTTGTTACAAGTGTTGGTGAAATTGCACTATAATGACAGATGTTATAACATGCTGAATAAAGAAAGCTTTTTTGGATGCAAATTATTTCTTAAAGAGTGATCCTATTCAGACTTTATGACAATTGAAGAGTGTAGGAGGATGAGGTTCGGGAAAATAAATGGTGAGGAGGAGTTACTCTAAATGCATATTCAGATGTTTAGATGTTCACCCACGTTACAATCAAATAACGTTTTTATTTTGTTTATCCTTCATAGATTTATAATATTTTGTTTTAATGAGAAAATACAGTATAGAGCAAACTAGAAATGTGGATGATAATAACAGCATCCACGTACTAAATCAATATGGGTAAATTAAGATATTCTCCCATTTTCCAGTACGTTTGAGGATGTTATAAATGCTCAAAATCCAGGGGATGTTACCATGCAGAAAAACAGAGTCTGTTAGATTTTACAGCTGGTAACAATGTATGCAGAAAAGATGGGCAGAATGGTTAAACAGGTTTAGAAACGCTTGTCCAAAATGCTTGGTACCAGAAGTTTTTTGGATAACAGATCATTTCGGACAACAGATTTTCACCAATAAGATATATTAAAGTCTCTCAGTAATCATGAACAACTGTAATATCAATGCAAATACTTTTAAGAAGCAAATAAATCATGTTTTCTGTGATGTAGGGTTGACCTGAGGCTTTGTTGGGAACCTGCCATTGGTGTATCAGGCCATTGTATTACCCTTTGTGGGCTTAAGGGAATCTGATCACGGAGGCAGATCTAGACTTTGTGGCTCTAGACTTAGGCAAAAGTCGAACATGAGGCCCTCACGGACACTCATAATTAAATACAATATATTCAAGTGATGCTAAAAACGTATAAATAGCATATTTTAACCCCTTAGTGACAAGACGTTTTCACCTTGACTTTCCCTTGGTGACAATGGCTGTTTTGACATTTCTGGGGTGTTTATGTTTAGCTGCAATTTTATTCGAAGTTACTTTTACTTCCGAAGCTCAGACAGGCAGAGGGCATAGCCATATTGACGGAGCAGCATGCTCCGTGGGGCGATCGTGGGTGGCCCAGAGCAGAAATTTCGGTGCTGGCTATTGCCTCGACATCGAGGCAATAGACCAGCACAGTTAAAGCGGTTTTCACGATCGTTGATCGTTGATTCACCACAGGACGTGCCAGGCACGTCCTTTGTCATTAAGGGAGTTTCTCGCCGGACATGCCTGACACGTCCTTTGTCGCGAAGGGGTTAAGATCAGACTCAAATCCCAGGATTTTGGAATTCACAGCTCCTAGAATTTTATTTGTCTCATAATTATTCTACAAATATCTGTAAACAAAAACATTTGGTATAGATAAAAAGTGTGTAGCTGAATAACTCACATCCTTATTGCTGTGTCCTAAATGTGAACACTAACACATATATACACATTCATATGCTGATCATATACACACATGAGCACACACCTAGATTCACACTCATATGCTGATCAAGTACACACACTAGCACGCTCATAGTGTGTGTGTATACACACACAATATGTATACGAGTATTCGTACATATGTGTAAGTGTTCGCATTTAGGAGACATCTCCTGATCAGATATACTAGCACATATATTCATATCCTAATCAAATACACACACACATTGCAACACCCACAGGACTTGCCAGTTATTATTGCAAAAGTCCAGTAATGTACCCACAAGACTTACCAAAACACTCCTATTGCATCCACAGGGATTCACCACAGCACAAATACTGCACCCACAAGACATTGTTCCATCTCTGTCCCCAAACATCTTGCCAATGCTATCTTTGATCTCAAACAGCTTCCCAGTGCATCTTGTCCCCAATCATCTCGTCAGGGCCATCTATATGCCTAATCAACTCGCCAGGGCCATCTATGTGTCCAGTCAGCTTGGCAGGGCCAGCTATGTGCTCAAACAGCCCATAAGGGCCATTTATGTGCCCAAACAGCTCATCAGGGCCATCTATATGCCCAAACAGCTCATCAGGGCCATCTGTGTGCCCAAAGAAAAAGAAAGAAGGAGCGCAATAAAATTGAAAGTAATACACAATAAAATTAAAAGTGATACACAGTAAATTGTGAAAGAATGTGAAAACATTTTTTTATGTGGCAACAAAGTGATTGTGGGCAAAAAAGTGCAAATGAAAATGTATTTGTATACTTATATTCAAACAGAAAAACTTGTAACTTGATTGTAGATCTCAAAGTGTTCATAAAAATAAAAACAGAAGAAAAAATAGTGCTCTCTTGTTGAACAGCAACAAAAATGAATAGAGTGATAGGAGTTGTACTTACAAAACTGGAGCAGATTCACTGCTCTATATAATAAGGTAGCAAGGGAGATTCCTGGGAACATATAGGGAACACCAACGTCTATAGATCCTCTTGTGTGTATAGATAGGATGCCGTTGAATGAGCTCAATAATTCAGATATATGGTAATGAAAAAGAAACCTCTCATAGTGAAGTACAGTATTAAAATATATTTAATAAAGCATGAAAGAGGCTTACTTTAAAAAGATGTGAGTACATGTTATGACTCACAAACACGTTTATGTATTGCACGAGGAAGCCAAGAACAGAAGAATCAAGCAGCTGTGGAAGCGGTGGGTATTCGAAAAAACATTCGAGAAGCAGAGTCTTTAAGCGTCTGTTCACCGTCCAAACTGAAAGCCGAATGCTAGGATTGCGGAGAGGAGGGGGCGTGTCATACTCGTTTCGCTGGGTGTGGCTTCATCAAGTGCACACCTCCCTCCTCCTGACGTCCATCTTATGTAGTCATGATCTGGACACACCTCCTCTCCGCAAGAGGATTTGATTCGTTCTTCCGTGTTAGATATTAAAAGCAGGTGTGAATAATTTGTCTTATCGGCTTGTCATACAACATTGTGTTATAGCAAAAAAATATATATACATACATCAATAAGTACAATAAAAAGTAATCTTTTATTTGTTATTTTGTTGTCATGTAGCGGAACACTGTTTCAGGACCACTCTTATATATGGAAAGGAGGGCGCTTCGCCGTCCATAAAGCTAGTATGATAAAATAGAAGCATATGAATACATGTGCTATTCAATATATTTGATATTTTTAATGTTTTTAATATTTTTAATATTTATATGTTATTTTCCTTTTTAGGGGGTTTCTCGATTACTTGGAAAGATAAAAAAAAAAATGCTTAATCATAGGTCTTTAAGAAGCAGTGTTGCACCAGTTCAGACAACTATAAAAAAGGACAGGCACATACATTTACCTTTTAAAACCAAATACAATGGATGAGATATTCCCATACTAATATGTAGAGACATGGAGAGTTATAAAAACATGGAGAAAAGCAGAGAATTACAATAATACAAAAAATAAAAATAAAATATATATATGAAAAACAACAAAAAACAGTATCATTCCCTATTTATAAAAAATCAGAAGGAAAAGGGGAATATTGCACATGGAAAGTTATTATACGTGTAAAGACTGCACATGAAGAAGATATAAAAAACATGGTTGTTCAGCAATATAAAGAGAAAAGTTAATAATTATTACAAATATATAAAGCTGTAAAAAATATATGTATAGAGCTGATTAAATTTAGAGATTTGGGGGATTGTTTATATAAGTCCATTTTAGGGTAAAGTTATAAAAGCTGGAACATTCCATTAGTTTCCATGGTGATTGCTCTGCTTTTAGATCTTTTCCCCAGGAATAGAGTTGAGCTAACACCTGAATGTTCGGGTTCGGCCGAACTTCGGAAAAAAGTCCGGGTTCGGGCTCGAACTTGACCCCAAACTTGACCCCGAACCCCATTGAAGTCAATGGGCACACGAACATTTGTCCACTAAAATGCCTCTAAAAAAGTCCTGGAAAGGGCTGCAAAAGGAATAAAAATTTGGGTAAGAGTAGGACAAGTGCCTTGCAAACAAATATGGATAGGGAAATAACTTCAAATAACATAAAATACATACAAATTTAAAATACAGCTGAGCCATAAAATAGCACAAGATGGAATCTTTGATTTTAGCTTTGGAAGAACATACCGTATTTGCTCGATTATAAGACGAGGTTTTTTTCAGAAAAAAAAATCTGAAAACTACCCCTCGTCTTATAATCGAGGTCTTCTTATAATCTGACCTCAAATTGAGGTCAGATTATAAGACATGGATCCAGGTCCCCCTGGATCCCCCTCTCTAGCAGCAGGGGATGTCTGCGCAACGAGCGCAGAGTCCCCTGCTTCCGCCCGGCACGACCGCCGGGGCTTCTGTGAAGAAGCCGGGTACTTCCGCTTTCGTCACAGAAGTCCCGGCGAGCGTGCCAGGCGGCAGCAGGGGAGGTCTGCGCTCATCGCGCAGACATCCTTTACTGCCCCACTAGGCACCAGGGACAATCGGGCAGCTGGGGGATGTCTGCACTATACGTTCTCTTTCAGTTTATACTAAGTGACCCATAGGTTGAGGAGGCGGTGACCGTGGCGGTGTAGGTGGAAGCGGCGCTGGAGGAGGAGGAGGTAGCCCGAATTTTTCAAAGTGTGCTGTAAGCACAGTATTTGACGGTTCTATTTGACTCTCAGATATGAAGTGCACCGCAAGATGCAAATGTACTATTTAGAACCCAAAACTATTAGAATTTTTCAAAGTGGGCTGTAAGCACAGTATTTGACGGTTCTATTTGACTCTCAGATGTAATAAAGGTAATAGCATTGACCTATTCTTATGAATGGGGACTCTATTTCGGTTTATAGAATAGCAATAGCATTACATGTATTCCGTAAACCGAAAGTATATAAACCGAAAGACATTCAGTTTATAGACTTTCGCTTTATAGAATACATGGAATGCTATTGCTATTGTATAAAAATAAAGTCTATAAACAGAATGTAGTTCGGTTTATAGACTTTCGGCTTATGGAATACATGTAATGCTATTGGCTTTCTATAGACCGAACTAGAGTCCCCAATCATGAGATATTCTTTACATGTATTCCATAAGCCGTAAGTCTATAAACCGAACGACATTCGGTTTATAGGCTTTCGGTTTATAGAATACATGTAATGCTATTGCTATTCTATAAACCGAAAGTCTATAAGGATTGGTAGCTGAGACTGGCAGTTGAGACAGAAAATAAACAAAGTCACAAGGCAGGCAAATAGGTCAGGACGGGCAGCAAACAGGCTTGGTCAAGGACAGGCATGGATTCAGCAACAGGATGTCAAACTGGAATCAGGAACGCTAGAATAGGTACAGAGACTCACTATACAGGCAGTAACCAAAGCAATGCAAAGGCACCTTGTTCAAATAGCTGCACAAGGTATGGTTGGGCTCAAGTAAACAAGGCAGCTGACACAACAGGAGGAGAAACACTAGAATAGCGGCCACTACAGGCTGTAGAGGAAACAACCACAAAAACTGAATAAAACATACAGGAGCCATGGAAATGGGGTTGAACAGTGACACTGAAAAAACTTGACAAACAAATACATAATAAGGCATTTATATGTATTTATTCCATTTTTTTGTATTTAATTCTTGCTACACATAACTTGAGAATGCACCTTTTTGTAGGCTTTCTCCTTCCCACTATCTCCCGTTTAGTCCAAAAATAGGCCATGCTCATTTTTTTTTTTTTGTTTTAAAAGCTTACTTTTAGTGTATAGTTCCGTTTGAAAGACATTATATATTTTTTATACAAAACCAAAATAAAACGTGTGTGATGTAAACGCTACCAAATGCATGAGTCAGTTTTTCATGCTTGGAGTGTCCTTTTTAAACATAATTAATTCGGCATTTATTGATGACAAAAGTGGAGTGACAGCCAGGATTAAAGCATTATAATGGTTTGCGAGCCAGCCAAAATCAGGCGGGAAATCATTCATGCTTGAAAATAGTTGGTAATGGTCCTTCGTTGTAACAAAATAAAATTAAGATTGTAAATTCTCGGGGAAGGGAAGTTCGAAATGAGTCCATGCTCTATGGTGTGTGAGATATAAAAGAGGTCATTATTCTCAATTTATAGTTACACTAACTGTTTTGCAAGATACTGTAACAGGTGTACACTAGCTAATTAATGAACCAAAAACACTATGAACCATTAAAATTAGGGAAAGCAGACACCGAATTATTCCAGGGAGTTGGCCCTAACTAGAGTTGAATAAGTACTGTGAAAATTGTATTCATTATCCACTTGTTTGTTTGTTCATGCATTATGCACACACACACAGTATGGACAGAAAATGGAAATTAGAATGTAAATGAATTATTATGGCCTTAGAAAACCATACAAATCTGGTACAGCTAGTATATGTCATTGCATAGAGCCTACTGGTGTCTCTAAGCCAAATATGATAAAATAATTAGGCCTCTTTTGACTTGGTACTAAGGATGTGAAGGACCAAAAGGACTTTTTTTTGGGGAGGGGGGGGGGGGGGAGATTATTTTTTTTCTTTTTTAAAAGTAATATCATTATTACAATTTCTCTACAATAGGACTACAATCTTCTCTACATAATACTGATAATCAGTGCTGAGTTTGCCATTATAGACAAGAGGCAAATTTTGTTGGGATATAGTTTGCTTGTCTCATAGTATTTCCAGTTATAAACTGCTACCAGTTGCTTTCCAGAAGCAGTTAATTAACTTTGTTCTATATATATATATATGTGTGTGTATCTTGAAGTGAAAAGTGGTTCATCCACATCCCATCCTAAGGTTAGAGATCAACCCAGGGGGTAATTGCACAACTGCGCCCCTTGTCAGCCCTCCACTGGTGGCACATGCTCTGTTCACCTTTGCTTAAATCTGTTCCACAACTTGTGTTTTAATCTTAACTTATTTTTAAGACATGCACCAGACTATATGTTCTTGGAATGTGAACCTTGATTTTTTTTTTTTTTTACCAGAAACATATACTGTTTAGAAGGCTATAATTATATGTCTGAACTCTAATAAATGTCATAATAACTACATATATACCTGCAATAGAAATGCACTACACCGAACCATGTCTCCACCATGTCTCCACCATGTCTCCACTCAGGTCTGGTCTTTGTCTTTTCCCTTGACCTTCTACTTTTATGTAGGCTACCTTATTTATATGCACTCTAATGACGTGTGAGTTGTTACTCATGATACTGAATGAATTTAAACTGAAAATGATGCATGCTCCCATCTATAACATTTCCAGCAATTTTATATATAATATATGTCAAGTAGTCTGTACACATACGCCAACAGGCTAATCTTGGTGGCCTCTTATGGTTAGTTCAGTGTTCTTGTGTGTGAGGTAAGCAGAGTGATAGCAGAACAATTTCCATATTGACTTAAAGAACAACTGTAGCAAAATATGAACTAATGACATGTCTGCGCCCTACCAGAGCTATTGAGAGCAAAGAGGGCTCAATAAGGTATGTTATTTGTATTATTTCATTAAAAAATTTATGTTTAAAATTTCTACACTTGATGCAACCTTTCAATTAAATAGTACTTATGTTTTTTCTACAGTTGAAGAAATGCCATCTGTCCATACAGACAGCATGGAAGCCTGTTAGACAGGCATGGGGAGCCTACCTCATCGAACCAGTGACTATATAGTACTTTTCTCAGGCATACTAGACAGGCTCAACAGTTTTTTCTCTCTGGTAATGGAATATTTTGGGTGATGAGCATAATTACAATAAACATTATGATGTGTAAAAAAAAAAACACTTTTAATCTAGACACTGTTCTAAATTGTACATTTGCTAAAAAACAAAAGTATTCTTTCTTTTTTTTTTGTAACATTAAGGTACAAAATATCTATCCTTTAGAAATTTTCAATGTTAAAGGGCTTTTAAAAATACTGCAGGACGAAGGTTAATGGCATCTTAAGAAGTGTGTGACTCAAGAAAAACAAGATAAAATGACTTTATTGGAAGCGAGTTACCGACTAATGCTTATTCCTGAATCCTGCATACCGATCAGGTCAGCTAAATGTCTGTCCCTGTCTACCAAACGTCCCTGGTGAACGCTTTGAATTGCTTGTATACAGTTTGCTTTGCAGTACATGAATTAGCCCAGACATGCTCATGCAAGCTGATAAGCCATCATACAGCCAGAAAAAAAAAAAAAACGAGATCAGAGGCGCTTAAAATAAAGTCAGTACATCGTTTTACACATTGCTTTGGTTTTTAATCAAACAAGCAATGCCATTTTTTTTATGCAAATATGCTTACACAACAAACTGCATATTTCTGCAAGACCAAGTATATCACCAAAATGTACAATTGCTGCACAATTTGATGCACCAAGTTTAGACTTTTACTCCTCAGTTACCCATTAATCAATGACTTACACTACATAATGCCATATGACGAGTGATGCAGTTAATCACCCTGTTGAGGGCAATAAAGGACACTTAATACTGTACCCTATCCTATATTGTGCATGACCTAATCCTAGAGTATGTCTCCCAAGTGTCCCTATTTATGAAGGACAGTCTCTACTTCTGTCTAAAATCCACCTGTCCCTCTTTCCTGATCTGGTGTCTGTATTTTGTAGGACCTAAAACTCATTATATAGAGTATTTCAAATGCAGTAGTTATATTTATTTGTTTAGCCGTAGACCTATGCGGAGAAGTACCAGATGAATGGTAACTGGGCTACAGCTCCGGATGGGCAGAAAAACACAGACAAAATAACCCTACTGAGTGCTGGCGCCACTTCTACTGTCTATTCATCAAGTTGTGGAACTCATTCTGATCAGAATATTGTTTTACTATATCGAAAAGTTCAGGAACAATTTAAAAAAATAGTGCCGCGCAACATCGTGAGAGGAAAAGCAAGCTTAATAAAGCTTTACGCGTTTCACTCTCCCAAGTTCCAAAATGTGATGACCTAAGGAGAAGACACCACAGACACATTTAAAACATATTCCTCTTATATTATGCACTTGCTTGCAATTTTGCTAACACACTGTATAAATCATTTTAATTATGGTTTATTGTCTACATTCACAGTTCAATAAATGTTTAGGTTGACGGGGGGAGGGCTTTTAACATTAATATAAAATTTGGAGCTATGTACAAAGAAGGGGCACATGAAGATAGTACCGGGATGTTCCCATGTGCCTGTGTATAAGCAGTTTTGACTGCATACTAAGGGGAGTGAGGTCCTTGCCAGGCACCTGGTATGTAGAATACTTCCCTACTGTATTATGTTTATTATGGATAAAGCAGGCTCCCAAAAATGTTCCCTTTGATGGGTTGTTCTGGCACTTCATGTACTAGTGCAATTGTAGCCAAGGGATCGGTCCCTAGATGCAAGCTCCCCTCTCGTTGGGAGATGCAGAGTTTCAGTAGTGTCAGGAATAGCTAAGGTTAAAATACAGGAGATCAAACTTAGAGCAATAAGGAAGATGCATAGAAGGGAGAAACTCTTTGTACAGGCACCAAAGTGGGGGTAAAAACACAATTTTCCTAATTTGCCCTGAATATTTTTTTACACAATTAAAAATGGTAAAAATAGACCCTGTCGAAATAGGTTATAATTTTCTTTTACTGAAATATGCCAAAAAGAGTAGGAGCACAGACTCACTGAGAACGGACAGCACTACATAGCTACTACGTAGCCTGTCATATAGGATGGTGCCTGCTCAGGAGGGCATCACCACTCATTTTCTTGCTTACACCATTACAGATGATACCACTCCATTAGCATATCAGACAAATCTCTGGGGTGAATCTCTAGGGTGCCCATTGAAAGAAATTTCGGGTTTGCTTAATGCCTCAACATCGAGGCATTAAGCAACACAGCCGGAGCTGTGTTATCGATCATTGAGCGCCTACACCGCCCTTTCCACCACGGGATGGGCCAGGCACATTCTATGTCCCAAAGGGGTTAGATAATTAAAATGGTGCATGGCATCATTTTCATGACACTGAAGCCTGCATAGGGAAAAGGCAGGCTCCACCAAATTGGCCGCCACACCTCCACATCGTCACCGCAATGCTACCTTCATTTTAAATGTTTGTTTTTATATATAAAGATTTTTTTTTAAAAAGCGATTGCTATATATATATATATATATATATATATATATATATATATATATATATATACTTATTTATTTTAAATTCCAACATTTTAGAGTGCAGGAATGTTTAAACAGAGTGCAACCTACAGCATACGGATAGATAACACAAGAATCAGCATACCACAGGATATATAGTAATCAGGAAATGTCTTTTTGTGTAAGTATTGCAGTAATTTATCTTCTAGTGGACAGAGGGTAACATGAGCAGTGAACCTAAATAAGATAGCCTAGAGCTAGCTCACACAGCATATTATGGACATCAATATCGTAACAACTGAGTGCGAGGGAGGAAAAATAAATCCCAAACACAATTATCTTCATAGCTTTCAGGCTACAGTATCATTTAGAAACAAATCACAATATTTTCTACTGGATTTGTAAAAAATGCTAATTAAATGGCGCTTTTAATTGTCCAAGACTGTTTCATTTATTTATTTATGTATGATCAATTTGGAGGTTTCTTATTTATAAATGATTTCTGTAGTGGGAGCTTATTCTTTATTTCCATATTACATTACATCACATAAACATTTATTTCTATAGCGCCAAAATTTACATAGCTCTAGGTATAGAGGGGATTACATACTAAGCTAGACATAGAAACATAGAATGTGTAGGCAGATAAGAACCATTCGGTCCATCTAGTCTGCCCAAATTTCTAAATACTTTTATTGGTCCCCAGTTCCCTATCTTATAGCTAGGATAGCCTTGTGTCTATCCCACGCATGCTTAAAATCCTTGACTGTGTTTACCTCTACCACTTCCACTACCCTCGGAGTAAAGTAATACTTCCTGATATTACTTTTAAATCGTTGCCCCTCTAATTTAAGACTATGTCCTCTAGTTGTGGTAGTTTGTCTTCTTTTAAATATACTCTCTTCCTTTACTGTGTTGATTCCCTTTATGTATTTAAATGTTTCTATCATATCCCCCTGTTATGTATTTCCTCCAAGCTATGCATGTTATGACGAACATGTAGACGAACAAGAACAGACTGATACATGAGGTAGAGCGCTCTGCTCGCAAGCTTGCAATCTAGAGAAATTATCTGTTACACACGTGCATGTTATTTGCTATAAATCTATGTAAGAATTTTTTTTTAAACAGTGAAAATATAACTTTTAAAATATGAATTCACCTAGTGTGCAGCTGGGACATCTTCAGAATGTCTGGCCTGAAATGGCTGTGTTTTAAAATAAAGTGTTTTTGATGGTCTCTTAAGGTGACCAAACTTTTTAAATGAAATCGGGAGACTTTTTATTTTACATGGCAAATGGTTGTCAGTACATGTTAATAGAATAGCTTGCACATAAGTGTATGTCATATATGCTATTTCTCCTAATTTTAACACTAATAGGCTCCACAGCACATCAAATATGCCATACAGTTCACTTGTCAAAATAGGTGATGCCAAGGCCATACTTAACGTATTTGGCACTTGGGGAAGTTCCTGTCTTTGATACCTGGACACCCCAAATCCTTTTCCATTTTTTTAATTTCATAAACAGTTTGCCAGAGGGATACACTCATTGCTGCATAGCTCTCTAAGTATACCATATTTTTCGCTCCATAATACGCACCTGACCATAAGACGCACCTACTGTAGTTTTTAGAGGAGGAAAACAAGAAAATCACTTAATATGCCAGTATTTTGCCACTCAATATGCCAGGATTTAGCCATTTAATATGCCAGGATTTAGCCATTCAGTATGCAAGGTTTTGTCACTCAATATGCCAGGATTTAGCCATTCAGTATGCAAGGTTTTGTCACTCAATATGCCAGGATTTAGCCATTCAATATGCCAGGATTTAGCCATTTATTATGCCAGGATTTTGCCCCTCAATATGCCAGGAGTTAGCCACTATATGCCAGGATTTAGCCACACAATATGCCAGGATTTAGCCCCTCAATATGCCAAGATTTGCTTGTTTTGTGCCACCCTCCTCCCCCCATTCCCCAGTACTTACCTCCTTGTTGCTCTCCGGTCGTTTCCCAAATGCAGTCTAACCACGGTTGCATCTTTTCTTTTTTTTTTTTACGTTATTGAAGCAGGAGGTTAGACTGCACGGAGGAAACGACCGGAGAGCAGCAAGGAGGTAAGTACTGAACTACATTCGCTCCATAAGACGCACAGACATTTCCCCTCACTTTTGAGGAGGAAAAAAGTCTTATGGAGCGAAAAATATGGTATATTTTTCCAGAGTCATATGTGGTGCCATCTAGCTTCCCTATGCAGGCCTCACTGGAGCAATGTCTCGTCCTTTCAAGCGTTCTCGTATCTGAGCACAAGATTAACTACAGGGGCATCCATGACACATGCTTAGGGGGGCAGAGGGCTCTCTGCGCCAAACTTTAAAAGCTGGGCATCCCAGTTGATCATCACTCTGCTGAAGAGCAACTCAGTCACCCATCACTATGCCCAGTACAGCGCAAACTCTTCTAGTAGTTCCTGTATCTTGTGACGTGCAAGCCCTTATATCAGTTGTGTCCTGTGAAGTGCAAGCCCAGCTACCTGTCCTCATATCAAGCAAACTGCATTGTAGCGTTGCTACTGAATTTGCCAGAGCTACTGCCAATGCACACTGCTCCGGTGTCATGGACATAGCAGGCAGTTGGAAGATATATTAATAGGTGTCTCCAGATGGAGATATCCTGGGCTCCACCAACACACAACTTGTAAGTCTTGTAAGAATGATTGCTTGTCTGCTGATATCAGGTTGACGCCATCAAGTGGGGACTGAGCGTTTTAAAACATAATAAATTAAGAAATGGCTGGCACTCCAGATTTAACGGTAAAAAAAATATTTAATAGCAGTGATCAAAGTATAAAATACAAATTCATAGCGGAGAGTGGGATGAACGCACTTGACACATTTCGAGTGTTTCTTTGCTTAATCATAAGTGTTATTGGAAGATAAGTCATAGGTGGAGTTCTAAACAAGAGATCCAAAAAAGATTGATTTATTACACATTTCCTCTTAATTTATGCCTTTGATCATTTTTTTTTTTTAAATTCTGCTTTCACTGCATGTTTAAGTGACATCATTCCTGCAATGGTTATTGATGGTAATGTCTTGAGTAGTCTTGGAAGAATCATAGCACAGGAGGTATAAAAGAGAGTAAGTATAGGACGATGGGACTTTATGTATATGGATATTTGTTCGAGCGAGGAAAAACAAAAAACAAATGAGGAGTGGAAAAAAAGCCATCATAACCTGAAAAGTCTATACAATATTCAGTGCCTGGAAGTCTTCAGGATAAGATAGAGACTCTTCACTAGTTACAAACATGCTGGTTGCATTCATGGAACTCTGTGACCCCGAAGGCCATGCTTCAGTGCCTTGTATAGTAAAGGAAAGGTTAAATTACCATAACACAACTGTTTTAAAATAACTAACCTTCATATTCTTTATTAACAAGACATTTTCAAAACTAACATAATTATAGTTATCACTTTCCATACTGGCGTTTAGCAGTAACTGGTATTTATTCTCACAATTATAGGTGAATAGAAAATTGCCACGCCATTAAATGTGGATTATTATCCACAGAACACTTAGGAGATGTACAAAACCAGTGCAGAAAAAAAAGTAAAACAGGAGTCATAGCAATTTGTGAATATTTGTAACATTTCGAGAGAGTTTTTTTTTTTTCAGTTTTGTGCATCTTCCATGTATTTTTATTTAGTATGCATCTTATTTTTTATTATTATTACCTTTGTAATTCTTTTTGAACACGCTAAAGAATGCAAATGTTTTTATGAGAAATTCTATTCTGCGTCTGAAAATTGGGCAGAGAAAAGAATAGAGTTGGCCCTGAGCCAAATATATTGCTAGAGCAGTGAGTTCTTTAAAGCATTTACTATACATTATGTTGGGCCAACTGAGGCCTACTAGTTGGATAAAATCACAAGATTTGTCCATGTTCAAAGCAAACAGAAGTCAGTGAGATGAAATATTCATCACACTTTTCAGTGACTAGCTCCAGTCTTCTGAAAGCAATCATTTTCAGTGTGGGCAGATACGGCACTTGCGATGTTTGACCAAACTTTTGACCAAACCTGTGAGTCCATCTCGACCTCCCATCTACACCTCGTCAAACACCTCGACGTCCTCACTACATCTCAGCTGGCTTCGCTACATTCCAAACTTAGAAAAACGCTTCGAGAATATCATTATTAAAGGCTGACATTGGGTTGACAAGAAATGGTGATCAAGATGTGCCCTCATCTTAACCATCTCGGTCAAATCTAGTTAATAGATTCACCAAATCGGCCTATTTACAAGCAAAAAGGAGTAAATGATCTTTTCTCATTATGTCGTGCATAAACACTTTTTGCTTATTTGTGCTTGAAAATAAGTTTTATTGAGTACCAGTCACAGAGTGCAGGACAGTTTTGTTTCCCTTGTGATGATGGAGACCTTTTTAATGCCATACGTTCACCAATTAGAGATCCATATTAACTTGAAATGGAAACTATTGCCAATTAGCACCGTCTGTTATTTTGCACACGCAACATACTCTTTCTAATGCCACTCTCAGTATTATGTTAAGTTACCACTCCTTACTGACCCACCGGCAAGATGTCCTAAGTTATGTAAAGTCTGTATAATTGTAAGTCTTTTTGCGATATATATATATATAAAATAAAAAAGTTACCACTTCTTACTGAAAGAGCATGTTTGGTAATGAGCGGTTATGACTGAACTTAGCAGCATCTCTTCATTTTTGAAAAGCTGCTGTGTCTTTTATTGTTGATCAGTGTAAAAAAGGAAATTGACACAATTCTTTCCAAATCTGTCACCTTTGGAGAACAAGTGAATGAGGAGTGATTGAATGGAAAACTGAAGACAATCAGGCTGATGTTCAGTCTATAAGACACTAAACTGCAGTGCACTCCCTCTCATGCAACTCTGGTAAATGACTTCTTACACCTCTTGATTATATAGCAGATTTTTATGTTTTTATTAATCATTTTCAGACCTTGACTTACAGAACATGATGAGGTGACTACAAGATTAAATGTGCTCTTTCTGAGTTTCTGATCTCACTGATCGTTAAAGTAGAAACAATTGTTACCTTTACAGGTGTATATGACCTATTTAAGCTTTTAAAGCTAAACCCCCCAATTGATTTTTTTTATACATAAAAGGCCACTTCTCTCTGCTTTTTATGTTCTTTTTCAATGGTACGTCTATGAACATGCTCCCAATGCATTCATAACAAATTATAGAAAAAGGTTCAATGTAAAGGTGATATAATGTATTTAAAAACTAAGTAAGGATATATATATATAAATTAAAAAATGTCCTATCAAATAAAATTAAAGGAAAAAGAACAAGTATCCATATACATAAAGTCTCAACAAAAGAGAGAATTCTACACTCCCCCCCCCCCCCCCCAAAAAAAAAAATAAAATTGTAGAAGCTTTTAACAAGTTCTATCAAGATCTATACAACGCACCGGAAGGAAGGGGAGACCCGGAAGATTTTTTTTACTTCATAGGAATATGCGCTGCTTGACAGTGGGGCCTAGCTGTAATTTGCTGATGCTTATTTTTTACCCCAAGTGTTTTTCCATGGTCCTATACTGAGGGCAATAAAGTCCATGGAGCCAGAAGTGATCGCTCCCAAATCTGCAATAACATATTATAAAATACCGTATTTGCTCGATTATAAGACAAGGTTTTTTTCAGAAAAAAAATTCTGAAAAATACCCCTCTTCTTATAATCGAGGTTGTCTTATAATCTGACCTCAAATTGAGGTCAGACTATAAGACTGGGATCCAGGTCCCCCACAGAGCTGCAGGGGTTCCCTGGATCCCCCTCTCTAACAGCAGGGGTTGTCTGCGCGATGAGTGCAGACTCCCCCTGCTGCCGCCCGGCACGACTGCCGGGACTTATATGATGAAGCCGGGTACTTCCGGCTTAGTCATAAAACGTCCCGGCGGTCGTGCCGGATGGCAGCAGGAGAGGTCTGCGCTCATCGCGCAGACATCCTCCGCTGCCCCGCTAGCCACCAGGGAGAATCGGGCAGCCGGGGGATGTCTGCACGATACGTGCAGACATCCTCCATGCTGCCCGACACTTCCGTCTATTATGACGGACCAGCTGTCCGTCATAATAGACAGAGGTGTCGGGCAGCATGGAGGATGTCTGAACGTATCCTGGCTGCCCCCACTAGCCACCAGGGACCAAGAAACAGGTGAGGGGGAGGGAGGGATGGGGGAGGCAGAGAAACGAGGGGGAGGGGGGGTAGAAAGACAAGGGGGGATGGGGACAGAGGGGGGAGAGCAACAAGGGGGGGAAGAGACAGAGACAAGGGGAGGGAGGGGGGGAAGAGACAGAGACAAGGGGAGGGAGGGGGGCAGGGAGAAACAAGGGGGGAAGAGACAGAGACAAGGGGAGCGAGGGGGAGAGAGAAACAACACTAAGGGGGAGAGAGAGAGAAAAAGCTGGGGGCAAGGGAAAGAGAGAGACAGCATTGACACATAAAAGGAAATAAAAACAAGAAATGCATTTTTTGATATCATAATTTTTTATTAAAACAGCAATTTACATGTGAATATATACAAGTTGAACTTTTTTCCTATAGTGTAGTCTTAAATTCAGGCTTTTAGTGTTTTTCCTAATGGAAGATCCAAAGTTTGGGGGTCGCCTTATAATCAGGGTCGTCTTATAATCGAGCAAATACGGTAGTATTCAGTTGTTTAAATGAAAATATTACTAACATTTATTTTGATTACTGGATCTGTGTGAGAGACCACTTGTAATTTCTGTAATATCTAATATTTTTTTTGTAGTCTTAGGCATTATATCTCGAGTCTTGATTTGATCGTTACGTTAGCTTGACGGCTGCTGCGAGCTGGTAGTATATAACAAATATTTTTCTAATAAACCGCTTCAATGTATAGGACCAAATCATGATAAACTGTTATTTGTAGATGTGTTAATCAAAGAGATGCATCTATGTGTTGAGTTTTAATATAATATTTTTAGACCATAACCAGCATGTTGTTTAGTTTATCCATGTATTGTATATGCACAAATACCATGAGAAGCGGTTTTGAAATGATAGAACTTGCAGTCTTGTAGATCATATGGCTTCCAATTCTGTATGAAGAGTAAAGTAGATCTTATTTTCCACTATTTCCATTGCTGTCAATGAGAGTTAACAGGTGATGACAGTCATGTTTGCTTTACTTCTCATGAAACAAAGCAGATATGTCAACTATAGTTGTAGTAGAATATTTTTGTGCAATCCCCACTCAACAGCTGGCACCCAAGAGACTGCACAGGCTGCAAAAAAAAAAAGAACCGAGTCATGAAAAAAGGATGAAAATGGACAAAATCTATAATTATATCTGTTATCCTAGCTTTCAATTACTAGGTAAAAGATTGTAAAATAAGAAAGGTAATCATATTCTTATAGATTTTAATTTTTTTTACAGCCTTCTACACGATTTGTCAGTCACATGTGCGACTGCCAATCATTGCCATTAGAAAGTATATGGGATTTACATAAAAAAAAATCTAATGCTTTGTTGTGGCTTTAAGGTTAATAGTGCGTAATTATTCATTGACTTGTTCTAATATCCATCTGGCCTGACCAAATGGCTCTTTGTTTTTTATCATGGGGCATTCCCTTAACATTTGTCGTCCCTGAAGATTTCTCTTGATTCCAATTGTCTGCGCTAAATTGAGGCATTAATAATATTGTGTCAGGCAGACATTTGTTTATTTTAAAATCATGTTCCCAAAATAGAAAGTTTAATTTCATTAAAAACAAGGTACAGTATATTTAGTTGATGTTTATTGTTGAAGAATGCTCACTGATTTAACGATGCATTGGACAGGGTCCACTCTTCTTCTTCTAGGAGAATCTCAACTAGGGTTTGTCATGCATAGTTTGGTCGGTGAGTTGGTAGAATATCAAAAGTTGATATCTTGTCAATATAATAGGATTCAAGAGGTCAATGCCTTGAATTGCCACATGAATGCAAGGTGCAGGGAGTGGCCTTTCTACCAGCATGCAGGGCTCACATAATCACCACCTCAAAACTTGCGTGTGTATGCATGGGGCCTTCTCTTCTGCATAGTGACACTTCCCCCTTGGCCTTATCTCTTGTGGTATAGAAGTTGATGTTTCTCAACGTCTTGGTTGTTTTCAAGTTAGATTTATGGTATTCTTGTCACTCTCCAGTATGAGCTGGCCTGTCTGTCTGCTCGGTCTCTATTTGCTGACCATTCCTTCACCTGTTTACATATCTGCTGTACGACTTGCCTCAAGGACTAATTCTCCATCAGCATTATCTTGGGTCGCTGGCATCTTATGAGCTTATCGTCCCTGGGGCTCAACTTTGGTACCTTTTGTTCGGTGGGTATTTGCATTGTGATTTCCCCCCCCACCCCCACCCCAGAATGTTAAATCCTAGTATTTTATACATCTAGTATTTATCAATCTCTATAAAGAGATACATCCATCTATATTTACCTAGACACGCTCTAGTCTGCTGTCCATACACTTATAACCTTAATGTCTTGTCCTGAAAAAAACATATGAGGTTCTCCTCCGTAAAGAGAAAATTAAAATTCCATCTCAATTGCCTACAATTCACTCTTCATTGTATAGCCAGTATTTCCATCATATATAATACACAAAAAAAATCTGTTTTTACAGCTCATAAATACGAGCAATCAAAAATAGACCTTCTGAATACTCTTAGACCCTGCACCTATTTGTTATCTGCTTCCACGGTATGTGTCGGCTATGAAGAATGAAGCTTTGGAAAGATTCTTCATTTGACTGTATGTTGGGCAGTACTTTTTTTTTGCCTTCCATTTATATTTCTGATTGATGATAAGAACATGATATTGAATCCATTAACCTCTATTAGTTTACACTGCATTCCTGTCCTGCAATGAGCCTCATAGATAAATGATGTTACATGTGCCTAACTATTGACTTCGAAATATGTTATGTGAATAAGTTCTGACAATATGCGCACAATGGTTCTTGAGGACGGTAATTGTGCTATGATAATTTACATGGTCGTTTTTGATGAGCCTGTATATGTATAGTTCCCCATGGTATCATAAGCGGAGGTGAAGTCAATACGGCCTCTCTGTTTGTTTTCCCAGAAGGCAGACATTACCAGATGCTACATAGAACCTGCAGTTCACCAAGGACATAAAATACAGGGGAAATGGTGTTTCAATATGCTATTTTCTATTGTTTTACAAAACACCAAGTTTTTCCATCATTCTTTTAAATGAATATGTCTACAAACAAAATAGATTCTTTTGCAGTGAACACCACAGCAGCCAGAGGGGAAAGTAATGCTTTTTTGATTATTTTTTTTTTTCTTCCCTGTGCTCTTTTGTTTAATAATTCAGAATATTTCAGATTAATGATCCAATACACAATTAAATTAAGCGGTTGCCTTGTTTTGTACAGAGTTCTTTCATAATGTATACCATATGTTAAAAAAATAAACACATTTTCTAATATCTCAGGGCATGTGAGGTTTTGTCTGGCATTGGGATGCATCAATAGGTAGTGTTAACTTTCTTTATTTTATTCTCACTTAGAGAGAAATAGATGGGGAAGCTAGTGGCAGTCTGTGTGCTGCTGCTGTAAACAGTCCATTGGTCTAATGATTAGATTGGAAAAATAGTGTCATAGACAACTGTCTGTGGACAAGTCTTCTCCATCACTGCCAGGCATCAGCATCTCCTTGTGATGCAATAGCAATGTGGCTCTATCTTCAGCACTTGTTAAATCGGTCATAGCTTCACTATTCAGCACAAACAAGTGAACCTCTGAATAAGCAAGACTTGTTTTGTACCTGCTTGATGCGTGTGTCACTTTTTGGACCCAGTCATGCCTCCAGAAGTGCTGTACAGTCTGCTATAAACTTACAGTCTTAGGTAAACATAGTAGCAAGCCATAATGGTTTTTAAAGGGAATGTATGGGAATGCGATATACCAACCAATTCTGTCAGGAACAGCACTCCTTTAGGTAAGCGCTTGAGCCGGGGTTCCACCAGCTCCCCAGTAGTAAGAGAAACAACCTAATTGGCTCAGCCCATCAAATATGAGGTGACTTTATTCCAAAAAGAATGGCAATAAAGCTTGATAAGACAAAGCAGGTCAAAACGTTGCCACTTTTTTGGGGGGGAAGAAACTCGCCTCGTATTTGATGTCCTTGCTCACAGTTAAATGAAGTTTAAACTTTGCTAGGTCTTGTAGATAATGAGGAATGCTAACACTCGCCTACTGTGAGAAACCTTCGTTTTCTTCTTTCGCTCTCGTCTCCAGAAGTAATTCACAGGTAAGTACCTAAATGGAAAAAAACAAACACTTGTGTTCAGTGAGGTTCTCTGCTCCAGACCCCATGTGGCTAAACTGGAGGAGGGCTTAAGCAAAATATAATAAACATTATTTTTATAGAATCCCTGCATCAAATGGTGTTGAAATAAAGCCTGTGTGTTACATAGGCCATACACTTCAACTTACACCAAAGTGACTGTCCCTTTAAATGCAGTTTTGTCACATCTACAAAAACTTTAGGGAAACCTAAAAGAATGTGGAGTGATATATTGAGCATCAATTTCTGAGCATGTTTTTATGGAGTTTGAGAGTACGAATAATGGATGTGAAATTCAATAAGGTCATTGTGTAATTCTATTATGAAGAACCGCCATCTAAACCATTTTCAGAGTTCGAGTTAATAATATCTACACATCTATAAAATATCACACTAAGACGTGCTTTTTATTAAAAAAATGTACTTTTCAGAGATCAGGAAAAGAATATAAATCAAATCATAACTCATGCATACAAAAGATCAGACAGTAAATCATATGTGAAAGGGTAATACACACATAGGCTATGTGCACTTTCAAGAAATTGTGTAACTGGACAATAAAATACATGCTTTAATTTAATAATTGTGTCTAACAGCCTGTATGCTAAGTCTGAACCTAGTTTGATGATGATATGCCATGCCACCAGAGAATATCGAATCCTTGTACATAAACAAAAAAAATAAATGCAATAGAATATATAAGAAAGAAACTGAACCACCTATTGATAAGGGATATCTATTCAACCATCTCTAAAGTATTTATATTCTAGCACAAAGTTTCAAAGCATATGTCCCAATACGACTCCCTAAGCCCTGCTCCAGTGATTATTTACTGATTACACTTTATGGCTTAGGCCTGGTGTTAGATAACTCAGAGCTATCCTGTTCAATGTCTACAATAAAGGCTATAATAACATGAACAAGATAAATTATATTACATACTAACTTGTACCTTGGCATGACATGGAAATATGTGTTTTGTCTCTCCTTCCTACTTCTACTGTGGGTGTTGTTTTCCTATGTAAAACTCAATTTATTGCCTGTTCTATGAGTCAGCTAGACTACCCCTGTGCTTGGTTATGTTTTACTTCACTTATGTTTAGTTACATGACTTTCCTTTTGACGTCCCTACTTTTCTGCCAATCCCTGACCTTTGGATTGACTTCTGACCTTGCCTACCTGAAAGCAGATTGTGTGTTACCGCTAGCAAAGACCACCTGCTACTTTTCTCACCAATCTAGCACCACTTCTCTGACGATCCAGTCCAGTTCCTCTAAATGTCACAGATGCAGCTAAGACCAAAGTCAGCGCATTAGAAGTCCTGGAAACATTATACATGGATAGAAAACTTGTTAGGAGAATAAAAATGTACACTGAAGTCGAACTGCTCAACAAATTAGAAAGGGGAAGAAGTCAATTCCTGGTAGGGTTGCCACCTTTTCTTCAGAAAAATACCGGCCTTGCTGCTGTCTCCATAGACTTAACATTGGCCTGACTCACACTTTAACTCCATTTTTAGCATAGGTTGTTCTATAGAGAACATTGGACTCTATTCAGTGACTTGAGAAATGTATCTCTGGCCATTAAATACCACAGACTGCAATAGAAAATTGTATTAAGAAAGCCAGTGATAAGTGATACCCCCATCATTAAATAGAGCTCATTACAAATTAGTTTGCTTCAATTGAATAGCACATGGGCCTTCTTTTCTCAGCATGATTACCTACTTTTAAAATTGTACGTCCCCAAAATTGTTTAATTCATTCACACATTGGTATGTTATTTAATAGCTCTGGTTTTCTGTGCCAGGAAAATAATACCTCTTAATTGTGTAGAAAAAGATACCATACACAATGCGCCAAGTACACAGACACAAAAACTCATCATGGTTTTCCAAAAATGTAGTTATTTAAAAACACCATTAACTGGAATAATCTACCTGTGTCTGAACAGTTCTGAATTGCAGCATTCCGTGGCCTTCTTTGTCAAATGGATTTTTCCAAACAGCGTTGTGGGGTTTTATATTTCAAACAGCAGCTTTATCAAACCAGTTATCACAAGGCTGCAGTAAAACAAGACATTTACATTATCTGTTCATTATCTACAGAAAGTACATCGACAAACCAACAACGATGTCATTGCTTTTTGAATAAGTTCATTATTCGTTTCAAGGTCCCATTTGGTTTATTTTTCAAAAGGCTATGCAATAATACAATTGACAATTGTGTGTCCAACACAAGACCTTCCTCAGGTTGTGGAGTGTTGTGCTGTGAGAATTAACTCGGCGTGAGGGGTGCACCCATTACACTGCGTGACACAACCGTCAAAGTGTTTTGTTAACTGTAAAAAAAGACCAGTATTGCATTTGTTAATTAATGCTAATTTATAATACAATGGGGTTTATGTATAAATACTCCCACACACTAACATCATGACAATGTTGTGTACTGGAATGGATCCTGCTTGGCAGCAGTTCTCCGACACTTATCAGGTGCTGAAAAGTGCGCAAATTATTTTATAATTTTTATTTCCTACATTTATAGTATAAACAATATTTAAGTGATGAAGCCCTTCTAAGTGTTGGTATGCAATGGCATGGCCCAAATTATGTCTTTTTTTTTTTTTTTTTAAGTACAAAAAGTGGCAACAATTATCTACATTGATAGCGACATCAATACTTATTTTAGTGATAGATGCTGCACTTTTTAAGAGTGAATCCAAAGTAAAGAATATGCAACACCTTTTAAGGGCCTTTATTTTGCGTAGGGTGGACCCAAAGCTACCTTGAGACCTTACTTGGATGTATCACAGTTCTCTGTTGTCTTCCTCCTTTTCAGTATAAATTAGTTATAGGTTATTTAGTGGCTTTATGCCAATGTTAAGTCTATGAAGATAACAGCATGGCCAGTGTTTTTTGATTTTTTTTTTTTTTTTTTTAAGAAAAAGGTTACCGCCTGAGTTGTAGATTTTAGAAAGGCTGAACCTTTTTAATATCCAGACGAAAGAAATAAAAACATGGAATTTTATTTTTTAAATGTTATTTCGTATCTTATAACTATCTTACCACAAAGTAGCTCTCAATTCAGTTTTCTTGCTATTAAACTGACATGTATATGTTTGCCCAGTTGTTTTGAGGGAAATCAATACATTTACCAAGGTAGTTCCGATGAAATCAACTAATTGATTAACCCCGTCCCGCTCTTAGAACGTTCTGCGCCATTCTAATTTACAAGGCCCAAAAGCCTGTAGGACGGCATAGAACATCCTGACTGCACCAGCTCCTCGCGGTTCCATCTGTCAACGGGATCCCCTCTGTCAAAGGAGGCCACTTTAAGTGGCCTCCATCTGACATATAAAATGTAGCTGACGCTAAAAGCGAATGCCTGGCTAATTTTTACCAAACACAACGTGCCCAAACTCCCTGGTTCTGTGACGTCATATGACATTTTGGCAGGGTCCGACAGGGTCTTTAAAGACCCTGATCCGGTCTCTACCTATGTTTCCCTGGCTTCCAATTACTCTGTGATTGTTGCCAGGAGCAAAAAGATGCCATTTTGGCGCTGTGGTCCTTAAGGACCAAAGCACCATCAGACATGAAGAGGTTAATTAACTTGTTCACTTAGAAACGCTTGCATTCTACTTTCTCCCTTAATAGTTAACGGTATGACTTTCCTTATGGGTGGGACCACAGTTTTACGTTTCAATCAGTGTGGTAAGACCGGTGTCCCTTTAGGTGCTGCGAGTCAAGAACTCGCGTGTGCATTGTTGCCAACATCGGCCATGTTTCCAGGGACACATTTTCGTTCCTCATGCTGCAGAAAGAGCATGCAAAGTGCAGCATGGCAGTGTGTAGGATGCATATACGCACAGACACAATCCAATTAATTAATCATGGTAGGTGCTATGAGATCTCCATCCTGATTAATTAATTGGATTGTGTCTGTGCGTAAATATATCCTACATACTGCTGGGCTGCACTTTGCATGGTCTCTCTGCAGCATGTGGAACAAATATGTGTCCCTGGAAACATGGTGGATGTTGGCAACTATGCATGTGGTCCTACTATAATTCATAAAATTATATTTACAGCAGATTAATATTTCTTCTTTCAGCTCCAGTTGCCATCTGATTATATTTCAGTGTAGAGGCAATGATCTTAGAATGCTAAAACAATGTTTAAAACCCTTTTCAAAGTGGAATTCTTTGAGGTGAGGTCCGTTTGAGAAGTACTGTTGTGCATTAAAATTTGCTGACTTGTGTCCATTCTTTGACCATTCCACTGCAAACCACTTCATTTTCAAACCTGCTATAACAGGACAGCAGCAGGAGCATGGCCTCAGAAGGGGGTGTGATGTGTTTGCACTTGCTGAAAGATGGCAACCTACCATTCATGTGTGGTTGCATTACCAAGCACCATTCTAGATGCTGATTAACCATTGTGCATACACAATGATGGTAATTGTTTCCTAAATAATCGGTGGGTGAACCCATGACCATGGGACAAGAGTCCTGAATCAAGACTATACTGCCTAAAGTGGAGCAGTTGGAGTACATGGCACTGTGCTGGAAAGTAGTTGAAGGTTAACCACTGTCCACGTATGTGGCCTCTTTAAGATGGGTGCAAGGTTAATGACAGTACAACACCTCAAATAATCACCAGTAAATGCACTTGTTAAAGAAATGCATAACTGTGCGCATCTTATAGGCACCAGTGTTGACGTGTATCCAGGTGTGGCTCCCAGCATTCCACTGTGCTGGGAAGTGATGTACTGTTACATTACCCAGTAATGTAACAGCACATCACTAGTAAGTAATTTTGTTTAAAAGTACAAATAAAAAAAATCCTGAGCAAATTTACAGTTACTAATGTATTTCTGTTGCCATTTTAAATAATAATCATTCATTAAAATATAAAAGTGTTCTCTAAATGTTGTGCCAAACAAACTTGTCTGCTTGTAGCAGTGTAGACTATGTGCTAAGATGACCTGCAATACAACAGCTGTGGACAGAGAAACTGCAGCTGCATGACCAATTATTGTATTTACTAAATGGATATGCAAAAAGAAGTGCTCTCAGCTAGAAAGAAAAGAACACACACATACACACCAAGGCCCGTAACAGGTTTATAGAGAAATCAAATGTATTCACCGATTGTCCAATAGAATTTTAACTCCATTTGTTATTTCAAAAGCATTCCAAAGTAGCCAGCATCAAGCAAGTAATCAAAAGGTTAAGAGAGTATGCTGGATCACTGGTTCTGTGTGTGATATGTAGAGAGAGCTCAAAAACAGACAACAACAACAAACAAAAAAACATTTAGGGTTGCTTCTTTTTAAAAGCAATTACAAAACTATATATACCATTAATATACTGATAATTATTGATATAAAATAATACAAATTGAAACTATATTTTTTTTTTAATGCGGAATCTCGTCCTCTGTAGAAAGCATTGCACAGCCTTACAAATAATAAAAAATAGATGCTAGCGATATGGTAAAGTGAAGTCCAGACATCTATCCCTGGAGGATGTTCTGTCAGAGAAGGTATGACATCTTGGCAGTAGAAACATGCACTACAAACAACCTTATTCGTATTATTCCATTTCATAAATGGATTTGGTTCCCATGGTTATTGACTTTACACCTTTAATGTCAAATATTCTGCACAAAACAAGAAAAACCCCTGCATTTGAAATCATTGACAAAAAAAACCTAATTGTGTGCTGACCTGAACTATTCCGAGTTTGAATTGTGGATGTAGATAGACATCAATGCAATCTAAACAGATGGAAAGTAAGCATTTTGTTCTCTTCTCGGTTGCCCTTTACCGTCTAATAATAAAACGCTTCTTGGGACTGTCACAGCTTTTAAAAGAGAAATACCTGCAAAGAAGCCAGGTTTAAACATGAAACTCAGGGTAGACAAGATTTTACTCTTCCGCTTCAGTGAAGCTACAACTCGCATTATCCTCGGAAAGCCTGAGGGAACTGTAACAGTGCATAAAACATGAGCTGTAGTCGTGAGAGGGCAGGTGGTAAAGCTCAAATCAGGTTCCCATGGGCTTTTTTAGGGGGGGGGCACTTGCACCCCCTGGCAATGCCATCTGACCTACTGCAGCAAGGGAGAGAGAAGTAGTAGCCTGGGGAGAGAAGCAGATACCGGGCATTAATTGATAACTAACATTTGTCTCCCACCCTCTCTTGATCCAAAAAGGTTAGTCAAACATTGACAAGCACTGTGAAGGTTCCTAGACCATGATTAAATTGTGCTTCACAAGATCCAGTAAATCTCCACCTTGAAAAATGTTAGGCCTTCACACACCTTTTAAGTTCTTTCTTTGCTATTGTTAATTTTATATTTCTCTGCATCAGTTTCATTTTTTAAATGCAAAAAGATACTCCACGCACTAATGCATCTTTTAGAAATGGGTCAGGGTGGCAAACCATGAGCTTTGGAAGTGCCCAGTCTTTCAGAAATCATATCCAAGTTCTGCCAGTTCATTTATATGCCCACTTTCTCATATATAGTTTAGTGAATAATCCAAGGTAGGGGAGGGCTGGCAAGGGGGCAAAAAGGGTAATTGCCCCCCTAGGCTGCTCTCTAACCTGACTCTATGGGTTGGGCTGCACTTTTTTTCATTTCTAAATGCCCCAGTGTTTAGGCCAGGCAGCCACCTTCCTCAGATGAGGCTCTGACTATGATCAATATGTTAGGATAGAAGCACCAAGGTCAGGTAGACTCCATAGTTTGTCCTTCAACACAGACCCCATAGGCATACCCTTGTGTGAGAGTGCTTCCCTGTCTCTACCTTCACAGAAGGGCAGGTCTTTGCTGCACGCTGGGTGCTCGGGGTAAGTCATTGGAGCATTCTGGGTACAAGTATTTGGTACAGTCTGGGTGCTGGAGTAAATCCTTGGTGGGAGTCATGTAAGTGCAGTCTGGGTACTGAGGCGTGTCCTGTAGGCTGGGGCACACCCTGTGTGCAATCTGGGTGCTGGGGCAAGTCCTATGTGTGCAATCTTAGTGCTCTGGCAAGATCAGTGGGTGCAATGTGGGTGCTACAATGTAGTGCAGTGGGAAGTTATATGTTAGCAATCAGGTGCTGTGGGTGCAATGGCAAGGGTTGTGGTGGCAATAAGTAACCGAGGGCAGGGGAAATGGGGTGAAGGAGCAGGGAAAAGAAATAAAAACAAGCAATGCATTTTTTCAAAAACAATTTAATTATCTGATAACTATTCTTTACCACCACCATGTATAACATCATGGTTCTGCATGGAAGTCTGTCATAATAGGCAAGTTACTGGCAAGATTAACCTGTCTTATTCTATGAGGGGAAAACTTGGCGCTAGATGATGATCACAGCAGCCTTCAGTTAATGTACCATAATAATTTATTGTAAAGTAGTTTAAAGTCTTGGCAATAATTCCAGCAAAGTTAGTTTCATGGAAGAACACAATGTGGTCCTAACTGGATCTTTTTGCACATTTTTCCTTCACTTACAGTTAAGAAATATTGAGACAAGTATCAGTTGCAGACTGTAAACCCTACAGACATGTCATATTTCATAACAGAATTATTAGAGCACTGAGATTTGTTATTACTAACCGTGTTCCATTTAATGTTGAGCCTGCATGGGAGTGTATTCATCCCATAGAGCTTTCATTTCTTAAATTATTGTTAACTGCACCTTTCAGAAAACTAAATGCAGAACTTGTTTTTAAAGTACTGCACCATCCATCACTTACGGCCATTTATATATTTTAGTAGAACGGATTTATCCTTTTATCATTTTTACGAAAAATTGTGTTTTCGGAATTGATTGTGTATAATGAATTCAGCCCAATTGCATTGTATCTGTCACACGCAACACCGAGCTAAGGGATAAAAGGCAGAAATTAATTCCAAGATGCCATTTTATAAATTGGAGTTATTACCAATGGTATTATTCAATATTTTCTAGAGCTGCTGCTCCATTTCCTGGGATTATTTATTTATAAATGACTAAATGAGCACTGTCCTTTCATTTGTGTTGCTTACTGCTTTA